>OZ010675.1:69076840-69447502 GCA_963932185.1 Troglohyphantes excavatus
GCACATTGTTCGTTAAACCTTAGAACGCACACTGCACTGGAACATGCACGCAACAAATGTTGCGTGCCACAACGGTGGTTCGGTCTATCTCGAAGGAAAGACCTGGGAATAATACCTCGTATTTTTTAATCATGGTCAGATAACGAGAATAACACCCGAGCTGGTATTCGTACCCGACGCCGTTAAGTTGGGAACTTTGAATCGTTAAGTTGGGAATTTCGAATCGTTAAGCTGGGAGTAAAAGTTTTTTCTGCGGCGCTGCATCTCGTGCCGATGATTCGGCAAGCATTTTTCCATTGTCTAGCTTCACAGATTCTACAAATTAATGTTTTTTTTACGAGCAACGCCAATTTCCGTTATGATTTTGCCGCAATGCGCCAATTTGCTGCGTCACGCAACCAATGAAACCTCCTCCCCCATGTCACGCATGATAAAATTAAACGGAAAATAATGATTATTATTCAGTTATTTTTAATTATATATTAAAGAATTATTTACAAATTTAAAATTACTACTTAAAATTTATTATTATTAATTAAAATTACTAATTTAAAATTGCTTTAAACCGCACCCCCCATCAATATTTAGCTTAAATTCCAGTAAAATGTCAGCCAGGTTTGTTAGTAATTTAAATTAGGAAATGACTAAAGATTAACCTGCAAAAATTAAGCTTTTAATTTACATCCTATTTATAATTTATATATATATTTAATTAATTAAACTTATTAATTAGAATTTTAATTTAAAACTACTGCATAAATTAAATTTACTAATTTAAAACTACAGCATAAATTAAATTTACTAATTTAAAACTACTGCATAAATTAAATTTACTAATTTAAAACTACTGCATAAATTAAATTTACTAATTTAAAACTACTGCATAAATTAAATTTACTAATTTAAAATTACTACTTAAAAGTTATTATGATTAATTAAAATTACTAATTTAAAATTATTAATTAAAATTGCTAATTTAAAATTATTAATTCCAATTAATAATTTAAAATTATTAATTAAATGTTATTCAAATTATTAATAAAATTTTATTCAAATTATTAATTAAATTTTATTCAAATTATTAATTGCATTTTATTTAAATTATTAATTAAATTTAATTAAAATGATTAATTAAAATTATTAGTTAAAAATTGTTCAAATCAATTTTTAATAAAAAAAACTATTTGGTTTTGGTCAGACCAAAAATAATTTATGATAATAGATAGATAATTTATTATACATATAGTGACTAGGTACGTGGGTTCAAACCCCTCCAATTGAAAGTCAAGTGGGGGGGGGGAAAATAAAAATTGAATTACTGTGAATATAATAAAAATACATTAAAAAAAATAGAAATTTTTCGTATTCTTCTTTAAATTATGCTGTTTTAAATTAGTAAATTTAATTTATGCAGTAGTTTTAAATTAGTAAATTTTCTTGAGGGGGGGAAACCTGGTATTTTCCGGGACAACCCCCGCTCCCAGAGGTGGCGCCACTGGGGGGGGGGCAGTAGTCCCCTGTCGGGCAAGGTATGCCCCCCCGTCGGGGAAAAGTATTATTTTAATTGTTAAGACCAAATATTTTTGAAACATTGAATCAAATTTAATTTTTTTAATGAAATGGATCTAGGTCATAATTTCGAAAGATAAAATCAAGACACACCGAAATCTCCACACCAAAGGTCTATCGTGGACGAATGTTTAGAGACTCGAACCGATGAGGACGAGTTTGATACTGAACATTTTGGGAAGCGACATATAGCGATTTGGTTATCAGAGTTGTCAAATTCCTTCCTTTCGCAACCAAAAAGTATTGGCCATGTATAAGGGATAGGTGTACATTAAATCTGATCGTGATCCAATGTCTTGACGCCTATTGAAATTGCGTCGGGTACCAGATTAGGTATTGAACTCGTCATCATCTGACCATGGTTCAAAATACTGGACAGTGTTCCTGGGTCTTTCTTTCGAAATGATCTCGAATCGTAATTAAAACATATTACACTTAAATAAATTTCTTTAACGTTATTTTATTACTTTATTAACAAGTCAACTTATTTTATAGAGGATACTTGGGTTTTATTTTATTGTATGGAAACAGCATTCTTGATAGAGCAGTAGTGTCATTTGGCACTAGTAAAACTAATATAATATTTTAGTAAGACAAATTTAGAAAATACGATTTAGGCAAATTGGAGACCAAAATCAAGTTCGGTTGTGTCACAAAAATTCCTTGAATGGCCACTAAATTTAAAACTACTGCATAATACGAAGATGGTCCCAAATTTTTTTTAGCCAATGTAGGCATAATTTTTTGTAAACGATCAGACAGCTTATTTTTTTCAATGTTTTAAATGATACTCTTAAAAATAACATAATGGCTGAACATTTCGGTAAGAAATTAATATGTAAACTTACACATTATCTATGTAATGTACAAATATATATTTTAAAAATATGAAATAGTCTTTAGTAAAGTACAAACATTGTCTACTACAATTTGGCGCCCTCCTTAGTCTGGCGCTTGATCCACCAGATAAAGTTAAGCAAACCCCCTTGTAAAAACTATTCCAGCGCCATCCCGCAGGCAAGCGGTTTCTTTGTCAAGGTCCAGCAGTAAAATGAAAGTTTTTTGTAACCGAAATACTCTTTTCTTTGTAATCTAGGGGATCAGAAAGGAATTCTACCCTACTTTGTTTTTTGTTGGTGGATGACATTTTTCGGAGAGGAGAGTTATCCCAGGCCATGCGGCCAACAAAACACTTTGAAGATGTCCCCCCCTCAATAAAACTTCCCATTCACGTCTAGGGTGGCGTGGACTTAACGTGAAAAAAATTATCCCTACAGTGCTCACTTGCTGACTATTTTCTGTAGCTTAAACGAAAATTTATCTTCGTGTATGTTAAATTTTTGTGAGTCTAAGCGTTTTTTCATACACATCTTTTTTTTCAATTCTGCATATCTACCATATTGAAGTAAGTAAACTTTTCTATTTTCTTATAACGAGGAAACAAAATAAAACAGCAAGGTTATATTTCTGATGGGATTAAAAAAAAGCTACCGGGATCGGTTTTTGCTTGCTATAATGCCCGACACTCATTGGTATAATGATAATCGTTCCAAATGAACCGTCTATAGTTCCCACCGAATGTGTTGCTTTTTTGTAGTTTGTTTGCAATTAATTTTTAAATTCTTATAACTACCATTTAAAGCTATTGAATTCAGTGAAATAAAAATAATTAATCAGAATACCTTGTTTGTGAAATTAGATATGCCAGGTTTAATTATTTTATCTGCAGAAGGTTTCAAAAAAATATTTAATTATGGGTGAATTATATATTTTGTTAGTTTTTTTCCCTCGATAAAAATCTCAAGTCTAAAAAAAAGTAACACCAAAATTTAATGAACTGTATTAAATTTAATTCCTAATTAAATGAACTTTATATGTGCAGATATCAGTAAGAATTTTGAAAATAATTGCATTATAAAAGTCATACATACTTTAAAATATATTATTTCTGAAATGTAAATATTATACTTTATTAGTAATTTTTTTATTAAGCATAATTATTACTACAAAGGATAATTTAACAGACTTATTAATTACCCTTAAATATAAATGTAATTATAATTTTAAAATAACTAAAATTTAAGAATCTAAAAAATAAAATATTTCCAAGATACTGCAGGATGGAAAGCTTTTTTTTTATTCTCAAAATATAGCTTTTTTTAAAATATTAATCGAACAATGATTATACATTTTTTACAGTGCTATTAATTTAATTTTAACACGCATCGTTTGACAGTAATACGATTTGTACAGTTTTTGTAGCAAATATCTGCTTTCCACAATGCTTTAAGTTTATGAAAATACGTAAAAGGGCGAGATTGAGTAATGGTAGAGTTTCACGTGACGTATTAACATGGTAACATACTAGTAGTTTCGATTTCTTCCCTACAGCAGACAGATTTGCTTTTGTTTGTTTAGTCGCTACGCTTGCAATTATGGGAAAGTTTGTTTATAATATTTGTTTTTTCCAAATAAGTAATATTTTTATTCCATATATGAATAAATTTAAGTACAGAAATACTTATATTATATTTGTATATAATTATAATTACAACAAATACGGAAAAATATTTTTATTTCAACACAAAAATACTTGAAAAACAATGACTACAATCTATCTCAGTGTATGTAGTAAATATTTCTATATTGCGGTATTATTTAAAGACTAAAACTTAAAATTATAGTACAGGAACTAAAGCTCCGTGTTAATCCTATGGAACTTATTCGGCGTCGCGGAAGTTACTCCAAGTTCCGTTGGAACAGCGATCTTCTTCTTCTCGGCGTGAAACTCACCCATTCTTGATTTTAGCCCATCTTCATATATATTTCTCTTACGCGGTGATTGAAAAACGCGGTTTTTCTGTACGCTGAGTGGCAACAGTTAGTTTGTTTACGAAATTCTGTTGTGCCCAAGGATAGTGGAGACTATAAATAAAAGGTGTGCTGGTACTCCCGCTTTCTGATGGAGGGCGGGGAAAATTATTCTTTTGACGTCATAGTGACGCCTCCGACTTCTGTGGGCGTGTCTAATGCTCTCGTTTGTGCAGTCGTTTTAGGAGTGTACTTAATTTAACAAGAATTCTTGTTTTTAACTAATCATGAATTTATTTAAACGAAAACAATTAAAATTTACTTCAAAAAACAATTTGAATCGATTTGCAGAGTTGTTTAGTTATTAAAATATTAGGCAATATTAGGAATGAATTTCGTTCAATTTGAACTAATGGTTCGTGAGGTGCTGCCATCTATTAGTTTTTTTGCGAACTATTTAAAAAGCATTTCGCTAACTGAATTTAGTATTTGCTGCATTTTATGAGTTTAAATTTTATTTTAAGGATTGCATTTAGTATGAAAAAATGAAAAAGATTTGCTTAATAAATTAAGCGTATTAAAATAATATTAGCTGCGACGAGAGCATGTCCATGAATTTTGAAAGAGTAAAATGGGGTCAGAACCATCATGTCAATGAATTTGTATTGGACATATTAAATGAGTTACAATTTCAATCAAGTAAAATACGCAGGGGCGGCTTAAGGGCAGGGCAAACTGGGCATCTGCCCAGGGCGCCGCCCTCCTAAGAGGGCGCCAAAGTTTAGTAATTATTATTATTTTTTTCATTTTCCATTATTTTTTGAAAAATATTTTATTTGATTTCCTAACATCAATTCTAAACAACCCTACAGAATACCGAATTCATTGCAAAAACATTTTTTTTGGGGGGGGGGGGGGATTTCAAATTGCTACTGCCTATTTAAGGGTCTAACGTTTTTTTAAAACTACTACTCCGTTACTGGTCTTCGAAGTAAATGAGGGAACCTCGGTATCCTCCAACTCAAGGAGCAAGAACTAAACATGCCACGCTTTATTTGTTTTTTATTCGATCGTTGCGGCATTTCTCTAAATTTCCGCTGTCCACATTTTGTTTTTGCCGATAATTTTCCATCACTGTATCAACTAGCAGAGTTGGTACTCTCATAACCCCTTGACCAGGAATGACGTGACGAGTGCCACCAAGGCCATCTTTATCTGTAAGGGCCATCTTTATCTTTAACAGATAAAGATGGCCTTGGTGCCACCCGACCTGCTTGAAACTTGTCCAAACGGACAATGACGAGTAGCACTCGTCATATTAGTAAATGTCATTTGAATTTCATGGAGAATAGATTGAATTTATTGAAGGTGAGGTCAAATTCGGGCATACGTTGGCCTGTGTAACCAGTGTAGCAACATTTCGAATCGACGGGTCGTGGTCAGTGCTTGTTTAAATTGAACGATATGTATTACAATTTTATTTTTATTAACAGTTTAAATCATTTGTGTACAAATTGTGTGAATTGGATAAGTGACGATTTATCGAAGATTTCTCTATAAAGCTAATATACCACACTACATTTAAATAGCGGCATAAGAAATGTAACAGGTTTAAAGAGACCTAGACGAACAAAATCCTACCCAAAACTTTATACTCATGACAAGTGCGGAGAGAACTAGAGCTTATTAAGGACGAAAGAAGGGGCAGTCCAAGCAGGGGCGCGTTCGAAGTATTCATGAATCAAACCTTACATTTCGGGGGGAGGACTGCACTTATCAGATTTTCTCAAAATCCATTTTTTATTTTTATATCTTAGGACTCGGAGGACATCAAAATAAGTAAAAATTATGAATATAACATTTCGATTTATAAAAAAAAAATCATTTTTCTAGATTTAATACAGAGTAATAAAATGTAAAATTGCATACAATTTGAATTTATTTTTTTATTTACAGACTCATTAAATCCGTAACTTTTAATAGATAAGAACTTTCCCAAAAGGCTACAGCAATATCTGAAATTTAAAACTTTTATTTTGGTAAATTAATTTTTATTAATTTTTCGTTTCAATTGATCAAACAGGTTTAAGTGAATTATGCCACTTAAATATTCAATTTCTCATATATAAAAATTTTTTGCAGAAAAGTGTACATATAATTTGAAATTCGAGCGTCCAATAATTGTAGAAAAACAATATGCTCTCAAATGTCCCAATGAGGATGCTAAAGCTCTAACTTTCAATAAAAGGGATAAACTTTAGGAACATTGAACCTATTTGTCAAAATATTGAGAGGGTCTACGGACCCATACAAAGTGTACGCATGTCCAATAGTAGAACTTTAAGATAAGAAATTACGTCTGGCTGAATCTACAGCAGAGACACTTTGAAGTCTTGACACATATCCAATCTCGCACCTGAGGCAGCCGTGGAATATTCGTAACCTTGGCAAGAATTTGACCTCTAAGTGTCTGACCCCTAGAACGACCAGTGACAACAAGTGCATAAACTCTCCCTTTCTGTTTCTCCCCACCCTCCCCAAATGTATTAGATTTCAGATTTATAGCTCCAGTCCCCAGATCACCCGCACCCCTCAAGGCCGGATGTGTTTAGTTAGAGTTTGTTTCCATGGCCTGATATTCCATGAGCCTGGGAATAAGACCTATTTTGAAGACGTCTTCAACTGTTTTTTAGCTGCACATTATTGACATAAATGCAGTTTATCTTCGAAAAAAATTCTTATTGTTATTGCAATATTTGCAAATATTTATGCTAACTTCTATATAAATGTTTTTTATTTTAGTTTTTGATTTCATATGCGGGATGCATTTTTTCATTGCATGTTTTTTAAAACTCGAAATTATTTTTTAAGGAAGAGGGACTCTTCAACAAATTTGTTGTCATAGTACTTTTTTTTTAATCGACCCATGTTTGTTAGCAAGGTTGAAGTAAACAAAAAAAATATATGGTTATATGTGATTACTTTTTAGATTGATGTTTTGCTCGAAGTTATATCGACAATAAAGATGAATTTAAAATAAGAAAATTTACTTTTTCTTATGATTTCAAAGAAAGGTAAGAAATATTATTTTAATTATTTTCCTCGTTTTTTATTAATTGAATTTTACAAGAGAATTTTACTAGTTATACTTTATTTGAACATTTAGGGTAATATGCTATCTATTTTGAAAATTGTGATAAATTGAAGGGATAAAAGTTATGCTGTAATATATATTGTGCAATTTTGAATATTTAACTATGCCAAATTCTAATATTGAAAGAAATTATTTTTTAAACTTTTGAAAATTTATCTAAATCTTCTTGCAACAAACAGTTATGAATATGATACTTTTGTTGGCTGATATTTTAAATATATTTTTGAATGTCGGCAAAGTTATAAATATTTTGAAATGAAAGTCAGCTTTAAGTAAATGTTATTTTGTTTTTTATATTTGTTCATATACATACAATAGAAGAAAAATTTAAAACACTTTATTCAATTACTGTTTGTTTTAATCTAATAACCTAAATTAAATAAAGGCATGTTCATTTATCCAAATTATTTAAAGATACTTCTATTTAGTTAAAACTGGGTTAGTTACATTTACGCTGATATTTTTATATACATAAAATTGAAAAAATATTTTTACATTTGGTATATTATGCAATAGAATTTTAATGAATAATAAAGACACTAAAGTTAACAAGGTACATCTAATCTCTGAAAAAGTTTTCAGATAAGAAGCCAATTGCTTTGAAGATATCCCGCTTATCAAATAAATCAAATATTCATATTTATAAGTGAGGATTTATTTTTATTGGTAGGACTGAGTTTACTGAGTTATTTTTTAATTGGTAGGGCCTGAATGTGCTACATACTACACTAAATAATATTTTATATTTCTCTTTGTATTTGCGTGTGTTTAAAGTATTGCGATTCGATTAATTGTCGCTTATGAGTTAATAAATATAAATAAGTTATTTTCAATAGCTGATTAAGTTTTTTTTTATGAAATTTTATTTATTTCATTATATTTTAACAATTGTAAATAAATTTATATTAATATAAATACATGCAGAAATTACCAATTTTTTAATTACAACTAATACATACAAATACAACCTAATTGATTTGCGAAGTTTATTTGAAAATAACAGAAATACTCGTTCTTCGGAAAGGTTCAACTTTGTTGGATAGTGATTATAATTATTTAAAATAAAATGTAATACATTTTTGGTTATCCGGCATTTAATTATCTGGAAAATTAAATAAACCGGAAATATCAATTTACCGGAATTGTTTAAAACACTTTCTACAATTACAGTTTTTTTTTTTTAAACTATATTAATTTTAAAATAAAATTTTGTAATTTGTTGGTTATATGGCTTTTAATTAACTGGAATCACAATTAATCGAACTTTGTGATAACTTTCTTCGATTTGTTATTTAAATAAATGGAATGGCCCAATTTTTTAAAATTTTATAATAGTTTTGGAAAACTTAAATTTTTTTTAACTTCAATATAATTTAATTTATCTGGCATTAATTAAACTGCATAAACACGAGATTTGCTCGAGAGTGGAGAAAAGTGAAGAATAACTTTATTTTCCTTTTGAATAATAGCAGGGGCAAGTTTAAATAAATACAAAATTGATATTGAAATTGAAGGTTAAAAATTTAGCTCGAGCCGCCCCTGGGTGGTGTTGACTGAATACGCAGCATGAATTCTTGGGACATGTTCTGTTTCATTGCTTGGGGTAAAACCAATTGAGGTTTGAGGGGAGTGATGCTATTGTACAGAAAAGTGTTTATATTACTGTTAATACTTACTGAAGTAAAATTAGGACAAAAAACAAAAGAAGAAACACATGAATTTCATTACTTAATTAGTTGATTTTTAAGAAAGCTATTGTATTGAAAGGTAATGTTTTCTTATTATTTATTTTAATTGTAAATGTTTATCTAATAATATTAATTATCTCTCTATTTTAAAAAAAAGTAAGACCTAGGGGGAAAAAGTAAGTACTAGGGGGAATTTTCAGTTCTTTCAATGTTATTCAGATCGTATCTCAAAATGTAAAAGTCCTAAAATTACGAAATTAAGTGAATTCGTTAAGAAATGTTTGATAAATAAGAAGAATATATTTTTGTTTCAATACTGTTATTAGTTTATAAGTTATTTAATATTAAAGTCGTCGTTGATAAAATTTCGCTTACAACTAATTTTGTCCGTCGAGTTTCTGAAACACTATTAAGAGGAGAGATCCAATTTTTTTAGGGAGTGTAGAAATAGGTTTGAACTGGAAATCCAAGTAAGCATTTTTTTAAATTCAAATTAGTTTTGGATTTATAAATTTTTGAAACATTTAAACACGCTTCACTTTTTGAAGTTTTTTCACCCTCATTTTTGAAACGTGATTTCTAAATTGCTATAAGTCATTTAAAATTACATATTCTCTTATTCAAAAAAATATATTAATGTTCGCTAAAACTTCTTCTTTCTGATGTTATAAATATTAAATTTCTATCTTTACAATTAAATTAGATATGGTCAATTAAGATAGGTATAAAAAATAGCGAAGAAGGATAAAAATGTCGGATATTTCGAGAAAATTTTAATTTGCGACTTTTTGTCTCATTGTTCCGCTTGCATCTCAAAAAGTAAATGTCCTAAAATTATGAAATTATGCCAGTTTATTAAGAAATGTTTGGGTAATAAGATGAATATTTTCTTTTTTCAATACGATCAGTATATTAGACGTTATTTTATGTTAAAGTCATGATATTAGAAAATTTTGAAAACAATTCATACATTTTTGGATACTTGTCTTCCAATTTTCAACAAAAAAAAAAAAAAAAAAATTAGGGATATAGATTAAACTATTGGCTACAAATGATCCAGAGCGTTTGTGAAATTTCGATTTAGTTTTGTAGTTATAAATTTTTAAATAATTGACGAAATAATCGTCAATTATACGGGTAAAATTTTAAGTGATAAATTAAAACTGCTCTAAATAGTTCAAAAGTATACTTTTTCCCGTTAAAAAAATATAGTTATGTTCGTAAAATCTTTCTTTCTTGAATGGTATCAATACTGAAATTCTATCTTAAAAAATAAATTAGATGTAACTATTTATGTGAAGTACTATAAATATTATTAAAAGATACTCCGGAAGGAAATGACAACATTGGCAAAATGCCAACGTGTATTTGGCTGCCAACGGCGAATTATTATTAGCGCCAATTCTCAATTATCTTACTTTATATAAATATAAGTCGGCGATTAAGCCTATTTATTCTTGGCGCGTTTATGCTGTTGTTTGTTTACACGTGTTTCGCTTTTCAATGAGCACAATTGCGTTGAAGCAGTTCTACAGTTGAGTTTTTCCAGTTATGGGGGGGGGGGGGGGGATTGGGGGAAAAGCATACCCCCCCCCCCCCCCTCTGTAAACTTGAAACCTTAAAAGTTGGGAATTTCGAGTTTTAAAAATCTCCGAGTTGGGAAAATTTATGCCTCAGGCAAATTAATATTATTAGCAAAGGAAAGCGACGGACTACTAGAAATTGCCCAACTTTTATTAAGATGAAACTTAAATTAGACCTCAAAACGGACCACTGCATTGGAACATGCGTGCGATAAATCAATACTTTCGAAAGAACTGTTTAATATTACCTATAACAAAGCTGAAAATGTCTTATAAGTTGGAACTGGGAATTTTTTTAGCACTGTTGTGTTGTGCAATTTCGAATAGGTAGGTGTGGTCTGGTTAAATAACGTCACACTAGAGCTGCACATTGAACTACTGGCGTTGGTTCGAGCAAAGCGCCCTTGATTTGTTATTGGTACGTATTTACTTACTACATCAAGGACGCTTTGGTTCGAGGCCTTTCTCAAAGAAAAGACCCGGGAACGATGCCTCATATTGTTAACAGTGGTCAGATAACGAGGACAACACTTCAGCTGGTACCCGATGTCCTTAGGTTGGGAATTTTGAATCGTTCAAGTTCGGAATTTCGGATCGTTAAGTTGGGAAATTTCTTGTCTCAACATACTAAAAATAAATTTGTGTGACGGCACTGCCAGTAATAATTTATATAACTAAAAAAAGTATTGTTGTTGGGACACATTGTCATTGCCTACAGTGTATGAAGCCGGTATTGGTTTGCGAAGCAAACTAAAGAGGATTGCGTAGCAATCCTCCGGGTGTTGGTGGAGCGTTAGCGGAGCAGGGGGCGGAGCCCCCTAGTTATATAAAAAGTTAGAGTGCTTTAAAAAAAAACTATAATGCGATATTAAACATATATGGTCGTTTATAAAATAGTTCTGGCCCTCTTCCTCTTTTTTGCCAATCTTATACTTGTATTTGTAGTGCTTTTATAATTTTAACATTTATTAAAAATGTGAGCGAAAAAACATTACTTGACTAAAACAATAGAATTTGTAAAGACTTGTTAGCATAAACATTTAACTATATTTAAAAACGAAATATAATGTTAGGTTTCAATTACTTAAACAAAAAACAATAACAGTCCTTTAATATTTGTTTATAAATTATTGAAATAATTCCTTTCCACTGTTTCTTAAAAAAATATTTGATATTTAAAAGTTTTGTTTTCAACCTTTAAAAAATAAAATAATCTTTTTTTAAAAAAAGAAATACGACTTTAAAAAAAGGAGCGCTAAAAAGTAAAAAATATTTTTTTAATGAATAAATAATATTGGTATTATATTTATTGCTAATTTTTTAAGTCTGCGCCAAAATTTAGAAATGGTTTTTGTCAATTGGCACTACTTCAAAAAGTTGTAATAAGTACAAAATTAGTATTAAATACTTAAATTTTTTCTAAAATTACAAACGATTTTTTTTACATTGTTGCGCTTTTTTAAAAAAAAAAGTTGATTTTAGTTGTTGCATTTGGCTTTTTTAGTTTTTAATGTAGTAGGAGGCTTTGCAGCCTGCTATTAATCAACAGCAAATTCAAGTTGTTGCTTGTTTGCATTACCCTGTGATCAGTAGTGGCGCCAGGAATTGCCCGACGGGGGAGCTGACTTTCCCCGACGGGGGGGCTAGTATCCTCGACGTAAATTGTACATATAAAATTATTTCATCCTAAAAAAAATTCTATGTGGCTTTTTGCTGTAGCACTTTCAGAAAGATTCACGTCATTTTAGCAAATATTATAAAAAATACGAAAGAGTCGCCAACAAGAACATATCCAGTAAAATGAAATTATAACAAACTGTTTCGCCTGACGCAGTGTTTCCCATCCACGCTCCGTACACGTTTCGCATTATTACCTTATTTTACACGCATTGGCGGAAAATTTCTTATAGAACAAGAACACATTTATGTAAATAGTTATATTTTTTACGAAATGGGTGTTGGAATGGATAATCCTAAAGAGTAATATATATGGTGTTCAATCCTGATACTCCCAGTACTAGGTCATTTTAAAGGTGTTTCACGTCAAAAATCAAGTATTAAACCAAATTGTAAATTGTTTAGTAAACGTTTGAGAGTAAATGCCTATAATATTTTATGTTATTTATATGCATTGGTGATGAATAGTTGTACTTTGTATAGGAATTATAAACACGGCTAGTATGTCAGGTTGAATTTTTAAAAATTATTCTGGTCCAAAATCAATAAGTATGAGTTTTATATGTTTTGATATTTTAGTACTATCCGAACTACTTACTGCATAAACCTAAACCATAGTAGAAAGAAGATAAGTTAATTTTTTTTAATTAACTTAGTTCGTATTATAGGAATAAAAAAAAGAAGAAGAAAGGCTATATTTTGAGGAGAATAATAATAAAAAAGCTCACCATGCTGTAGTATCTTGAACGCTACCCCAAATGCATTCTGATGATCAGTACTTTCAGCTGGACAACTAAAGAGTATTTCTGGCTTTCATGGATTTTTTTTAAATCGTTAATAACGTACATCTCGGAATCGAAAGTTTTCAGCAACACACTTTATTTTTCAATCCGCCATCCACTTCATATATTTGCGCCAGTTTTAGTTCCGAAATCCTAAGTAAACGCTGGCTTGTTCCAATTGCAACTAATCTGACAATGTCTATCGTCTCGCTCTACGATTCACAGTGGATTCTTTGGTCAATGAAAAGGAATGGCAGCCATACAATGGAAACACGCAGTGAATGGTGTATATGTCCCCAGGACCAAAAGGCACAGACCCCCCCATCCAGTCGCAAAGTTTCAAGAACAAGCAGGCAATACTTTTTAGCTGTAAGAAAGCGGCAATTTCCAGTTTTACGACTCACCACCCCCCATGGAGGTCCAGGGGAGTTATGTTGCCCCCAGCATAAATTCTACATCGCCCCTTTTGTGTGAAAAAAAACTAGGCTCTTTCTTTCTTTTTTTTTTTTGCCGATATTTGAATGCAACGTGGTGTTCTCAGCTGTAGCTTTAAAATGTATCTTTGCTCAGGTCCTATGTTACAAGTATTTGACTGAAGTATTGGCAGTAAGCCTTCCTCTTTATAAAAATATAATAATGTTAATTATATTTCATAAATCAAAGGTCACTGCCACTAAGTGTACTTAATTTAATAAATAACGAACGTAATATTCGATATAATATAGTTTTAAGAATAGCATTTTTAAACTTAAACAACAGCTGCGAATAGTACCCTGCAGTAATCAACAAAATTTTAAGAATTGTTTACTTTCGTTTTAATTATTCGAAAGTAAAAGTATGTTTTAAAGTCAAAATATTAATATTTATACATTTTAAACTTGAATTACTTTGACAATTTGACGCCGAACTAAGTGACCCTCTTTTGAAGTCTTCTGAGTCTCCGTGAATTTCATTCTTAGATTATTTTAACTGTGATATTGTATATTAGAAAATGCCGTGTTAACTTTTGATGAGTGAATTATTAGTGTGGAAAGGAAAAAATGCAAGAGCAGTGGAGACATTGAAATCGAAATACATCATAATCAACATATTTATATCAGGTTATCTTGTATTTACTGGGTATTACTTTTCAATTAGCTACATTAACGTATTATTTTAAGAATATTATATACTTATATTTCATAATAAACTTCCTATAAACATTTAATTATGAAACTTATAATTATAAACTGACCATAGGCCGAAATATCAAAAACCAAATTGAAAATATTAGTATTAATAAAAATGTCTTTGAAATTATTATTGATAACCGACTTAAAAGAAAGGATTTTAATAATATTATCTTAACGCGGTTTTAATAATATGATATTTTAAAATGAATTTAAATCAAATTACTAATTCGCAAAAAGTTATTTAAAAAAATAAACACTTATCATATTCATTCAAACTTTCCACTACATTCTCCCTTTTTAATTCCAATTGTTTTCTTTGGCACTATATCAATGATATGTGTGGTCAAATATCGTGTGTTTCAATTATTTAACCTTAGTTTATGATTTAGTATGATATTAAAATTTTAATGTTAACGCTTTTGAAAATGAATTTAAGTGTGACAATTTTGGGCGGTTTTATTATTCAATATGCGTAAAATAATGTAATTAAAAATATTTCTAGTATACGTGTAGTGGAACACTATATAAGAGTACTAAATCTTGTGTAAAAAAACTATAAAATGAACACTGAAATTTTAAGCTAAAAATTTAATATTTACATTTTGGCTTGTCTGGTTGATTGGTTGAATTGACGACGAACTGGAGATGCACAGTGGGATATTGGTAATCTATCTCGAAAGAAAGACCCAACAACATTGCCTCGTATGTTTGAACTATGGTCAGAAGACGAGTTCAGCACTTGAAAACTGACACCCGACGCATTCAATAGGGGTCCGCAGTTTGGACCACGATAAGATTTAACGTGTACCAGCCTTATATATAAGGGACACTTTTTGGTTGCGAAGGAACGAGTTTTACAACTATCTGATAACCAAATTGCTGTATGTCGCTTCCCAAACAGGCATTTTCAGTATCAAACTCGCGCTCATCGGTTCGAGCCTCTAAATATTCAGCCACGATAGGCCTTTGGTGTCGAGATTTCGGTGTGTCGGGATTTTATCTGTCGGAATTATGACCTAGATCCTTTTCATTAAAAAAATTAAATTTGATTCAATGTTTAAAAAATATTTGGTCTTAACAATTAAAATAACACTTTTCCCCCGACGAACTTCATAATTTTGCCCGACGGGGGGGCTTGCCGTGCCCGACAGGGGGGCTACAGCCCCCCCCAGCACCCCCAGTGGCGCCACCTCTGCCTGTGATAACTAAAAAGCTGAATAGCCGAGGGCTATTATTTGTCAGGAAACTCAAGTTGTTAATTACTTTTTGCCTGCCCTGGATAGTATATTTTGAGATTATAAGGTTTAATATATGCCGATTAAGGGAAATGTCGTTGTTTGACAATATCTATTCAACAATGAAAATATTTTGAAATCGGAGTTCAAGGTTTTAAAAAAAATCAGTATTTTAGTATGTTTTTGTTTGCATTTTTTGCCAAAGTGGATTTATCTCTATCCAACAAAAAAGAATTTTCGAAATAGGACAATATAAGCGGTCCGGTTAATTGAATTAAATATAATGATAGCTATCAATAGTAAAATAATATTTTATATTATAATATATTGAAAAGTATTTAACCTGACACACCACTTCGTGTATTCGTTAGAAAGACCCAGGTCTCGATGCAAAATAACTGTTTATAAAACTTAATGCTTAACGTATATTTTGAAAAAAATATTTTAATCAAATGTTCAGCATTTTTTCTAGAAAAAAAATTCCGTACGTCATGATTCGTTTCCTTCCCCACGTCTTTCTTCAATCGCGAATATTTAAACCCCTCTCCCTCAACATTCCCCATCGCCGAAAAAAACTGAGAAAAAGGAAAAATCACGCTTGTCCCCTCAAAGAATCCCAGACTCCAAGGACACAAAAAAGAATGTCACACTATAAATTATTTCGGCGACCACAGCCGGCTACCGGGTTTCCCCCCTGGCGTATAGACACGCCTATACCTATATATCCTGGTGCATCCCGTTCTCTTTTAATACACCCTTTGGACATCTCCACCCCATATCTCCTGTTACTTAGCCAAACCAACACCGTTGTTGGCCGTTGGCTGGGTTCGGGGACTGAAAGGACCATGATCTTTCAGAGGTCACGGAGAGATCCTGGGATCATATCAAGTAACACTCAACCCCCTCAAACCAATTGCACACTTGCATAGAAACGTCCGACTCGACCACTGCCCTCGACGCAAGCTTACTCAAGTTAAACTTGAAAAGAAAATGAGCAAACAACGTATACAACATTTATTCATCTGAAAAAAGGTAAAGTACATAAAAAACTATTTTGTTTCCCATTACATGCACAATTTTGTTTCCCATTATGGTCATTCTCTTCGCAAAAGTGAACATTTCGATGAGAGAAAACATTAACAAATAAAAAATTTATATTTTAAAATGTGTTGATATTTCGTAACAGTTACAGTTCCCACTATTACAAACCCAATAAGCACAAAAGATAATAAGGTAAGGTACAGTTTGAAATGGTTGGCGGAGCGTTAGCGGAGCAGGTGGCGGAGCCTCCTAGTAATTATAATAACAATAAACCTAAATCTGAAAATTAGCTGTGTTATTCCTATTCAATCAAAGTACTGCTATTCATCTCGTAATACTATTAAAACACATAAAATAATATATACATTTATTTTAAAATATGTATCCCTAATAAATTTACAATATAGATTAATATTTGATTTTCGAAGTAAAATGTCTTTAAAATCAACTACTTGGGGTATCTGAACAGAAACACCATGTAACGCTTTTAGAGTGATAATTTCTGACACTTTTACTGCGAGACAAATATTACTATTTACTTATATCGGTTCTAGTCCGATAGTCTATCGGCTCCTAATAAAAATTAGGAGCCGATGCGTGTAAAATTTAGTAAAAGATAAGCACACTAGGGCGTGGATGGAGCACGCTGCATAAGACGGAACACGATGAATCAGACGAAACAATTTGTTTTCCTTTTGTTTGAGAGGTTTCTGTTGGCGACCATTTCCTATTTATCTATAATCTGCTAAAATGATGTTTCATTATAATCATTCTGGACGTGTTCCGATACAGCCACATCTGATTGATTTTTTTAGGATAAAATAATTTTATAGACGGATCAGGTTTTTTTAAAGAAATTTAAAAAACTGATTAATATCACATTAAAATTCCCTTTCCGGTGTTTCTAAAATGTACTAAAGTGTTAAGTAATAAAAAATTAATTTTAATTTATATAATTAATTAATTAGAATAAAGAATTTAAGTAAGAAAGAGTTTAATTAAGAATTTAAGAATAAAGAATGGAATAAAAAACAAGGAATAATTAATCTAAATTATTATATATCATTAGTTAATATAACTAATAAAATATTATATCCTGTTAATCTATTTAATTAATATATCTAAGTAATTAATCTTATAAATTAATATGTCTATTTAATACATATATTTTTTCAGCTACAATTAAGGTTTGGTTTGATTAATTAACGTCGCACTAGAGCTGCAGAGTGGACTATTGGCGACGGTTCGTGGCTTATCTTGAAGGGAAGACCCGGGAACGACCTCGTATTTTTGCACCATGGTCAGATGACGAGGACAACTCCTGAGCTGGCACTCGACGAAACCTCAATAGGCGTCAGGATATTGGACTTCGATCAGATGTATCGTGCACCAGTCTCATATACACGCCAGTATAATTTGTTGGATATTTTTAGACTATTTCCTAGTATTTCTGTAACGAAGCTGGCAACCCTCCGATCGCAAGATCACCACTTTTTTACCTTTTTTTGTCAAGTCCATCGCACGGATTCAAACCACTGAACTCTAATTCAAACTATCAATCCTACTCTGATTACTAGCTCTGAACGCCTTATTTATCCACTGGGGAATATGTATGTTTTATAATGGTAGAGTACGTTGACTGGGATTAAGCATTAATTAAATATAGTACGCTATTTTTACCATACTAATATCTAAATTAAAAATAATTATACATGAGCATTGCTTACTTAAATTAGTAAACAACGTTGACTATTATTATTTTCTTTATTATAAATAAATAAAATTAAAATTAGTAGTTAATACAAATTAATGAATGATTAAATTATTTTATGATTGAGATAATAATTACTATTAATTTCCACAAATTAATTAAAATACAGAGTAGTTTAGTCATTAAAGCCATAAATAAACAAAAATTATTGTTAAAAGTATTAAAAAATATATATAGCTGTTCATGTTTAAAATTTCTAAAACTTAATATTTCCCTCTAAGACAAACAAAAAAAATTCTCACAGTCTACAATATTTCTGTGTTTTTTTGTAATTATAAGTATTTTTTTTTTGTGTTCGGTGACAGTCATGACTTTTTTTTAAGTGACAGTTTAGCATAGGAGAACTAATTTATTTTACCTTAAACTGTAATGATGATCCGAGATATTTATAGTGTATTATATATGTAATATGTTGCTAAAATAAACGTTCTACGCACAGGAAGAAAATAACAAAATATAGATAAAAATTCGATATTTATAAATGACAGAAAATATACTCTTAATTATGATGCACTTTATCGTTTTTCCTCTGTAAATATTCAAAATGTATAATTATTAGTTTTTGCAAATAAATTGAAATGCTTGATATAATTGGCAATGGTAATTTTTTTGTAATAGCTTTTTTTATTTATATACATGGTAAAACAGTATATTTTACCTACTTAATATTTGCATCACTACAACTGAGACGGCCGTTGAAATATCTAAGAGAAAAAAAAAATCGCAATAGAAAGCTACAGCAATTTAAAACAGCCCTATGCTGCAAGTTTGAATCTCCCGTGGAGGGGTAAACAACAGCTGATGAAACTACA
Source organism: Troglohyphantes excavatus (assembly GCA_963932185.1). NCBI lineage: Eukaryota > Metazoa > Arthropoda > Arachnida > Araneae > Linyphiidae > Troglohyphantes > Troglohyphantes excavatus. The sequence goes on from OZ010675.1 coordinate 69,096,136, forward strand.
ATACGAGATTGCATTTGGCGCTCTATCCCCTCATCGTCAACCGATTATCATGCCTCCATCAGCCGGATTAGGTGGGGGGACTCGAGTCGCTGCACTCGCTTTTATGAGAAAGTTTGTTTAAAATATTCGTTTCTGCCAAATAAGTCATACTTTTATTCTACATATGAATACATTTAAATACAGAAATACTTATATGCTGTTCAGTTGCCTATCACCAGAATAACAACGAACTACAGAAAAATAATTTTATGTCAGCATAAAACTGCTTCACATACAATGTGTAAAATCTATCACATTGTGTAAAGTACATATCGTTCACTCTAGAGCCGGGGCGAATCCAGGATTTTATCTAGAGAGGGGCAATAATTAGTAACTATTTTGCTAATGTAGAGAAATTAGATACCAAAATTTTCTTACAACTCACATACATATTTTTTTATTACTATTAAATTTGAAATTCAATTAATATTTACAATTAAGGTATTTTTTAAAGAAATTTTTAAGTACAATATTCATATTACACATAAATAATTCTGGTGCTAAGAGTAGAAGAGGAATGATTTTCATACCCTTTTTAATGCTATATTATTGTTTTTAAAAAATATATGCAAAAGAACAAAATAAAGGAGAGTAAAATATGAATAATTTTGGAACTGTTATTTATTACTGAGTCGAGGGTTTAATTTTGATATGGAGGTTTATAGAATCGGTGGAGAGCTTTGGTCTTTTCCCTATCATATGCTTGTGGCAATACATTAGGAGAATGTTCATAACAGTTCTAAAGTTGAACATTCTTCTTATTTTATTATAATAAAAATTGTGTGTTAACCCTTTACACTCCAAAAACATCTTTGACATTTGCGTTCTTTCTACGAAACAATTATTCCTCTTTCTGTTCTTTTCCCAGATTTTTTTTTTATCTTAAGAGGACAAAAATAGTAATCTATTTTAAATCTGACAAGAGAACAAGTAGATAAAAAGATCACTGTTTTTTTTTTTTAAAAAAAAAGGCCATGCTGTTCTTATTAATTTTAAAAAACAAGGAACCAAAAGAACAAGTCGTTGTGCTGTTGTCCGAGAGGTGACATCGGAGTGCATACGGTTAAATTATATTTTTAAAAAAAATACTTCCTAGACAGAAAATGTCCATTTCAATGTCGAATTGTGTATTCAGGCAATGTTAGTTAAAAAATCTTGCAGGGGGCAATTGCTTCCCTAGCTACATCCACCACTGCATTAAAGTTACACAATGGTGACAATTCAAGATCTGTTCAGAGGATTCTAGAACTATCTAATGAAAATTTAGATGCAAAAAAAGAAATATAAAATTAAAAAGTAATCGACATAAATATCATCATTTGTTGAACTGAATTTTATTAATGTTAATCAAGAACAACACAATAAACTCTCTATCAAACACAATCCATGGAAATACGAGATCAACACTCAGCTGAAGATTACAACACCTGATCTGGCATTTCACTGTTTACACCACGACTAACGAAGTTATATTTCGGCAGTAGCTCTAGTGCAATGATAATTACAATCAGTGCCGTCACACAAAATTATTTTTGGGGGGGTTGAGACAAGAAATTTCGCAACTTAACGATTCGAAATTCCCAACTTTTAAGGTTTCTATTTTTCTGAGGGGGGGGGGGGGGGGTATATTTTAATAAAAAGAGCACTGTGTGACTTACTACAATATTTATATTATATTGACAATACTACATTTTAAAGTAAAAAGGTATTAAAGTATTGTATGTTTTTCCAAAAATAAAAACAGAATGAGCATATGCGTACCTTTTTTTGGACGCCAATGGATAACGGCTGTCTGTATGGAAATCTGAAAACATTGCTTTTCAATTTAGATATTTAGATAATTTTCCCTTGGTAACCTTGTTGTTTTCGCTTTCATTTGTTAAAAATATTAATTTTCTTCAGACATAAATTTTCCCAACTTAGGTATTTTCAAACCTTGAAATTCCCAACTTTTAGGGTTTTCAAATTATTGGGGGCGTCGGACTCCCCCCCCCCCCCCCCCCCCCGGTGCGACGTCCCTGATTACAATCACCAATATCAAAATTAGCAAGTACGTCAAGTTTCCAGCTAAATATAGACAGGTTGGCTGGCCAGTGGTGCAAATCCAAGAAGAGGGTCTCACAATTAGAGCATTTAAAATTTGTAACTTTCTTTGGCTAGTTGAATGTTATTCCAAGTGGAATGATATTCAAACCGTTATTGGGAAACGCACTGAACTAGGACTATTGGCACCCCTTTTCAAAATGACAGATCTAGCTTCCTAGTGATGGAAAATTAGGCTAGTATTTTTTTTTTTATGGATATTTGGGACTAGCATCAACCCACGTAAAAATGTATTTGGAAGATTTTTTGTGATAATGAAAATGAACTATTATCTTTTAAATAACAGACAGTCTACAAGTTTATAAATACATACATTGATTTTTAGGAAACACCGATAAGGGGGAGTGAATTGTATCAACAATGTTTCCAAAAGGTTTCGATTTAAATTATAAATTTTATATAAATCTAATAAAAGAATACTAATATACTAAAGGGACATTGAATGGTTACCATGTTTTTCACCAAATCTGTCTACAAATTTCAGCAATCCTGTAGGGGGAAGGAATAGTTCTTTGATTGGCAACAAAACCAATTTTTATCACCAAAAACGGCTAAGGTAAAGAATAAGAGGGCAGGTATCAAAAATAATATTGTTGAATATGATTCTGGTTCAAATTGGCAACCCAGTGAAATACTTGCATGCACAAATAGTGCACTTGGCTTCATCTACTGTAATTATCTACCACTTGCGATATTGATATCTCAATGTTGGAAATGGAAACCATAGGCCTTCCACACCAAACTTTTTGCTGTTGATTTGGCAATAAAAAGCAACAAACAATAACAAGCATGGAAAGCAACGCTATGCTTTCCATGCCGTTGAAAATTGATTTCGCAGGTGTCCCTAAAAACGTGTAAACATTGCTTTTTCAGAAAAGTCGCCAAGAGTGACCATTTGATGCATTTTAATCCACCACATTAAACTATAGTTCACACTCTGTTTCATTAGCCTCAAATCTTATGTTAAACAAACACTCAATGGATTTTCCAAGTTTTCCTTTAAATAGTGAACAAACAAGGCAGCCATCTCATCGCTGATGACCTCGTTGTTAAATGACAGAGACATCTTAATTTTCTGCAGAAAGTTGGGTCCCCCGTAAACGCAGCGCACGGTTCCAACAGCCAACACAGCAACTTCGGGAGGACAGATTACAGCCTTGAACTCCGACACTCCAGATGAGCCCAGGTTGAAAATTCTGAATGAAGCAGCTTCATTTTCCACTTCACTGGAACGATTCATTTGCTCCGATATTAACTGAACGGTCAGGCTATCCGCTTTTCTAATTACGGTGGATGCAGAGCCGGCCTCGGTAACAGCGATGTTAACACATTCTAAATATTTAACCTGTCCCCTATTGCTTGTAATATTCATTTCGGGAACTTTACGCAGGGCGGAAGCTGCACTTTTAACGAGGAAATCGTTGATGGACACATCAAAGCCATCTTGCTTCATCCTCTTCTGATATTCAAACACCTTGTCAATGGTGCACTCGACATCCATGTAAGCATGGGGAATAGTTGTTTTGGATAAAACGGACTGCTGGGCTGAAGTTTTTCTGGTAGGTGACACTGCAACATCATCATGAGCTCTGCCTTTCTTAATGATCTTTTTACCGTGCATCTCCGTATTTGTTGGTGTCCGAGACAGCTTTTTGTTCCGGATGTAAGTCAAGACGTCACCTTTCAGGAGGTTTCCACGCGGTCCGGAAATGGAGACTTTGGAAAACTGAATACCGTATTCTGCCAGAAGCTTTTTGACCGATGGGCCGCACAGTGGTGGAAGCAAATTTTCAACACGATGAGGTGCATATCCTTGCGAGCTAAACTCATGAGCCTCTTGGATTTGGTTCCAGAACCGAGTTGCATGCCCTAACGCAAAACGCTGGGCAGAAATATGCTTTAGGAAATGGAAGCGAACACTGCACGAAACTCTTTGAAAAATCAACATTATGTGGTATTTTGTTTATTTTTATGGTGTTTTTCTAAACAATATTTATCGTCTTAGAAACAACGCATGCTCGAATATATAAATGTATGCTTCAAAACATATCGCACATAATTGTCAAGGTTATCGACAGTTTTCTTTCTTTGCTGGATTCCTGCTACGGTAGATGTATGCTTTTTTCAATCTCCCAAGTGTGAAGCCAGGCGATAAAGCAACCGTTGATTGCTTAATTAATTAACGTCGCACTAAAGCTGTATGGTCGTCATCTGACCATGGTTCTAAAATAACGAGGTGCAATGCGTTCCCGGGTCTTTCCTTCGAGATTGCTCCGAACCGTCGCCAATAGCCCACTGTGCAGCTCTAGTGCGACGTTAATTAACCAAACCAAACCAAAGCTGTATGGTAGGAGTCTATCTTGAAGGAAAGAACCGGTAAAACTGCCTCGTATTTTTAAACCATGGTCAGATGACAAGCGTACCTACCGGTTTTCAAGTTTTGCGTATATCGAAACTAGCAGTTGTATCCCAAGATGCATTGTAACGAGGGCTTCTTCTGTCAAATATTCTATTTTTAACTTCGAGCATGAATGGACTGTAGTACAGCCAAAGATAATGGAGGAGAAAAGATAGGACAAATTACATCAGCAGTTATGCACAAATGAGGTATTCAGCGCAACGCATTTTGGGAAGCAGTTAAAAGTTTCGTTTTCAGTGATAACAGGTTTGCAGATAGAGGAGAGTGGGGGGAGAAGAGCAGGCTAACTGGATGTATACAACCAGTTTGCGCTTTCAGGCGGCTCACTCTCATCGGATTTCGTTCTCTATGGCAGAGAATATTTTAAGGAATTTTAACTGGTGGGGCAAATTAAATTCTGCAGAAAGCAGAACCCCAGAAGTTAATGAAAACTTTGTACTTAAAATAGCAAATTTTAAACTAATGTAATAAACTTAGTTTAAAATTATATGTTCTATAAACATACGTCCACCGTCGAACGTCAATGTTAACTCCTGTCATCTGACCCGCTTCTTAGGTATACCAATAAAAAAATCAAGGATGATTTGGCTCACCTAACGGTTTTGTTTTGAATTGACATTATTCCTGCGTCCTAAAAACTCATAAACTAATGCTATTTTAAATATGTATTCAGTAATACAACAAATTCCCTTTATTATTTTATTTATTAATTTTGCAAAATTTAATTTGTTGTTTTAGAATTTTTTATTAAATACACTGAATGGCATTGCATTTAATTGAAAAGATTTTTTTTTAAATTTACTTATACCGCAGGATTAAAATAAAAATAAATCATAGTATGTAAACGGACAATTATAAATTATGAAAAAGGTTACTTGGTTTATGAAATCGGTTGACAAGATAAACAATTGTCTCGCTTTCCATGCTGCTGTAACACGCCGCCGCCACTGATTTGATAGAAAGGGGGTGGGAGGAGTGTTCATTTATTATGTCCTGTTATTTTTTTTATCCTGGTTTACTTTAACTTCTTTTGAAGTGCTATGTATTGAATTAATTAAAAATCAAAATGTTTTGGGTTATGAAGCAAAGTGTTGTTTTGGAATTTTTTTTTTATAAATAGACTTTTTAGAAACATATATGATCATTTCTTATTTCATTTTGAGCTACTTTCAACATAAATACAGTACGTTATCATTTTCCGGTGATTTTTGTTTTTTACCAAGCATCCCTAAATTTTTTCCTGCTCCAAAAGAAGGGGGGGGGGGGGGGGGGGACACTTGCCGCCCGGAGACCATCGCAAAAAGTCACGCCTCGCCACTGCTTCTGACAACTTTTGCGTTCCTTCAGCTGCAGAAATGTTAGCACTGAAAGGCGGTGATTGAAAAATGTTGTTTCTTTTCCATTTAAGACTATGATGAGTCTCCTTATTGATTGTTTCGAGATTATCTGACTGCCTATGATCTGACATCAACATATGTTGTAGCAGGAAATGACCCTTTCAATTTGTATGGAAATGTGGTACGGCCACGAGTTAAAATTACATGAATGGAACTCCTCTTTCAAACTCCACTTCCCTTAAAGCCCACATTTTTTGAAAATATTAAATAATAATAAATAATACTTTCAAGATTAAAACAAATACATTATACTGGTAGGGAAATAGAAGTTTATTGCGAATCAAAGTTATTTGATATTTATAATAGTATCATTTAAAAGAAAAATATTGGAAGCATTTATTGCCCTTTTTATCGAAGCATGCGCATCTAAAATAAAAATCTAAAATAAGTAGTTGAATAAAAAAAAAACTAGTGTTAAATGGCATTTACAAAAGTTTTGACTATTTTTAAATTGTTTTGAAGTAATTTATTTTTGTTCACCAAACTTTCAGACACTTTCATTTCTACCAACCTTTATTAAAGTTACACATATATTTCATGTAGCCTACGCATAAACGTAAACTTGTATTGGGCCCTGGACGTGATGCTCCCCCTCCCCCTCAATAATTTTGAAAAAATTAGGCCTCTATTTATATGTATTAAATTTCGTAAATAATGATCCCTTCAAAATGTTATCGTTAACACCGGAAAATATATTTTCCCCCAAAAGTAAAAATTAGAAATCACTTTTAACTATACAAATAAAATTTAGTTAAAATACACACCGTGAAAGAAATCTACATAAAAAATAAATATTATTTACTTACTTTTTGTAGCTGTTAAATGCCGGGTTAAAATGGAAGTGAAAAATCGGCCTAAGGAATGATACTGGTACGTCTTGTTTGTGAATTTTATTTTTGTACTGACAACATTTCAAGAAAACCATTCCAAACGGATCCATTGAAACACTTTCCACCCTTTATAACACCCCCACACCTCCAGGCCATATATTTCTGTCCTAATCCCTTCAAATATATGCCAGGAGTTTTTCCGACTAGAAAAAACAGCTGGTGTCAACTTATGAGATCATGCGTAGATACGGGAAGGGTGCCATAAAACGATTTTGAACAGTAGGCAATCCGAAATATATTGTCAACTGCTCGACCACATAAACTTATCAGCAGGTCAGAAGTCCAGTGAAACTTGATAGTTATTCCTTTCCACAAATGAGGCAATTCTCAGTTCTGAACAAAAGGATGTTTGTGGATGAGAAATTGCTAGACGGGGAGGGTCGTGAAAGCTTTTTTCCCTCGTTAAAGATACAAAAATCGTCCCCGTAACTTTCCTATTTAGTTAAGGGACATCTGTAGGAATGGGGATCTGAGGAGGTTGAGTGTCGAAATAAGGCCTTTTCACAGGAATGGGGATCTGTCCCTGTCTAACGTCATTCTTTCCTACTTTCCACAAGCATTCATATTTGTCCCTTTTCATTTAACTCACGATCTTTCTGATATTCATTATTGAGATGTTTGGTAAAAAGCAAAATCACAGGAAAATTGCTAAAAATGATAACGAACTGTATTTACGTTGAAAGTACCACAAAATGAAATAAAAAAAATAAGCGTATGCTTCTAAAATGTCTATTAAAAAAAATTATAAAACAACAATTTTTTTTCCAGTCTCCATGTTCCAAACCATTCTGTTAATATTTTTTTAATGAATTCAGTACATAGCACTTCAAAAGAAGTCAAAGTAAATAAGGACCAAAAATACATGGCGTAATAAATGTATAAATGAACATCATCCCCCCCCCCAACATTCAATCAAATCATACTACGGGTTAGGCTATATGGCGGCGGGTTAGGTTATATGGACAGCGGGAGGGACAATCGTTTTTTTGTCAACTGATTTCATAAACCAATCAACCTATTTCATAATTTTTAATTGTCCATTTACATACTTTGATTTATTTTTATTTTAATTCTGGGTTATACTGTTTAAATATTAAAAAAAATCTTTTCAATTCAATGCAATGCCATTGTATTTAATTATAAGTATCCAAATTGTTTCGTTTGAATATGCCGATGTCTTTATATACACGCATCTATATTTGCCAAATTAATAAATAAAATAACAAAAAAAATTGTATTACTGAATACATATTTAAAATAGCATTAGTAGTTTATTAGTTTATTGTACATAAAAATAACGTTCATTCAAAACAAAACCGTTAGTTGAGCAATGTACAGCCGCGGAAAAAAAAAACGAACCACCGATGATTATTTCGTTAGTTTTTATAGTAGAGCTAAACTTAATATACCATTTTGTAGGGAATAAAGTTTACTACACATTGTTGTACAAAATTTTTGCATAGGGGACTATCTTCATATTAAAATCCGCACCAACTTTAAAATTTCCAATAGCAACACCCAATTTTGATTCAATATTTAAAATCCACGACAAAATTCATCGTTGAATATCAATTTTCAAGTCATTTGGTTAAGTAGTTTTTTAATTATGAATATCGGAAGTTTAGAACTCGTAATGAATGAATTAAATGAATTTCTTAAACTTTTAATCATATCTTTCGAAATAATAATTTTATTAAGCTGATATTTTTATCTGTGTTACTTCTAAATAACCCAAATAAAATACACTAACTTTCATTACTTATATGTATATTTTTTAATTTTATTTAAATTAGGATATTAATATTCATAAAATTCATGAATAGCAACCATGCTATATTTTGATAGTGATGGATTCAGAAAAACGTTTTATATGCATATCTAAAATTTAATGATTTTCCTCTTTGTAGTTTTTTGACTATATTAAAATGTGCATCAAATGATCATTTAAAGGGTCATACATAAATTTAAAATCTGCAGAACTTAACAGAAATCTACTAATTTTGAGAATTAAAAACGCTGTGATCGCGTTGGCATAAAATTCTAAATTCTTATATAAAGGCAAGGGGTATACGGGAGTGGGGGAATGAATGACCACGGGGAAAGAAAAACCACGGAACATTTTCTACCAGCGTACTTCATTTTGAAGTCTCACTAATACTTTGTCCAATGTGGAATAAGATAGATACATATCGTCTAATATCTCTGCATATAAATGTAGGAACTTAATGAAAATTTATATTTAGATTATTTTGAGGGCGGGGAACATTTCTGCGCTATCAAAAGTAGATGTTGCTATTGACAATTTAAAAGTTGGTGCTGATTCGAGTATGAAGATAGTCCCCTATGCAAATTTTTTGTATATCAATGCATAGTAGACTTTATTCCCTACAAAATTGTATATTAAGTTTAGCTCTACTATAAAAACTAACGAAATAATCATTCGTTTATTTTTTTCCGCGGCTGTACAATGTTGCCTTCCCCAACGGGGACTACAGTCCTCTCAGCCCCCTATTGGCGAGACCTCTGCTGGTGCACGATAACCGTCGATAAGCCTTTCACCGTGGAGGAAGGGAGGTAGGGGAAGGGGACGTAGCAACACAGGAGGACTCAGGAATTTTTAATATTCCAAATTCACAACTTTTAAGGTTCCCAGATTATTGAGTTAGGGGAGGGGGTAGGGGGTCTTGCTACACTAAACCCCTACGGTGCGAAGGGTCTGACGACCGGAACAAAACTGCAAATCATAAAGAGTGTATAAAAAAAGATTTATAAAAGATCCGCACGGAAATTAAGTAATTTTTTCTCGAACTCATGGATATAAAGGGCCACCGTGGCCAAGTGGATAAAGGCGTCAGCTGGGAATTAGAGGATTCCTGGTTCGATCCTGTATGACGGGCTTGACCAAATATTGTAAAATAGTAGTGATCTTGTGATTGGAGTTTTGCCAGCTTCACTACAAAATACTAGGAATGTTGTCCAGAACATCCACAAAAAAATATAGGATTGTATACGGGACTGGTGTACGATAAATCTAATCGGGGTTCAAAGTCCCGACGTCCTTCGAGATAGGCTCCGAACCGTCGCGAATAGCCCACTGTGCTACTCTAGTGTGACGTTTTTAACAAACCAAACTATGTATATAAAAATAATTATTTTATATATTTTTTTTAAAAGAGTAATAACTTCTATAAGTTGGCATCATTTGTGGCTTTTTTTACGTACAATACATAAATGTTGAACGAAACGAAATGATATTGTGGGGAAACGAAATTTTAAACATAAATTATGGTAAATCTCTAACAGTTTTTTAAGTTATCCATGTTTCTAACTTATCGTAAATTTCTATCTCCATACATTTAGTTAAAATCCACTTTCAGTAAATTTGCTAATTTTTCCTATTCCCTTAGCTTTTTATCCTTTGCTTGGTACATTTGACTCTTGTGTTTCAATGGTAGGTATTTTTTTTTAAAGAGGAGCAATTAAAAATGCCCAATTTGGTCCAATGCAAGTGAAGAATAAACATACTAAGTTCCCCAAGAAGATTGACTGGTTTGTACTTCTCCTTTGCTTATTAAAAAACAGCAACAAATAGTCCCGTCCACATTGGTATACTGATTATTAGTCATATTGTATGGGCCATGGTATTTTTTCCTGATAAATGTGCATTGTTTTTATTTCTTTAAAAATAATGTGTTTGAAGTAATTGCGTTATGTGTATTTTATTTATATCTGTTCCAGGTTATTTGGATTTTTTTTATTTTAAATGGTTTAACCTAGTGTTGTTTCTTTTATTGTAGATTCTTTAATGTCTATGAAACGTTTTGTTCGGAATGGCAGTATCTAGATATCGCCATTATCTACTGTTGCTCAATTAAGTGAGTTTTACTCTAATTAAAACTTGTTTTGAAGTAAGGATACATTTTGTAATCTACTGTGAAATGTTCAAAGATGTAATATTGTCATTGTATAGGGGTTGGTAAGGCCTCATCTTGAATATGCAGTCCAATTTTGGCTTGGACTGTATATACCAGCGGTTCCCAATTAGCATTAAGCTACGGACTCTAATCTAAAACTAAATTAGGACCCTTTTTATCATTTTTGCTCATAGAAGTCCCCTTGCTTTCTGGGCAGGTATAAGTAGTTTGATTTGGACATGAAATGAGGGGAAGCAACATAAACTGGTGGATTCCCTGGGGTCCGTGGATCACCAATTGAGAACCACTGGTTTATACGACCATGTTTAACTTAGTTTTCATTTGGCTTTTATTGACTTCAAAAACATGTTGTCAAAAGCAAATTTCTGAATAATAAATTGAATAAATAAATTAAATATCTGAGGAGCAGTGGTGTCCTGTCATAATTTATCACAATTTTATAAATATTGAATTTACAAATAAAAAACATGGATATTCTTTGTAAAGGTTTGTGCTAAATATGCAAGTATGTAATCAATTGCTGGAAGGGGATGCCATTTGCTATCGTGAGTATTCGAAGGCCACAATTGCCAGGTGTCATAAATCAATATCGGGAGTCTGACATTACTGCACGGTACATGCGTGTGCTTAAAACTTTTGACAAATTTTGTCGTTCTATGTGCCATTTGTAACATCCCTTTTTGTAATTCTAGTTCAAATTAATCAAATTAAACTGTATATTTCAGGGATGGGAATTCTGCACAAGAATATATCCTGCACTAACTTGCTACAGAACCAAAATTATATGCGATTCTGTGCCAATTTTGTTTTAAATCCTCATTAAACACTATAAAATGATCATGAATGCTCACACACCAAGTCCTGATGTATGTTTGTCTGGCGCTAAACGAAGTTACAGTGTAAGGAAATGGGAGAAAATTTCCACAAATTTTCTACAGTTTAAAGAGTATTTGGATAAATGTAAAGTACAAATTGCACGCTTTTGTCTGGTGTATGGGGGAGTATAAGATGGCAATTAAAATTCGTGAATGGAAGGATTTCGTATCAGAAAAAAGTACTGAATTCCTGATGTCCCACTTTTTTAGACAAGGGCTTTTCATTATCCTAACACATTTTATCATTGGAACATCAGTTCGTTTGTTGTTTTGTGCAGATTTGATGCTCAATCTTAAAAAAACGGAGAACTTCATAAGAATATAGCATCTTCAACTTGTAGGAATATTTGTGATCTTTGTTAAACAGATAATTCACATGAAAGTTGATGGTTAAATGTAGATCGTTGCATAACGGCGCTTTTTTAAGAATTTTTTTGTTCATGAAAACTTTAAATTGTAGATATTCACTAAACGTGGTGTGCTGCTGTCTTCATTGAAATTCTTACAATTCTTTTGCATTTGATAAATTATATGTCTTGTGTATTAAGAGATATATTTCAGATACAATACACATTACATCAATATAAGAGTGATGAATTTATTAGAGAATGCTACACTGTATGAAAAAATGGTGTTGTAGCTTATTGATCAATGTTGCCATTCTTAACTAAGTATATCTTAACTAAATACAGTGATGATGATGATGGTTGGCACGATTATATTACATCCCTCCCCGCTAAAGTTTGGAGCATGGAGCAAACTGAACAATCGGCCTAGTTATTCTCGTAGACCGCCGCAGTTGTTGGACTGGAGTTGTGCTTGGTGTGTCTTTTGATAAAGGGGTATTGTGATTGTTGTATCACAGGACTGATGTTTAAATTTGGTGCGATTTTATTAAGTTGATCCATCATATTTTTATTTAGCAAAAAAATCATCATATTTAGCTATTGACTTGGTTTCAATTCAACATTCTAATTTGGTTCTGATGTCGTCGTACTATTTTATTTTGATCATCTTGAATCGCATACATCATCCTTCCTATTGTAGTTTTTATTATTCCTTTGAGCCATGGGTCTCCACGAATGCCGTAATTCTTGTATAGAACTTTATCATTTTGGTTCAACCTCGGTTTATGGTTGCCATCAATGCGATGATGTTCTTGCTGCATTATGAAGGACAGTTGCGTCCGTGGTTGTCTTCCGTGTAGCAGTTCAGCAGGTGATTTACCCGAGATTGGATTTGGTGTTGTGCGATAAGCAAACAGCAATTCATCTAGGGCACAGAGTGAATTAGTTTCCCCTCCGCTACAAATTTTATTCATGGCATTTTTTAATGTTTGCACAAAACGCTCGGCCTTGCCATTTGATGCTGGATGAAAAGGCGCTGATGTTAAATGTTCGATGCTATGAGACTGACAAAATTCTTGAAATTGTTGAGATGTAAATTGGGTTCCGTTGTCGAAAACTAGTCTCTGGTAAGCCTTCATGACAAAAAAACTTTACTTGACATTTTGATAGTATTATCCGTCGTAATCGAACTCATTTGACAAATGTAGGGATATTTTGAATAAGCGTCCACTACTAATAACCATGTTTTCTTCATAAAAGGTCAGCACATTATTCTCGATCTCGGATATCTGTTGGAGCGTTCTACAAGAATCCGCTTAATTTCAACTTCTCGCCTTTTCCCATTTTAGGCAAATTATTTTATAAATTTTACTGATCCACGTATAAGCCGACCCCCTACTTTTTTTATGAAGATTTAGACTTAAATTTCTCGGCTTATACACGAGTATATACAATAAGCTTTTACTTCTAGAAATGCATATTTTTTTCTTTTAGAACTGCATATGTTTTCTTTTAAAATTGTGCATACCGTCACAAGTTTTGGTGGTAGTTTAGTAGTTACAATGAAAACTTCTGTGTACATTGGCATTTTATCGTTATTATTCGATAAAGAAGCCTTGGTTTTCTAGCGTTGCATTCAAATTCATGGGATGCATGATAATTTTAAAATGTACCTACATCTCAAAAGTATTATCCTGCACTAAATTTTAATTTTATCTGCTCTAAAATACCTTTTTGCTATTCCAAAAGGCTTGAGGCTGGGCAACACCCCGAAATCCTTTTCCCATTAAAAAAAATATATACAATGCTTTACTAAGACAATTTAACTTATGTTCACCTCCTCTAAACAAAACAAATATTATATTTGGAAAAGTCTAAAAAAATTAAGCTGAAGTCATACTGAAATATGAATTGGATGAATATTCTATCCAAAAACTTTAAATTTAACTGCCTCTGCAAATTTTTTGTACATGCCGTAACAAGTTATGCCGTCTACACAATGCATGCAATGGGAGTTCCAAATAGCCTTTTGCAGTTGTGAAATGCGCTTTCATTAAAATTTCAGTGATTTTTTTGATAATGTTTAAACAGCTATTGCAAAGGACATTAATTTTGTTCTTTTTACAATTGAGTATATTTTATGTATGTCAAAAAGTCGGTACTAAACTACCCATTTTAGAAAACTTAGCATCTAGGCTTCGAAATTAGGAGATAAGTTAGGCTTCATATACACCTAGTAATTTATTTTAGTTGCCAAAACGTTCTGCTTAGGTGTAATTCTAATATCAAATTTCTTTTGCATAAAGTTAAAAGCATGTTTCTATTTGTACTATGCGAGTTTTGTCTATTATACATGTAAAGTAAAATAAGCTTTTAAACTGATTTGTTGTTTTCAGATGTGCCTCTAAAGAAATTTAAAATGAAGGAATGGATTCACTATGACACTGCTGATTTTATTCTGTGACTTTTCCAAGCGTGGTTTGCTCGTCTCGATCATGGCATCAAATGCAGTAAAAGAAAAGAACTCCATTTCGTTGAGCCACGAAATACTGGACAGGAAACCAGGGTGGTCGAGGTGCAGCTCCTTCTCATCAAGCTCCAACGACTCTGCTGTCTACTGCAACAACCGTCGTAATTCGACCTTTGCGCTTGGCAAGCGCAAGGAGGGGTCTTCTCGGGTGATCCAGAGAAACCGGAATTCTTCTGGCTCCTCCGCGTCCAGTAGCATGTCCTACTTCAGCGACAAGGACAGCAAGAAGGCATGCATTTTAAACTCAATCCCGACTGTCAGGAACGTCGACGACCTTGAAGGGCTGTCGTGTCCCGCCATCGGCAGTTCGACATTTGAGCTGCAGCATGAAACGCTGGTGAATGACGGTCTCTCTTGTGCCGAACTCTCAGATTCTGCGCTGCCCTTCCGCCACCACAATCTGCGGCGGAATATTCGTAAAAAGACCTGTAGCTGTGACTGCACTGCGACCTGCACGACCCTAGTGGTACGGCGGTACAAGGAGATTGGACGAAAGACAGTGGAAGAGGAGACTGTGATTTCTCGCACAAAGGTTCAGACTTGCGTCAAGAATAATGCTATGCAAGAACTCCATAAGGTCACTTATGAACAGAGCTACTCGCCGAGCAAGTCTGACAGTAACAGGAAGCGAAGGTCGGAGGTGGAGAAGTTGTATGATTCGTTGCATGAGATCGAGTGGGCAAAGAATTTCTCGCCAGATAATATTCTGCGTCAGATACACATCAGGCAGGCTGCTTCTTGCTCCATGTTTGGCCGTTCCTCCACCAAAGCGAGCGAGAGCCATCCGAGGTTTGCCAAGAGGCAGAAGCAGGATGTGAAAAGTAATTCTTCGGAGGGCTCATTGAAAACGGAAATTTTAAAAAGAACTCCACAGACCTCTCGGTCTACAAGAAGTTCTACCCTTAGAAATCGCTCCAAGTGCAATAAAAACGTAGACACGGCTAGTGAAGCTGTCAGATTTAGAAGGCGCAACCCCCAAAGGAATGAAGGTACACACTCGAGTATAGATCTTTCAAAAGTACAAAATCATAAAAATGAGAAGTCTAATGAATCAAACCTAATCGAATCATCTGTACAACATTTCGAACTTAAGGAAAATATGGGTAAATTGAATAATAAGAAACATATCAATGTCCAGAATTCTTTAATGGATTGTAAATTAATTTCCAAAACTACAGAATCAATCGGTAAGTCAACACAAATCAGAAATAATTTTGAATTGCCCAATTCAATCTCAATCAATCCTAATTCAATCATCTTAATTCCAAAAACCTACCATCTGAATGGTGGGCCGGAGGTTGACGACGTGGAGTTGATGACCGGCGAGTATTCACCGACTTTCTTTGACATCGCGGAAGAAGGCATTCGCACGATCGACGCCTGCTTTCGAGAAGTTGGAGCTGAAGTTGTGATATCCACCTGCTACGAGACCGATAACGATTTGCCTCTTTTAACGGCCATTAAGGACAGCAACATTTCCGACAAAATTGCAGTTGTGGATGATTGCCCACCTGTCTTGGAGCCCTGTGTATCTTGCCAACTCCCGAAAGCCAAAGATTCGGATAGTTTCAAAGGCTGCCAGTTTGAAAATGACATTGGTTGTTTGATTGAACCGTGTGAAGGCATTTTCTCCAATAGTTTCTGTGACACTGATTTTCTGAACGACGTTCCAGACATCGAATCCGATTCTATAGGGACTTCCGAAATGAGTATGCATAAAGGAAGCTCAGACTACGAGGACAACAGCGCTCTCTGTGGAGAAAAATGTTTTGTAGAGAAAGGAGCGCCAAATACAGATTTTTCCATAATTATCGGTGAAGAAAAATGTGCCATAGAGGAAGAAACACCAAATGGAGATTTTTCTAAAAATTTTAGGGAAGAAAAATGTTTGTTAGAGGAAAGAATACCAAATAGAGATTTTTCTGAAATTCTTAAAAGAATAATGATCAGCCGGTTCACTAATAATTCCTTGATTAAGAACATCGGTAAAAGAATTTTAAATAAATATTTGAGGATTTTACGTACTAAGAGTTCTAATGGGGTTGCTGTTAAGCAGTTTTACATCTCTAAAAAAGATTTTTCTTCACCGGTAAAGATAAGAAACTCAAGTCCTGAACGCTCTACTGGAGACTCGGACGGATCAAGGACACTGAGTGCCGAAAATATTGGAAACCACACTGTAGTTAACAGGTCTAACCAAATAGTGATCTTATGCCAGTCTCCTAAGAAATTGACTTTAAATAATAGTAAATCTAGTTTTTACGCATACGAAAGCCATAAACGAGAATCAATCGGCAAAGTAACTACCAAGGATGTCACAAACAAATCTCTAGAAATCGTGCAAGAAAGCAACTTCAATTTTACGATGGAGCAGACATCGGTTGCCACAACGCATCTGACAGCGAGGAGAAAATGTGAGTATGATAAGCTATTTTGTACATAGTTCTTTCACCCCCGTTGTATTCCTATTCTTTTTTCCACCCGCAACAGCAAAAAAAAGAGCAGGCACCCCACTGTACAGTAAGAATTTATTCGTGGAAACATTTGAGACCCATGCGGTACACATTTCAGAAAGGGAGTGGGTAAATTAACCAACTTCGTTAGTGTGAACTACCTTCCTCTACACGATGGTAGATAATTTATACCTCAAAGGTCTATTCTCCGTGGAGTAATGGGGGGATGAAGCATATACTGCAACCAAGGTCGCCCCCCCCCCTCCCACGCGGTACAAAGGTCAAAGGAGGGAATGAGTTAACAATCGCCCTGGTCGACGTGTTTCACCTTTCTCTACATGACGGTATGTCATTTATGCACATAAGCTGAATACAAATAAAGTTATGGGGGTTGAATCGTATATTGCAACAATTACGTGTAACACCCCTTACCAACGCGGTACAAAGGTCAAAGGGGGGAATAGATTAAAAATAGACCGGTTCGAAAAGTCACATTCCTGCACACGGTCGTACATTTTTTATTCCCATAGGCTGATTCTAAGTGAAGTTATATTGATTTTACACGTCATTTTTTAAGTTGTTACTTCGACCCTGACCGTAAGCATAGACGATATAGTCGAAAATTGGTAAATAGTGTTCAGAAATAGCTTACATATATGAAACGTACCATTTCGAGCTTTCTTTCAAACAGATAGAAAATAATTATTTTTTTAAATTTACAACTCTTTTTACTCCGTTGCTTTGTTCCTATAATTTGGTCAACATAAGGTTTAAAATATTCGTGAGATTTAAAAAATTGTTTTAATAATATTAATAGTTTTACTGTGCGATATTTATAATATAATGGTGATAGTCAACAAAAAAGTAATGCAGGCTTAAATTTTGTAGATCCCTTTTTGTCCTTTTTTTTAAGATATTTAGTCCCTTTTTCCCTAGGGACAAATGTAAAAAGTGTTGCGAGCCCTGAATACAAAATTATTGATAATTAACATATTGCTAATTATTGGCTAATTACTAATTAGCATAACTGCTAATTAGTGTTTATATTGATAAATATTGAGAATGGAACTAGTTAAGCACTCTCCCGATTTTTGTTGTTGAAATGTTAGGTTACTGACGTTTATTTCACGCTTAAAGGATGTATTGGTGTAAATCATCTTGTAATTTTAAGGACACTTTTGATAGACATTTAATGCAAATTTTTAAACTACTTGACATTTAAAAATCACATAAATGAAAATTTTACCAATCTGAGCAGGATTATTTTTATTTAACCTGTAGGGTGTGTTAAATAAAGTACAAATATTTAATTACATTTTCCTATGCTGTTATCAATTTTTTAGCTAATATCATAGAAGAAAAAAAAGTTACTCCAACTTTTCTAAAACTGAATTTTTTATTGTAGTTCAGGTTTAATAGAAAAGGATCAACAGTTAATTTTCCAAAATTGACAAGAGAAAAGATCTAAAAGTTATTTTTACATCTTATCAAAAATGAAATTGTTTCACTTACCAAATGTAAATTTTAAGTCTTAATGGAACTATTTAATTTTGAATTGAATGTTTATCTGCCTATATTATAAAATGATTCTACTATAAAACTCTACAGTGGTAAGAGAGACGTTTCTGTAATTTAAGGCCAGGTTTCCATAAATTAGCAGACAATTTCGTATAATTGAATGCCTATATACAGCTGAGTAATGTACATATCGGGGAACAGATGTAGTAGTAGTATAGCCCAGTAGCAGAAAATTTTTTAAAAGTCTGTGACAACATTTTCGGGAGTAAGATTTGTCTTCAATTTAATTTATTATATAACTATCGGTATACCTTCCATGAGCAAGTATAACAGCAACGATTAAATATAGAATTTCAGCAAACCTAGAAAGAATCTGCAGAAAATGTTTTAATGTAGAGCAGGCATAAAAAAATTCGTATGATATACTTCTAAAAAAATTTGTCTGCAGACATTTGAAAAAATCTGCGACGCACGTCGCCGCGTTTCTGCTTCCGGGTAGTATAGAACACTTGGCAAGATTTTTTCCCCACCAAAATGGTGGCCAAACTGATGGCACCACCATCTTACACATCTCCAACAGTTTTATGTTCATGCACGTACTGTGGGCTAATGTCATAGACTTCTAAAGTCAATTTATGGCACAGAGCAATGCTATTCAGGATAGCAGCTAGCACCTTTTCGAGCAGTTGTTTGGGGCAAATTTATGTCACCCAGCTTGGATTGCATAAATCTTCCACAGGCTTTTACTCTGCATGCAGGGTTGTTAGAATAGGAACCATAGAAAGAATCTGAAAATACCAAACTAAGAAGTGAGAGGGTTTGCCATAAACCACATTTACCTGAACCCCCCCCCCCCCCCGCTAAGTAAAACCGCACTTAAAAAAGTCTCCTGTAATACATCTGTGCCCATTTCGGTCACCATGAAAATAGAATTTCTGCTCTTTATTTTGTTCGATCAATCTCGCAGGCCTGGTTACGTCTGTTTAAGATAAAGTAATACTATTCCATTGGAAGGTAAATTAGGTGACTGTTTATGGTGGGAAAACCACAAGTTATGTAAGCAGAGTCCTTGTTGTCCATTGTAAGACAACCATCTGTAAATAAAGACAGTCTAGGGCGGCTCATGTAAATAGTATCTTTAATAATTAAACATATAAATCATAACAGACCCGTTGCTGACCGAACACTCATAAAACAATTAAAGAGAATAACTCTGGTAGCTTGCAGCCGTGTGCGGCAGTTGATAAGAAACGAGAGCACTGTGATGCCCTCACAACAAGGTAAGACAAGGACGTCTTTATTGGATCGAGCATCCGCTGTATCCTTCTGTAGAATACCCTTCCAATTGCCACAGCACAAAATAGACCACAAATACCATAACGATAGTGTACGTTAGAAGTAAAGAACGAAAAGTAAGATACGAGAACAGCTCTGTATATATAATAACCTCATATATATATAATGATCACCGAAAATTAGCATGGAAGTCTTCTTTAGTCAAATGGCCAACTTATTCCACTACCGACCAGCAGGGTTTGAAATTAACGGTCATTAGTCGTATTTTGCATCTAAAAATTTTGGTTTGACGACCGTAATTTTACACCCAGCCATCATTTTCTACGTATAACTTTATATATATTTTTTGCTGGTAAGACGCACATTTGCTTTTTCAGATCGATTTCCCATTTCCAGCTTCAAACAATCGCCATGCGTCGATCCATGGGGCAGTTGCTCTGTACATTTTCGTAAAAGCTTGTATCCGATCGTATTTGTATTGCAGTCTATAGTCTCTTTTTCAACTTCAAATCGCTGTACTTCGGATTTTTACTTTTAGATGAAGTATTTGAAAAATGGTTAACTCTTATTTTATTTCACCAAATGCTAACGAAAATGTTTAAATGAGTGATACTAAGAATGAAATAAATGATAAAACAGGAGAAGGAATTTTTTTTAATAATAAACATTTATTTTCAATAAATGCAATGCAATGATAATTTTTTTATTGTAACAGTTGGCAGCTCTGCTTAAATAATTTGAATTATTTTAAAATTATGCCTAAGCAGAACATTTTGGCAACTAAAAAAAAATTGTGAGGTCCCAATGACGTCTCCTAATCTCAAACCCTGCCAACCAGGTCACAAAAACATAAACACTGTTCAGAAAAAGGACCGTCACAATTGGAAATACAGTTACAACATTTAAGTTAGAATAACCTTGCCTCTTTTGTTATTGTATCGTATTGCCATTGTGAATTTGTTTATGCAGTGTCAATTATGAACATCCAATTCTGACACCATTCAAGCAATTCACCCGTCATTTAAAATCTTAACACTAACTATCGGACGTTCAATTAAACTAATGAACCTCAATAGGAAAACTCAAATTTTATTCAGTCACTGATGCAACTTTTAATTGCACAGATTATCTTCTCGCTTGTTGCCGCGTTATCAGCTGTTGCAAATAAATGAAAATTCGTCGATTTTAAATTGGTTGTGGTGATGCGAGTTTGGCAATTTTTAAACTTTGCTTTAGCAATTGAATGTTATTTTAAATTAGCATGACATTTCCCCCTTAAAATTTATTTGTTTTTGACTCAAGATTATAATTAGGCATATGGTTTTACTGCTACATTTTTTATTATTTAAAATTCGAATGTTCTAAATAGTTTGTCTTCAGAAACCAGTTCTCAAAAGTTCAATCTAGCCACCAATGAATCGGTGCTGCACTATACCTCAGTTATTACATTAATGTTTGGCATGCTGCCTTCGACACTAAAAACAGGTATTCAATTTGGCCATGACCATTTCAAGAAAGTTAAAAAAAAAAACTACTTGTGTATATATATATATATATATTCAAACAATTGCCTCAACTGCCGTTTGTTCAGTTGTTTTTACTTGGTCAATAATTTCTTGCGCTGTGAAGTCGTGGGTTTAATTTGGGTGTGTAAAATGAGCTGGTAATCATATCAGTCTCTATTCGCCTAACAAAAATAATCGATGATTTGCAAGGGACTGGTGCATGTTAAATCCATTAATATCCGATGTTCTCATGCCTATGTCAGGTGGTGTGCCAGCTCAGATGTTGTGCTTGTCATGTAATTATGTAAATTTATGATGAGTCTTTGTTCTCGAGTCTTTTCTTCGGGATAGATCTCAAACCGTCGACAATAGCCCATTGTAGCACAAGTTCGACATTAATTTAATGCACCAGTTGCTTGTTAATGAACTAAGCTTAGTTCAGTACATATCCATCTTAAATGCTGTGCATTTTTCAATTGTCTTTCTTTACGTTTGCTGAGAGTAAGAAAGAGAGAGGCTGCCACAAGGTTCTGCACCATGCATGTGCACAAGTTAAGTACCCTTTTTTTTAAAGACTATTTTCATATTTAATGGTAAGTTTGATTTTAATAATGATGAGCTTGTTGCCACACACAATGTATAATTTTTTTTATTTTTGTTCCTTTTCTTTCTTTTGCTTATTCAGACTTTTTTTAAAAAAAGAATAATCTGGTTTTGGTTCCTTAGTTGGCACTATTGGTATAATAACATTTGATAGAATGTTGTTTAATTCCAATTATTATATCCAGAAACTATTAAAATACTCTTAAAAAAAAAAGAAGTTGAATCCTCAATGGCATAAAGATACCTTTAAACAACCATGACAAATTTAAAGGTCCTTACGAAAAGTTTAGTTTCTAAACTATCATAGTTATTTTCCAAAAAAGTGTTTAAAAGTTTTTTTATTACTAGTTAAAAAGTTTCTTACAGCAAATAGACAAAAATAAATCTAAAGTAAAGCTTTAAATTAAAAAAAAAAAGTATTACAGTTTCAGAGCTGGAAACATAAGGGGGGATAGCAAGCAAACTTGGTTATATCGCATCAGGTACACATAATATACATATCGCGTAATATACACTTTAATTTGCTTTAGTTGAAATTGAACTTTCATATTTATGTCACTTGGCCCTTTATTTATACTTAAAAAATGGGATATAAATTATCATTAATTAAAAAAAGGGGAATCTGATGCAGTGTGCACCTAGAATTTTCCTTTCAAATAAAATTTTTAATGAGGGTATACAGTATATTGATTGAGAATCTAACTTATTTAAGAATGTAGTTGTGGCAGATATAGTATAGGACACTTAGCATGTTTTTTTTACCCCCCAAAATGGTCCCCAAACCAATTATACCAATACATTACATCTCTTCAACAGTTTTAAGAGCACACAGACAAGCACATACCAGGCTCTACTACAGACTCCTAACGTCAATTTATAGCACCTAACAATTGCGATTTTCGACCTCAGATTACAAAGGATAGCAGCAGTGGCGAGTCGTGACTTTTTTCGTTTGTCGTAGCTCGTTACAGCAATTCTCTCCCCCCCCCCTCGCTTTATATTTCTTGCTTTACAATGAAAATAGCACTCCCTCTAAATTATACTATATTAGTAAATCATCCCATCTCCTTTGGCACATCACTGAAAGAGGAATTTCTTTTTATAACTTGCAATAAGAATAGAAAAAAAAACAACATTGTAAATGACTGTTTATTAAAATAGAATTTGTATATTTAAAAATATTTTGAAAGTATTTGTATTTTAAATCCCATTTAGCCATTTGCATAAAAAAATATTTAAAATACCATTAGTTTCTGATGTATTGCTTTTATGTAGTTGTCCACTTACAAGTGGAGTATTTATGGCATAGAAATAATGTACATTCAAAACAAAACTGTTAGTTGAGCAATCTGCAATGTAATAAAAATTAAACTTGCCCTTCCGTCAATTTATTAGGAATTTTCTCATTTTTTCCTTGAATTTGGTTAATTTGCAAATTGGTTTTCTTTAGACAGAAAATGTCTTTGAAAAAATCGGTTAATGTTTTTAGTTTGGATAATTAGTTGATTACAGTTTTTATTAGACTGGAAAATTATTTTCAGTTTCTTAAAAGAATGAAAAGTAGATGAAAAAACACAAACCTTAAAAAAAAGCGAATCTTAAACGAAATGAATAAAACGATACGATATAATAAAAAATGAGTGACCAAATATTTTGGAAACATTACAAGGACAATATTGCCAAATGTGTCTGTAAAAAGCCTGTGCCAAATATGACCGTAAAAATTCTGTGCCTAAAACAAATGTCTAAGATTGCTTGTATCATCGATGAAATTTACTGTCACTGGATAGCAGCTTGTATCCCTTTCCAGTAGTCATTTGGGGCATCTTTATCCCCTTCTGCTGATTTATGTAATCACTTAGATTGGATTGCATAAAATCAAAATCCAATTTATACCTAAATCTTTTTACTACACTGCCTGTAGAGATGGAAGAATTGGGGAAATACCAGCCTAAGTAGTGAGGGGCTGCCATAAACTGCCTTTATCATTAAAAAAACAACTCAAAAGTGTAATATAATACATCTGTAACATTTTATATATAAAAAATATTGCTTTGTCAACATTTTTCTTTTAGTGCTTTTACAAACTATCTAAATTTTTTATGAATTATTTACAAAGATACTTAATATCTTGTATATCCCTTAAAAAAAAAAACTACCAATTTTTATCTATTTTAATTGTTACTTTTAATAACCAAGGAAAGGATTGTTGATACAACTGTTGGAAAAGTGGACTAAGTATTATTTTCACAGCCTCAATTAAAAAATAAATCTGGGCCTGTGAAAGGGTTAAACCTAGTGTTTTCCAATGGTCTGTGAGAGGGTTCCAAGTGGTCCGTAAAGCAATTGTTCAATTTCGAAATTTATTTGCTATAGAGGAAACAAAATTGTATCATCATTTAACCGTTTAATGTGCTTGCTTTGATTATTATAGCTTTCAACCAGAGCAGAATTGAGCTCGATATCGTTACCTTGATAAGACATGTTACTTTAGAAACCATAGACTTTTTTTTACTACAAACTCTTCGCTCTAATGTGTTTGTTTTCAACAACAGACCCGGAAATCTCGGCGCCCTACGTTCCGGCAAGCAGTGCAATCGAAGGATCTTCCTGCAACGTATATGCCCGCTACCAGAGTATCGCTGTCTACCACAACAGTGGCTACACGCAGGTTATTCTGCAGCGCACTCACGACACATCCTCGTATTTCACAGTAGAGGTACGTATTCGTTTTAAATTTTCAACATTAGACTATTGAGCTGTTTAGCCTCGTGTTGCTGAGCTGTCTGTTAACGCATATGCATTAAAAGAAATTTAGTTGCCTACATTGGGACTCTAATTTGTGAACTACTTTTTTGAAGTCCCATGCTCTACCAACTAAGCTACAAAGGCATGTTCTAGTATCTTGGCAATATTTTTTTTAAATGCTTCGATGTATTAAATTTTTTTAAAGTAATTTAACCCTTAATGCTTGAGACTTATTATTAGGAATAAATCGGATAGTGGTTTTGCCGGATACCGGATATCTGGCGCATATTACATACCGGATATCCGAACTGGATTTTGCCGGATATCCGGCAGTTTCTTTTTTATGAAAATTACTTCTCGTACACACTAGAAAAAATGGAAATCGGACAAAAATTACAAAATATTTTTTAACTTCTATAATATTCCTCAATTCCTTATCTTTAAGGTGATACCAAAATTGAATAAACATTCAAAAAACTTTTTTATTTACAAAGGGCTATTCTAGGGTGCTGCTAGCAATGGGCGTATGTTTTGTACACTTTACACTTAATTTCTGAAGAATTGTATTTTTACCATATGCCTTTTCATTCCAGACATGAAAGCTTAAGTTTGCTTAAACTTTTAAGAAATTTATTTTTTAATTCAACATTATACTGGGTGTGAGATGTTATGACCCTCCACCATAAAAATTCGTTAAAAAAATAAATTTTAATAGAATTTTAAAGTTAAAAATTTTAAAAAAAGTGAGTTTTTTAAGGACTCTCAATGTAAAAAATTATATAAAAGAAAGTTTTAATGCTATAAACTTTTTGGAGAGTCATACCATTAGCTGGACCAATTTTTTTATACCTTAAGCTTGTTGGTTGTCAATATTTGCATTTGTTTTAAGAAAGATACTTCGAGTAATTTCCAACAAAAATTATGCTTCTAGATGAATTTCAATTTGCATAATCATGTTTAAAATAAATTAGTATTTGACTTTATTCAGGTATTTTTTAATAATGAATCATCATGATTTTTAAAATGTTTTCATACATGAAAAAGCTAAAGTTTTAAATTTATAATTTTTAAAATATGTCCCAGTTTGTACGTAAACTGATTTTGAAACGGCCGGATCTGTAATGTATAATACGTTTGAAAATGTAATTTGGAAACATTTCCAAATTCCATTTATATTGTGCCATATTTAAATGGCCATGACTGGCTCTTGCGCCATTAAACACCAACCAACCAACCAACCAACCAACCATATTTAAATGCTAAAACTAGTTTTTAGACTAGAGAATAAAACAATTTCTAATATACAACGAACAGAGATGTAGCTATGCGCTCTACACATCACCACCTATGTGAATTGTTCAAACTCGAAGATACTCCATGATAGATATAGTGGCTTATTTTGAATGTCTGCGGCATACTGTCTATTCCTGTGTCCTTACTGTCTATTCTCTGTGACCCACGTGTGATCTGAAACGCACTCCTTACCCACCTGAATAGCCCGAAAAAAAATTAAGGCGGAATCTACACACTGTGAATACATTGGTAGAATTTTCAGGAAAATACTTAAAGCAAGAACAAAGATAATTGGATGCCACAAAAAAAAATCTTTGATGTTTTATTCATCCGTATATCCAGCATGGTAAATCGGATTTACGGCACTTTACTTACGGACATCGGATAGTTAAAAAACTACCGGATATCCGTTTCATCCCTACTTATTATTATAACATAGACTATCAGATCTAGGGCGTGTGGTACTCTTTTTTTTTTTTTTTAAGTCCTGAGATTATTTTTGTGTAGATCTGAATTTTTTTAATTTTCGGAACTCTGTATTTTATTTTAATTAAAAATTTTGCCAAAATTTCAATTTTAAACACATTTTCTAAAGTTTTAAAATGTTTTTAGAAATATAAGGTACAAATGGCACGCTTTTCACTACCGGCTGTTTTGCGACAATCATTGGTGTTTTATCACAGGGTTTGTAAACTTAAGGATGTACCAAATTTACATTATAAAAATTATTCATTTGTCTTTCTATATAAGAGATAACAGATATGTCTCCATAGCAGAGCCTTACGATTTCTATATCGTTAATACTAGTCTCTTTAGCGGAGCTTACTGAACAAATAGGGTTAAAAGTTTAGATGGAATTTTACAAAATTTGAGTCTCGGGTGCATACCTTGAGGATAAATAGGATCTACATATAACTTATCAGCTTTTTATTCGTGGGGGATGTTTTGCAATCCACAGAAACACGCCCTTTTATTATTAACCCTTTTATTTTTATTATAAAAATCATGACCGCTGGTGCTTCATGATAGCCTATTCTAATGGGCAGTCATAAATTCGAAATGGGCAGTTTGAAATTTAGCATTTACTGTTTTTATATAGTTTTTAAATTTCATAGGGACTTCTTATTTTTCTTTTATGTTCATAAGGCCGCCAAAAACTCATTTTTTTCATCCCAAGCGTCGTTGGAAACTTTAAAGTTAACTGAAGGCTTTTAAGAAAGTCCCTAAAACTACTATCATTTAAGTCATTTATCTAAGCCTCAATTAAAAATGTTTGATTTTAAAGTTTCATTAAGTTAATTTTTTAATAAATAGTTTTGATACTAAATAGCTTAATTGCGAATTTTCAGAGAACTTTTTATTACAAATGTATTAAGTTAAAAATTCAAACCGGATACCCGAACTGGATTTCACCGGATTGCCGATTTTATCTGAAATCGGCATTTTGGCCGGTGGCTTTTCCGATTTTCAAGACAGAAAACTTGTTTTACTAAATGTTCAAAGCCACTTTTCGCGTTTTGAAAGGCATTTCGTTAGTTTCATTTTTTTTTAATTGTTTTTTCTATTGCAAACCAATTAGTTATAACAAGTTTTCCAAAAATTGGATATCGCTCATTTCTCCATCTTTAAAAAAATTGGAATATTTGAACATTCCAGAGGATATTGTGTGAATTCTAGCATTTTAAAATAAACTTATACTGCAAAATATATTTTTTTTTATGTTGTGATTCTTTTACATGTAAAATGACAGTTTGAACATTAAGTCTACAGTTAGTTAGTTTGCTTTAGATTTCATTCACTATGCTATTTTTCAATGAAAAGTACAGCATGATTTATCAGACTTGCATGTTATGAAACTTATATAAATGTCTAAAACAATAATAATTTAAATTACTTTAGAAGTTAATTTTTTTCAGTTTTGTGACTTGCATATTAAACTACTAGCAGATAAAAAAGAAATGCTTTCTTTTTGCACCCTTCCCTTTTTATTTTCAGTATGAACTCTGCAATTTAATTAAGTTACAATATTTTAAATTTATAATTCCAATTTTAATTTACCAAGGAAATTCGGAAAATAATCTTTATTTTGTTTCATTTGTAAATTTTAACAATGAAATAAAATTTAAATTTGTATTACTTTCCAAAGAAAATATTGTTAATATAAAAGTTTTTGTTTTAAATGCTGAAACTATTTAATAAATGGGTATGTGTTTGTTCATAAAGTGTGTTAAATATTTAAATAATTTATAATTTAAGTGATGAATACTTATAGTCTAGCAATGAGTAAACATTGCATGAAAAAAAACATGTGAATAACAAAGTAATACTATTGCTGATATTCTCTCTTTAATCGTTGCTGTTATATTTGCTCATAAATGGTATACCAATAGTAATATAATAAATTAAGTTGCAGACAAATCTTATTCACTAAAATCTTGTTGCAGACTATTCAGAATTTTTCTGCTACTGGGGCTAAAAGAAGGTTTTCAGTCATTTTCCCGTGATGAACCGGCCTGTAGGAAGAGAGAAGTGGGAAGACGGGTTAACTTTATTACCATGTGAACTTGCATCCATTTAAACCTCACAAAGTTATTCTATACATACATAATGGACAAACCCATGTATTTAAGAAATGTCAATCTGCTATACGATAATGTTATGTAGGGCATACATTACTGATTTAGAGAATTTCTATGAATTCTAGCTCCAATAAATTAATGGCTATCAATTTTTTTCCTCGTTCAAATTTAGCGATTTCTTTGAATACTTTTGCTATCTAGGTTAAAGAAAATTAAAATTTAATGTGGGAAATTTCAATTCCAGACCGGTTTCTAGACTTACACTGCCATGGAAAGTATTGAATGTTAAAGGATATTGTGAGGATCTATAATCGGGAATTGCCGAAGTCATGACGATTCTGCATTTGGGACTGTCTAATGTATTGGAAATTGTCCACTGGTCGTAATTTTTCCTAATTGTTTTTCCTCGATTTCTAACATGAAGGGTGTGGTTTCAGAGCCTACATGAACTGGTGGATGTCCTGCTTCTAACCAGCCGGGACCCCAAAAGCCGCTCCCTCATCCTGAATGGGATCGGGGAGTCCTTCAGCATGGGCCTGGATCTCAGGCCCCTCCTCGGACCACACAGGGAAAGGGACTCCAAGACGATGGCAGTGGCAGTCAAGTGAGTGTGACACATTGCTCCATGGTTTTGTTTGATATTTCTAAAAGCAATTCATGGTTCGGTTGTGGGTATGCATGGTGAAGGTTTCCCCATCTTCTTCTTTAGACTGGGATGGAAAACAAATACATAATGCTCTATGTCAATAGACCTCAACCTATGTATTCTTATGTATAGGTGGCAGTCCGATTGGGTGTACAGAAAAATTATGTTGGCAATGTCGAAAAACACCTAAAATATACGTATATCAGGGATGTTATTTTTCCGCCTTATTTTTAGCCTTTTCTGACCTTTTTAACAAATTTCAAAGAAAAATCAGTTTTATTCTATAATTTTTCCCTTAGGAAAATTATTTTCCTCATTGGAAGCAATTTTTTCTTCGGTTAGAGAGTGTAGTTTTCTCTTTGCCTTAGAGAAGTTTTCTTATTTGCTGCATTTCCCTCCACCACCCAACTTTTAATGTCCTTCTTAAAAGGCACAGGCAGAATTTTCCTTTCGCCAGTAAAACCTGTTGACTGTGTAGGATTCTCTGCCTTTTTAGCCTTTCAGTAAACAATGAGATTTCAAATCCAGGGGTGGTACTTTTGCAGATCTTGCCTGGAATTCTGAATTTAAATTTTTGGAACTCTGAATTTTATTTTAATCAAAAATTTTGCCAAAATTTCAATTTTATAAACACATTTTCTAAAGTTGTTTTTAGAAACATAAGGTACGAATGGCACGCTTTTGACTGCTTTGCACAAGTGTAAACATGCACATGAATCACAGACCTCCTATTTTCCTATTTTTTTAAATTGTTACATATTTTCCTATTTTTTTAGGCATTTCTCACCGAAGTTATAAGTAACGCGCAGATTCTGGTTTCTCCGATGAACAGTAATTTTTTTTTATGAAACTACATATACGCAGGAAACGACTGCTGACTTTTTCTCCATTACCAAGGCTGAACTTGATGCACAGGCACTGAACAATCACTTTCTTATTTCTTAAGTGTCAGGGGTGGTACTTTTCAGGGTTAACCCGGAATACTAATTTTTTTAAAAAAAAATTCGGAACCTGAAATTCCCAATGTTTTAAAAGTTTTGGAAATCTGGATTTTTTTTAAACTAACAATTTCGCCAAAATTTCAATTGTAAACACATTTTCTAAAATTATAAATATTTTCAGAATTATATGCTACGAATGGCACTCTTTTGATCGCTATACAATGGACAATTCCCACATTTTCTAAAAATGAGTAAAAACTACTTTATTTAAATGAGAAAACCATGCTGATTTCAAATATCCACACGATAATCACCAAAAAAAATTACTTTGTTAAGTATAACGAAAGGAAAATCGCAAAATTTGACTCCTTCTCGAATCGCTCCGCTATTGGCTGCTCCGATTATGACGTACCAATATCCAAAACACAGATCAGCGTATTTGGGATAAAGCGTTCTTCTCGTTACTTTCCGATGACCGTTCCTTGTATTCGGAGATTGATGATGGTTGAAAAAAATGCGAATTTTGACATCATAAAGTTAAAATAATTTAACACACTAAATAATTAATATTGCAAACGTTCTTTACCTTTGTATTGAACGTCAAACATAAAATTTTTCTTGACCTATTCGATTCCCTTGTTTCGGATATTATATGCTAAATATAAAATATAGGTCCGTTCTAAATCGACATTTATTGTTAATGTGAGACATGTGTATTCACCGTTTGCATGTTTTTCTAATATAACTTTATAAAAGTTCGACGTTATTTTCAATATTACTGCATTTGATTGAGGGCATAAAGTTTGAAGTTTATTTTCTTTACTGAAAAAAAAACAAAAAAAACACACATGCTTAATAGTTGACGGTAGTCTTATTTCCATCTCCATCAATCAACAAGTTTATGGTGCTGCTTGAGATTGAATCCATCAGCAAATCGTTTGTTGCATATTTCGCATGAGAGCGCCGGTTTTTCTCCTGTATACAAAAGAAAGTGCTGCTTGAGAGTGAATCTACGAGTAAAATGTTTGTTGCATACTTCATAAAAGTGTGGTTCTTCACCTCTATGCACAAAAAGGTGGCGCTTGAGATTGAATACAGAAGTGAATTGTTTGTTGCATACTTCACAAGAATGTAGCTTTTTTCCTGTATGCACAAAAAGGTGCTGTTTGAGATGGGAATTATGAGAATAAATATTTTACTGATGCATACTTCACATTTGTGCTGCTTTTCTCCAGTATGTAAGAACAGGTGCCGCATGAGATTAGAGCCACGAGTAAATTGCTTGTTGCACACTTGACATTTATGCAGTTTTTTTCCTGCATGAATTAACAAGTGAGCTTTGAGATTCGACTTATCTCCAAATTGTTTGTGGCATACTTCGCACGAGTGTGGTTTTTCTCCTGTATGCAAAAGAAAGTGCAGCTTGAGTTTGAATCTACTAGTAAAATGTTTGTTGCATACTTCACGAGTGTGGTTTTTCACCTGTATACACAAAAAGGTGGCGCTTGAGATAGGATCCCGAAGAGTAAATGTTTTACTGCATACTTCACATTTGTGCAGCTTTTTTCCTGCATGAATTAACAAGTGAGCTTTGACTTATTTCCAAATTGTTTGCTGCATAATTTACATGTAGTTGGATTTTTTCCTGTATTTAAGAGATAACTTTTAATACTTGACTTTTGAATCAATTGCGAATTTTGATCTTGGTTTGCAAATAGAATAAATAATCGGCTGCGTGGGTGCATGACTGCTGTTCAGAATCATTCTTTAATGTAGGCATTTTCTGACGCAGTTATCCGAATACTTATATCAGTCAGTCACTGATACATTACTAGTTGTTATACTAGAGTTCATCAGGATATGAATATTTCACGTATTCCTTGCAACTGTGGGGCTTTGTTTGGAACTTTTCGAGTTGGTGATGCAAAATTTATTAGTAACCATTCAAGTTTTGTCCAAAATATCCGAAAATGAAATTATTACACCCCCGAATTTGCCTTCAAATTTTCTACAGAACTAACCTATTTTATTCTCCTGAAACAAATTTTGTCAAAATGGAATTTTTTCTGAAGATTTAAATATATTCAAGAACCAATAAATGCATTTAGAAAAACTTATCTGGCGTTTCCCCACGAATCGCCTTATGTAACAAAACACGTTTTGAATGTTTGGCTCCCCAATTGCAAGGATAAATTGTGTCCGTTATATTATATTTATTTGTACACAATCGCTACAACTTGTCTTTATTGAGCCAATATCTCTACACAGTTTTTGGACTAAAAGGGAAGATATATGATGCAAATTCGCGACGGTATGGTTCGCTTCTTCCGCCCGAGACCTAGCGAAGATTATGGTACCAGGTGTCTCGGTTTCTCCTTCGCCGCGGGTGTTTAGGGTATTGGTACGTCACAGCCCCTTCGCGCGCTTTTGGCCTGATTTCGCGCACTTTTAAAAAGACCGACTTTGAAGACGTATAAAAAAATAAATACGAATCGGAAAGTGAAAATTTTGCGATGGATGACTCTTTTTCGGTTGTCCGAATAGAATAAAAAAATAAAAAAAAAATGTGGGAATTGTCCATTGTGTAAATATCAGACGTGGTACAATTCCACGGAAGCGCAGAATTCTGTTTTTCAGACTTTAATTTTATCATTGCATCGATGGGATTGATGCAAATCTGCATTAAAATTTAAGTATGTCTTTATACGGGGTCGTGCCTCTGAGATGCATGAGAAATTTTTTCGAAGAAATTATCCACCGAGAAGGGAAAATCCTAAAGCGCAAAAAAGTGGTGTTCGAATGTACCTTGGAAACCAGTTTGTAATGACAGTTGTGAGAAAGCTTAGATGTTTGTTTCAGGGGTGCTACTTTTCCAGATCCTAACCCAGAATTCCTTGTTTTTTAAATAATATTTGTAGAAATATAAGGTACGTATGGCACACTTTTGATTGTTATACGCAATGTAAATCGGCAAGGACTCGAGAAGAGAAAGACGAATGGCGGAACTTCGCCTCAGAAAAAAATTAACTTTTGAACTTTTTCGTCCGTTTTTTTTAGCCAATGATATTTTGTTATCATAAGACACTTCATCATTAAAAAATCTCAGTTCGTTTGGTAAGAATTGATACTCAATCTAGAAAAACGAAGAACGATCTTCGTCAAACGAAGATGATATTACTCGAAAGTTAAGATGCTTACAATACAAATTTCGTTGCATCTTGTATTCTTTATTGTAAAGTATGTTGTATAGTAAAGTATGCAAAAGTATTTTGTAAAGTAAAGTAAGTATTTTGTTGTGTGTTTCATCTCTTATTGTAAAGATATTAATATTGTCCTATTAGAATTTCGGATGGAATTTACTTTGAAGCTGTAAAATCGGGTCATTGCTAATCCGCGAATTCAAGCTACCTTCAAGTCATTTATTAAATAATTGAAAACAAAATATTTTAATAAGAAATAGGCATTCATCCAAAATATTTTTTTATAATTAGAAGTACATTTATATTTTCTTCTGAGATAGATAAAAAAAATGCTAATCCGTATTTAATAGCGACAGTCAATGATGTCTACAGAAAATATTCAAAATTTTCTCGGTTTTTAAATCTGTATAAAATGATGTAAAGGATTATAACATTTTGGTTATTTAAATATGTGATTTAAAATTTTTATTATGATACAAAAGGATATTTAATTTAAAAAGTCTGATGGAGGTTTCAGGCACGATGAATCATCTCGCACTTTGGAAAAGGTTATTTCTTTAGCCATTTTTTCTTAATTTTTGATTTTTCAGCTTAAATATTTATTTTAAGAATAAAACTCACTCTTTTTCATGATTTGACTATTTTAATCGGAATTTTTTATTACAAAGATACAACTCTGCTTATATGAGAGTTTTCAATTTTGCACAAAATATCGTTCTAAAATTAGGAGGTCGGTTTATATGCAGATTGGCTTATACGAGAATATGTACAGTACTCGTACATGGAAAGTTTTATCTAGGGATGAACCGGATAGTGGTTTTGCCGGATATCGGATATCCGGCGCACATTACAAACCGGATATCGGATATCCGAACTAGATTTTGCCGGATATCCGGCAGTTTATTTTTTATGAAAATAACTTCTCATACACACTAGAAAAAACGGAAATCGGTCAAAAATTGAAAAATATTTTTTTATTCTGTAATATTTCCCAATTCTTTATCTTTAAAGTGATACCAAAATTAAATAAACATTCAAAAAAACTTTATTTACAAAGGGTTGTTCTAGGGTGCTGCTAGCAATGGTCGTATGTTTTGTACATTTTACACTTAATTTCTGAATAATTGTAATTTTACCATATGCCTTTTCATTCCAAACATGAAAACTCAAGTTTGCTTAAACTTTTGAGAAATTTATTTTTTTATTTAACTTTATATTAGTTGTGAGATGTGATGACCCTCCACCATAACGATTCGTTAAAAATATAATTTTAAAGTAAAAAATTTGAAAAAAAAGTGGGTTTTTTAAAGTCTCTATTGGTTAAAGGAAGAATCTGCTCACTGTGAATACATTGGTAGAATTTTCAGGAAAATACTTAAAGCAAGAACAAAGAAAATTGATCGCCACAAAATAAAATCTTCGATGTTTTATTCATCCGGATATCCGACATGGAAAATCGGATATCCGGCACTTTACTTCCGGATATCGGATAGTTGAAAAGCAGCCGGATACCGGATAGTTACCGGATATCCGTTTCATCCCTAGTTTTATCAACAGGTATTTGAGAAATAAAAGATTGAGAACCACTGCTCTATGTGGCTGACATAGACAAGGCCCAAGCACTGAAAGGGAGAGGCAAAAGCAAAGTGTGTTGGACTTTAGATTGTAAGCAACATGTGAGGAGCTAACGAATATGCGATTTATTGAAGATTGTAATAGGAAATATGAAGTGTATAAAACATTAAAAAATTTCTTCAAAAGAAATAATTGAAAAAACTTGCTTTTTTTGTATTATCTGTTTCTAAAGAACATGTTTAATTACTATTATGCCTGTCTCAAATTTATAATTTGGGTTGAATCCATAAATTATTATTTTAACTGACAATAAGTATGGCTTATAATTTTTCATTTATAATCAGGGTTCCCACGCACCGGGAATTGTCAGGGAAAATGAAAAGGGGTTGAAAAAACCGGGAAAAGTCAGGGAAAATCGCAGAATTTGAACAATTTCTGGAAAAGTCAGGGAATTTCTTTTCAGTTGGCTAATTTTCAATCTGTCACCGAAACCGTTCCCCGTCGTTCAATATGTTCCTTAGTGATGATGTCATACTTAACTCTTCCATCATTTTTAATGACAGGAAAAATGTGCGCATGCAAACGTCTAGCTTAGCTATGCGCTTTCTATAATGATTGTCACAATCTATATTACGTTAGCTAACGCCGCACCCGTACGTTTTTTTTCTCTCGTTTCTAGACGATCCTGTAGCAGATTTTTATTTTCTTTACACTCTTTTGTCTTAAACTCCATTCTGTAAAAAAAAATTATGCTCGTATTGCCGAATTTTGTGATGTATTATTTTGGAAGCGATGTATATATAAATATTCTTTTTCTGCGCATACTCTTTGTAGGTGACGTGCGCACCGTGATTGTTTCTGCAAGGGATCACTTTCTTGTTGCCGAATTTTTTAATGAATCTTTTTAGGGGTCATCTCTTACAAACATTAGTTTTCTGCAAACGTTTTTGGTTTCTGATACCATGCAACAAGAATATTTCAGCGCCCTTATTGCCAAATTTCCGAATGCAATCCTTTCCAGACGATCCTTTGCAGATTTTTATTTCCTACAATAAAGGTTTTCTTTAATTTTTAATTCCATATACTGCGAAATTGATGTTTTTTTTTATTGCAGAAGTTTATGATGCATTATTTGCGTGGGCATATCATGTAAATAAATTTCTTTACA
Organism: Troglohyphantes excavatus; assembly: GCA_963932185.1. Taxonomy (NCBI): domain Eukaryota; kingdom Metazoa; phylum Arthropoda; class Arachnida; order Araneae; family Linyphiidae; genus Troglohyphantes; species Troglohyphantes excavatus. Next base: position 69,132,196 of record OZ010675.1, read on the forward strand.
TCCACCTGTTTCCTTGAATGGATCGTTCCCCTATTGAATAATTTTGTGGCAAACTCTTCAGAGGTCCTACTTTTCGTAGTCTAACCCGGAAATCCGTTTTTTTTTTAATTTGGAAACATTCTAAAGTTGCGATTGTTATTGTTGCCTCTAAGGCTATGCTAAATTTCGTTGTGTCTGGCAAATGCGCGACCTCAAAAAAGGTCGTTTTTTTTTTTGAATTTTTTTCCCTTAATGAAAAGCGTCCATTTAAAGAACTTCACGAAATGCGATTTGCTACGAGGTCCGTTGAAATGCTTTCAATCCTTTTGCATCTCATAAATAAATGCTTATTTTTCAGTACTTCTTAGTTTATTAGGATTTGCATTGCACTAGTTAACGAAATTGCTTTAAATTTTTCACCAATTAAATTTATTTTACTAAGTTGAAGTTTGGGACTTGGTCTTTTTGTGTTAAAACGTTGTATAGCTTGTCTCTTTATGTTTGAATAAAACTTATTTTAGGCATTAATATTGGGTTGAAACTTTTATGTGTTTAATTTATTTTAATATTAAAAATGTAATTTTATTTAACTTTTTGAAGGTTTTTTTATGCAACTATATATTTAAAAAGATTGAAAAGCGAACCTTGCACCTTAATTCAAATTGATTGATAGACGAACAAATACATTTTCCATATTTTCTTGTGTGCTTTTTGAAATGATTTTTTTTAGCAGTAGCTAATTTGACATAAATTGGTTATTTGCTGCAGTGTAAGCTAACTGATGTTCACGCATGTGCTTAAGAAATGTTGTTGATGGGTTAAAAAGTGCTTAATACAGAAATTTAACTCTGCACACGCTGTTGCATAAGACAGTATTTTGGTTTTTCATGTATAACAATGATGTCGGTCGTATACTGGATTTTTTTTTTAATCTACTGGAAAACAGGGAAAAGTCAGGGAATTTTGTTTTAGGTTTTGAGTGGGAACCCTGTATAATGCAATATATTGTATTATTGTAGCATAGATACTTTTTTCTATACAAAGCATGTATTGCAGCAACATTTCTTAATGTAATTGTAAAATCAGGGAAATTTTTGTCCCTTTTTTTTCCAGGATTTTGTTGCCACCCTGCTTGAGAACCACTGTATTAACGCAACTCAATTATTATATTCTGGTTTTTGTCATGCATTTACAATGCACACTTTTTATTTTTTGATTTTTCTTATGTATGTTTGATAATCTTCATCAACTTGAAATGAAAACTATGAAAGGTTTGTTTTTTTAATTAAAATGTTCCATGCTTGACTTTTTAGAGACTTTATTGAGGCGCTGTCAGCATTCAAGAAACCTTTGGTGGCAGTTGTGAATGGAGCTGCCCATGGTCTAGGCATGACGGTGCTAAATCATGCAGATTCAATAATAGCCAGTGAGAAAGCTACATTCTGCATGCCACAGTCGGGGTTCGGCTACTTTCCCGAAGGTGCCGCTACTTTTACGTTGCCTCGAGCTGTGGGGTCTACTGTGGTAAGTTGTTTCCACTGACCTTTGTGTAATGTGATATTGCAGCATTAAGATATAACTTGACTGTCCGAGACTCCTTTTCTGGTAAAAGATTTCATGCAGAGACTCTCCTCCCACATATATCATTATATAGTCACTGCTACATCATTGTTTTGTGAACTGTGGCCCTAAAAGTCTACTGTGACCCCAGTAGCAGAACATTTCTTTACAGTCTGTGACAACATTTTAGTTAGTAAGATTTGTCTGCAATTTCATTTATTATATAACTATCGGTATACCTTTCATGAGCAAGTATAACAGCGATGATTAAAGAGATAATCTCAGCAATTTTATTAATTTTTTATTCAATTTTTTTTCATTTGATGTTTAACCATTGGTAGATTATATGTATTCATCACTTAAATAGTAAAATACCAATTTAAATATTTAACACACTTTATGAAGAAACACATATTGAGAGACCAATATACAGCTCAAGAGCGATGTCAACCAACAAACTGGATTTTTCTTCTTCTTTGGTTTGTGAATTAACATTGCAGTGGGCCATTGACATTGATTCGGATTGCTACACTCATGCTAAGAATCGAGTACCCATTAATTCCTCTGGACACATGTCCAATTTGTCAGTGGGTGGCCTCACCAGGAATTGCCCAAAGGGGGAGCTAGTAGTAAACTCGACTTAAAATAATTTTATATGCATAATTTATCTTAAAAAAAATCAGGAGTGTGTGTATGTTGGAGCATGTTTATATGGGTTATACATGAAGCAGTATTTTAACAGTGTATATAGAAATAAAAATGGTCTCAAAAATTGTTCGTCCCAATAACAGAAAGAAAAAGTAAGCTGTTTGGTTGAAGCTGCGCTCTCCCATTCACATCGCGTTTGTGCTTTTTGCTTTACTTCAAACTTTTACATGCATCGGCACCATACTTCCTCTCAAAGGAGATGAATTGTAAGTAACACACAATTAAAGACACAATTTAACATAGAATTAAAGTGTCAAAATGGATCACTTTAAAAGTAACTTGGTGTTTCTATCCCAATACTCCACTTTTTATAGTTGATTTTTAAGAAACAAAACGATTAATAGTATAATATTTTAAATAGCAATCGCACCCAATTATTTTACTGCCCAATGGACTATTGGCGACTCATGGGAATTAACATTCCATTTCATGTATCAAGAAGCTAGGATATTTTCGTGAGGTTTAACTGTATGCAAGTATGTACGATAAACCTAACCTCACCCGACACTCCCTACAGGTCGATTCGTCACTGAAAATTACTGAAAACGTCCAGACCTTATTGTAACGACACGTTTCTTTTGGTTCCCTGTTCTTTAAAATAAACGCGAATAGCATAATCACTTGTTTAAAAAACATTGATATATTTTTTAACTGTTCTCTTGCAGATCCAAAATAGATTGATTTTTTTTCCTCTAAGTGCATAAAAAAATTCTGGGAAAAAGAACACACAAATGTAAAAAACATTCTTGGAATGCAAAGGGTCCATACATTTGTTAAATTATTTGGAGCAAGATTTTATATTGTTCGACAATAGATTTAAACTAATGTGTGATTCTGGCATATAACCAGTACTTTTGTTGCAGGCCATGGACCTGATCATGAGGGGGCGAGTGATCACGGCGCACGAGGCACTGGGCATCGGCCTCATCTCGGAAGTGTACGAGGAGAAGCACCTCCCGATGGACATAATCGCCCGAGTCAGGGACTTCACCAAGAACACCCTCTCTGTGAGTACATCTGGGTTTCCAATTTTTGAGCTATTCTTCACTGTGTTTTGCTATGTGAAGTGATCTATAGTATTAACAAGCGTATGTTTCTAAAGTAGGGATGAAACGGATATCCGGTAACTATCCGATATCCGGAAGTTAAATGCCGGATATCCGATTTACCAAGCCGGATATCCGGATAAATAAAACATCAAAAATTTTTGTTGTGGCGGTCAATTATCTTTGCTTTAAGAATTTTTCTGAAAAATTTATCAATGTATTAACAATGTGCAGATTCTCCCTTGAATTTTACTCGTTTTTAACTTCAAAATTCTATTAATTTTTTTTTAACGAATCGTAATGGTGGAGGGTCAACACTTTACAACTAATATAAAGTAGAATTAAAAATAATTTTCTCAAAAGTTTAAGCAAACTTGAGTTTTCATGTTTGCAATGAAAGGGCATATGGTAAAAATACAATTATTCAGAAATTGAGTTTGAAGTGTACAAAACATACGCCCATTTGCTAGCAGCACCCTAGACTAACCCTTTGTAAATAAAAAGTTTTGTTTATGTTTATTCAATCTTCGTATCACCTTAAAGGTAAGGTATTGGGGAATATTATAAAATTTAAAAAAATATTTTGTAATTTTTGACCGATATCCGTTTTTTCTAGTGTGTATGAGAAGATATTTTCATAAAAAAGAAACTGCTGGATATCCGGCAAAATCCAGTTCGGATATCCGATATCCGGTTTGTAATGTGCGCCTGATATCCGATATCCGGCGAAACCACTATCCGGTTCATCCCTAATCTAAATTAATAATAACAGAAAGTCTGTGGTACGCAAAACACTATCTGTTACTGCTCAGACTTGTTTTAGTTAATTTATATATAGAAAGTATTCAACCTCTAATTGTGCATTTGAGGCTTGGAATATTAAAATTCAGTTTAGTTTTCCCGTTTATAATGTTTTAGAAGCCATTTTTTTAATCGACAATTAAAAATAAATAGTATCTACATTGTTATAAAATCATAAAGTGTTGTTAACAATAAAATACTTTTAAAATAAATTAATATATACTAGGAGGCTCCGCCCCCTGCTCCGCTAACGCTCCGCCAACCCCCGGAGGATTGCTACGCAATCCTCATAGGTTTGCTTCGCAAACCACTTCTCGCTTTGCTCGCTAAAAGGTAGGACACAATAACAATGTGTCCTAGTAACAATACATTTTTAATTATATTACTAAAAACTTTAGAAGTTGAAATTGTAAATTTAAATTAATATTCATCTTGGCATCACTACATTTTTACGCCATGTAAGTCAATATAAAATCAATTAAACTAATTTCTTTTTAATTACAAATAAAAACAATGGTACCACTGGCAAGCCTACCATTATTTATTTATTTTCCACGTTATTTCCACACCTTTCCCGCGTTTCAGTTAAATTTCTAACATTATTGGTAGTTTGTTTTGGCCATAAATGACGTTAAGCTTACCATAAATCTTGCCTACCAGAGGTGTGTAATTTACTGAGTTTTTACGTCATAAAAATGAAGCTCATAGAAATCTAGTTTTGAAAATTGCCAACAGATGGCGCCACCCTTATTTTTCCTTCATTGAAAGTTGGGCAAAGCGTTTTTCAAAACTTCTATTTTTTAATTTATAAGGCTTATATTCTTCCTAATTTAAGCTGACATCATCAAAATAATTATTTAACAATGAATTGAAGGGGTTAATCGTCAAAATGGCTTGCATAATGGCAAAATAAAAATGCGGGCGCAACAGAATTTCTTAAACAAACAAACTGTTGCCACTCAGCATACAGAAAAACAGCGTTTTTCAATCACCGCGTAAGAGAAATATATATAAAGATTTATTGATTAACAATTGCTTTGACGAAATAACTTTTTTTGACAAGTATGCTTCAACAGGAAAGTTAACATTCGGATATGTCGGAACAATTGGCCAGTTAGTTTACATTTTAGAAAATAAGAGAAAAAATAACAGGGTGGTAACATAATCGGGAAATCAACGAATTATCATAAAAATATTTTATTCTGGAAAAAACAGGAAATTTTAAAAATTTCACAAAAAATCAGGGAATTTTTCAAATTTTGATCATTAAAGTTGCGGAGTGTCAGCGGAGCAGGGGGCGGAGCCTCCTAGTGCAATATATTTATTGGATCATTGTAGCGTGGATACTTTGTTTCTATACAAAGCATGTATTGCGACATTTCTTAATGTAATTATAAAATCATGGAAATTTTTTAGACACCATCATGGAAATATCAGGGAACTTTTTTTCCAGAATGTTGTTGCCACCCTGAATAAACGGGGAAAACAAACCATTGGATTAAAAAAAAATTTAGCATGTGTGAAACCGCGGGTAACAGCTGGTTTATAATAATGAAAGAAAGCTGTATGCCTGTAGATTGAAACAAACTTTAACGTTACACTTTTTTTATTCTTGAAAGTTTTAATTTTTACACTTAATATCAACACTAAATATTCATTAAAAAGTTACTATTCCTTTTTTGATTTGCACCAAATAATTAAATTGAAAACCAAAGCAGTTTTTCCTCAATATTTTTCCTCAAATAAATAGCAACAGAAAGCATAATACATTAATTAAAAAAAAATTGTTGAAATAAGGAATATAACTTGTGTACATACTTGATATTTTATTGTTAAATTGTATTTGATTAACGCTTCATTTGTTTTCAAAGTGTCATTTTCAGATAACACATAAATTCTTCCAGTGTACAGGATTTACTTTTCATAATCTCTCGGAGGTATCCAAAACACATTTGGCTTCCGTGGATATGAAAATGATTGGAATGGTCCAGCTGGATGAAGAAATGTTACTTTTAGTTCATCAAGTTCTTCATTTCTCTCAAGAACATAAGCTAGCCACCAGTTCTTGTCATATGCAACAGTGATTACAATTACTTGTGATGATTATGTAGCTTAAGAAAATGTTTTCACAGTTAATTTCGATGTGTTTAAGCCAATAGGTATAAAGACATGATATTGTTGATTTTCTTGGATGGTAATTGCCTGGTTAAAACAATCTTTTAGGAATGTTTCTGACTCTACATAATCCTCCTGTGTTGTAAAAGTAAAGTTAATAGCAGAAATATTTTCTACTGCTCATTCATAAAGCTGGGGCAGCTTGGCCATCTTTGGCTATTGTGCCAATAAACTCCAAATAACCAACCAACCAACCATAAAGCTGGGGAGTTCTAAAGATTTGGTTTTTGTTGGGTTGCTGCAAGCTAGCTGCTAATTTCTTAACTACGCTGCCAACTCCATCACAAGGCCCTTTTCCATGTGATGTTGCTGAAAAATGCCATTCGGCCTTAATATTGAAATCCTGCTTGTGAAAACAAATTGGTGAAATTTTTCTTCTTTTTATATTGTGCAGTACACCCATTAGAAAAGTAAAAGATCTCATGGGGAATTTTTCAAACTTTGCATTCAAAAAGGAAATAAGTTTTCTTTGAAAGTTGTAAACTACAACTGTATTGGGTTCTAGGCAATCAGAAATTTCAACTTAGCTTAAATGTTCAACTTTTGTTTTACCTGTATAATATATCACAAAAAAGGGAATTGTGGCTTGTCCACTATCCCAGTGATAACACTAGGATTCATCTTGAACAACCATACTATAGTTTTCTGAAAAGTTGAGGGTCACTGCAAATTCAGATTCTTTTAAAATTTTCCTTTATGTGGTTCATGAAAGATGTCCGTTGTTTTGATATAAAGTCGTATCTAACTAACAGTAGCAGTTCACTGCAAAGTAAATCTATAAAATCTTCTGAGGATTTCAGCAGATTCTCTAAATTGCAATAATCGACTGAAATCCACACCCTAAATGTGATCTTTTGTATTAAGTTTTCTTCAAATGACATTTCAAGGATGGTCCATATTGCAGTATCACCTGGACAAGGTGCAATTACCCATACTGCAATATATTGACGGATTGCATATAATTTTAGATATGCAGTGTTTGTATCCTGCTAAAATATAATGCTAGAGCCTTAAATTTAAAAAAGCCAATTTTAAAATCCAAATTTGGAAATTTATCATTGAATAATAAGTATGCTTCTTTCAGGTTGCACAAAAGAAGTTTTTTTTTAAATTTGGTTCAATAACTGTTAAGCAATCTTTAGCGCCTGGCATCGCTCTATTAACTTTGCCATTTTTGTAAAACAAATTAACAGCTTCAACTACTTCTTCAGAAAGGGCTTTTGCTCAGTTTTTGTTTGGGACTTTTCGAAAGTCCTCTTCCTCTAAGTTACCATGTAGTTTGTAGCTTTAAACTCGCACATGATTTTTATTATTGCCCAGTTTTCTGATAGTCAGAATAAAGTCATTCATGAAGTAAAGGTAACATTTATTCAACCAGCTGGACCATTCCAATCATTTTCATATCCACGGAATCCAAATGTGTTTTAGGTGCCTCTCGCAGATTATGTATAGTAAATCCTGTAAACTGGAAGAATTTATGTGTTATCTGAAAATGACACTTTAAAAACAATTAACTACAATTGAACAATACAATGTCAAGTATGTCTTATTTTCCTTATTTCAACAATTTTTTTAAAAACAATTAATGTATTATGCTTTCTGTTGCTATTTATTGTATGGTCAGAATTTTGATGAAAAAATGCTTTGGTTTTCAATTATTTTACCTATGAATCCTTTATCAGCCCACTTTGAAAATTTTGTATATCGTTTAACATTAGTATAAACTATTTTCTAAATTTTTTTTTCCTCTCCAAACCACTATTGTGTTGCATATCGTAAGAAATGCCATAAAAAAAAAATGCTGAAAAATGACCTCGCCCACCTCTCTAGCATAATTTGGAGAGCTGCTACATGGCAGGTTAAACATATGTTGGGTCTTGCGATTTTTGGTGTTTTTTTTAAAAAAACTTTGCATAGCCATATTTTCCAAATGGGTCGATATATTTGAATAAAATTTTGTATGTTTCTTAGTCTACATGGAGACTGCATGTACCAAATTTGATAAAAATCCTAGATGGTGAAGTAAAATTTTTATTAAGTGTGTTGATTTGACACGGAATGATCCACTACAGTTTCAACTCTAGTAATCCTGCTAACCCCCCCCCCCCCCCCCCCCAAAAAAAAAAAACTTTAGAAAAGTAACTAACCGGACTATTAAATGTAAAACATAAATTATAAAAAAAATTCATTCACCCTAATATACATATTAGAGAAAATGGATTCTCTCCAGTCGAGACTAGAACACCCCACCTGCTTTTCCAAGTTCTGTGTCCTGCAGATGAAACTACAAAAGCAGGTTATAAATCGTTGAAATATTTTTCTTAAGATGTTTTCTTTATGCAATATTTCCAAAATTGTTAAAATTATTTAAAAAACTAAATATAATTTTACAAATTCAAGCCTCCGATGCAAGTCTTGATGTACTTGTATATAAAATTTCACCCTTTTTTGCTGTAGAAAATTAGACATGGTGGTTCAGTCTAATTTTTAACTACATGGTCTATGGCCACCTAAAGGTTGGAAACCACTGATTTAAAAAAATAATAATAATTTGATCCAAATCACTGGTCTAAATCATTGACATCTTGCCTCTCGCAGACCACAGTTTGCAAACCACTGTTATATCATTGTATTCGGAAATTCCTTAAGATGTGAGATTGTGTTCGGACCTTTGAGTTGACATGCCTCTGCGTTCTTTCCCCCTTGCAGAGTATGGAGACAACCAAGGCCATGCTGAAGATGCACCTCCAAGCCGAGCTCCTCACTGTGCTCGAGAACGAGGTGAAGCTCCTCCCACAGATGTGGCTCTCGGACTCATGCCAGAGAGCTCTTGCGAAGGAGATACCCTGTCGCAGAAGCATCATCTCTTACGAAGGATGCCAGGCCTGATTTGTAGATGCATGTAGCTTTGGATTACAGACATGCGTACAAACTGGACTTTGAATGACAGTTGGGATTTTTAATGCTATGATGAGTTTCCATTTTGTCATTGTAAATTTCAAAATTGAACAGAATTATCCAAAATATTATAAATAATGATAGTTATATTCGTGTAAATGGAATTTTGTACTATTAATTATTCAGGAACAATCAATAATAACACTTTTATGTCCTTGAGAGAGTTTCTGGGGATGCTAATGTCGGCATTCAACTTGTGTGACAGCCAGACAAATTACGCAAAGTCCAGTTTTGTGTATTTGTCATTAGTATTTGGACCAGTGTTTAAGCTGAGGTTTTATTAACGAAATGCTAAAATATTACTTTTCGGTTAAGCTAAAATGCGAAAGTCAAGCGAAGGAAATCTATCTCGGGGTTTGTATGGTCCTTGGAAGTCCTTTTGAACTCTTTATTTTTTTTCGTGTTCATTAGGACCCTTAAAAAGTATAAGTTACAGAAGGCTCTTGGAAATTCCTTAAAAAGACTATCATTTAAAACATTGTACTATACCTATATTAAAAATGTTTTTTATTATTGTGAATTAAATTCAACTCTGTATCTGAGTTAAGTAGAAGTCGCAGCTACTTTACACCCGATAGCTGTTAGCATTTCCCTCTTGTGTATATATATATATGTGTATATATATATATATATATTTTTACTTAGAAGCCTATTTACAACTTCATAGCTAACTTTTCATTACAAATGTAATTTTTTTTTTCGCTTTAAAATAAGGTCATTATAAGTTGTTTTATGGTACTTAAAACGTCCTTAGAAACTCGTTATTTTTATTTACGGAATATTTGTACGAACCCTGTAACTACAAAATAATAATTCGTTATTTCTTTTTCGCTGACAAATATGGGAGGTACACTAACAATTTTCAGTTTTCACATGTATTTTATGGATAATTGTGCAATAAATTAATGCAATAGTTTTTTTTAAATGTTAATATTTTTTTAAAGGCCAAATTTAGTTTGAAGTTTAGCTATTCTTAGGCACAACCTAAGATAAAATAAAGCAGTAGTTATTATCTGTAAAAAGGTTCAATTACTTTATGCTCAACTTAGGTTGTCCCTCAGCATTAATTGCTTAAAATTTCAGCTTAAACACTGCTGCAGACCATCTTTATTTAACCTTCACCTCCCTCGAAATACTTGAGCTAAGTGATTCACAAGACTATGGTGGTCCTTATTAGGTTATTAGTCCTTATTTTGCTTAAGGAAGGTCCTTATTAGGTTGTCTAATTTCTTTCATAAAGTATTTATAAACTATTTATTTCCTTCAGAATTCTCGGAGGCTGTTTCAAAGGTATCTTAATTTAATTAAGCCAAGGAATGTTTTTGTTTCATTTTAGTAACAGGTATTCACATTTAATATAATCTATTGGAACTCTTGAAGTAATAAAAATAAGATTACAAACGACCCAGATTAATTGTGCCAAGTTGAATACACTTTGGGTCCTCGGCAATAACAATGCTATGACCAATGTATTAGTGTACCGATTTTGCTTATTCTTAAATATTAAGGTATTGAAAAAGTAATAACAAAATCTTTTTCACTTACCTAGTAGACTTTGGTTTAATAAAGAGTAGAATAATCAATAATTATTCTTATTAACAATCATTAGTGTTCCAATGAAGGCTAACAAAAATCCTGGTATGCAGTTCTAAAAAATACATTTCAATAATATGTTTGTACTAGAGTTCACTGAAACAAATTATAAGCGAGTGCTAATGAAAACACTATTATGAGCGCATGATACCAGAAGCTCAATTAAAAAAAAAAAAACATTAAAAATATCCAATTCCACATAATTTTAAAGCTTTTACATAAAATATTTCTAAACACAAGGTTAGCGTTTTTTAAAAACTGAAAATCAGTATTTGACCTTTTGAAGCTAACCACTCAAATTTCAATGCTCTTTCTTAAGGATTACAAGCATATACAACAGGTACAAAACCATTGCTGCTTTGATATGTTAAATTTTATTTTATGCTAAGCTATTTATAATTTCTGTAGGTTTATTGTGCGCAAGCTATTTATAAATTCTCAAGTTACAGCAGTTGCACTGTGATTTTTACCCCCGAGGTTTTCCCTTTGTGCTCTAAACAGTTTCCTTGTCAAATGAAGGCAGAAATAGTTTATTCAAAGGTTTCATTGTATTCTGGTAAAGGTCTCCTTTTTTACTGATTGGAAATGTTTGTAATGCTACATCCCAAGTATGCACATTCTTAAAGATCTGAATTTGACATGTGTTTACTCATAGTAAATGCATTGTTTCAAAGGTTTTTTTTTCAACCAATAATATATATACATTTTTTTTTCATTTTAACTTGAGATAGTTAAATTGTTTAATTTCTAAAGTTCTATAAATAAAAACACAACTGTTAGCGGTTTTTGACTTTTTCTGCTCTTGCACTGGTCAAGCCTCTTGCAATCATCTGTGCTTTAGTCATTCCTAGGCCGGAAAGACGAAAGTTTCTTTCTTTAGCGTTATTAAAATAACATAATGAAAGTGGTTGTTTTTCATTGATTTTGGAGGAACACGCATTCCAAATGATAATTATAAAAGGCACCTGAAAAGAAACATAAGTAAAGGAGTCTTCATTGTAATTTTTTGTCTTTAGTAAAAAATATTCCTTGGTCAGCCCAGATTTTCTCTGAACCTCGTTCGGACATATTCTTCTCCCTTGTGAATTTTCTGTTGATTTCAGTTACGTAATGCGTTTATTAGTCGCCATGAAAATAAATTTTCAGTAACATTTGTTTGACCAATCACTTGTCTATCTTTAAGGTAGTTGATAAATGGCTGCAAGGATAAATAATATCAGAGTTTATAAATTGTTTGTATTTAAAACGAGAGGTGTTCTGTTTTCCAAGCTATGTTGAATCAAAATCAGGGTTGCCATTTGGTGATGATAATATATATTTAGGTGCCTGGTCTCTACTTTAACATCAAAGACTGCCTGTGTATATATGTAAAGGACTAGGTACAAAACTCTTATGTAGACAAAGATAGTTTTTTCTTCTTTTTTTTCTAAAAAGCTCAAGTTCAAAGTGTGTAAATTTGTAAATAAAAAACAGAGATTTTGGAAATTGTGTAATTTTATTGGTCAGTCAAGTGTGGCTTCTCGAATTTAAATTAATTCTGAAGAAATACTATTTTATTCATTATTGTTTGTTTTAAAACTAATTCACATTATCTCAAAACTGTCAAATGAATGTTTATAATGTTTTGCCTGATTGATCTTTGAAAATATATATCTGTGTGATATAAAAAAATTATTTTTTTAATTTTAGAGAATTGTTTGACTCTTCATTGTCATTAAGTAGTTGTGGGCAATTTAAATATTTTTAATTTTCCTCAAAATAGTCACAACACTTGCTACTTTTTTTTTATAAAAGTAAATATTCTTTCTAATTTTATTTGAAGCTGTAATAGGGTTTATTTTTGTTCTTGGTCCAAATTTGATATGTAAATTTTGAATAAATTTGACTGCTGAGGAAAAGCAGCGTTCTTTAGAAAAATATTTATTTTTAAAAAAATATAATTGAATAACTATAAAATGTGGCTAAGGAATTTACAGGCTAAAATATATCAACAAAGAAATTATAAAACTATTTTTGATATTTTTAATTAACTTGTTACTTTATCACTAGTTGACTAATTGAACTCTATTAATTAACTGGGGTTAATGCATTTAAATAATTTAATTGTAATAAAATGAACAAAAATTTTACAATATCTTAAAAGTAAGAAAATTTAGTTTTAGAAGAAATACTCATTTATTAAATCACATTATTTTTCATCCTTTTCTTCTACTATACCTTTAGAAAAATTACAAGTTCTTTCCTCTTTAAAAAAAAGAGGCTCTTATCAGTGTTTGTGAAAGTTTTGTTACAATACTTAAATTGTTGTAATGTTTATTAATATTGTAAATGTTTCAACTACAGACTTCAAGATTTCTCACTGAAACTTTTTAACAAATTACCAAAAATGAAATAACCCCAAATCTGTTGGATGTCCTAGACGACAAGTTAGTAATCTAGCTGTGTTTTTTTTTTTCTTTTAGACACAACTAAAAAAAATTATTGAAATTTTGTTATTACAGTTTTTTTTTTAAATTAATTTTATACAAAAAAATATCAGCATTTTAATTTAAATCAAAACTTTTGTACAAACAAATGGTGACTCCAAAGAGACATGCAAATGTGCACAATAATAGGAAATAATATACAAGGGGGTATGAGAATTATCTTTACAATTTTGACATGCAATAGAACTTAAAAGAAATATAGATAGCCGAGTTATGTTGCTTGTACATATAACAGCTACACATTAAGATTTATTTGTAGGCAGGTTTTTTCCCCCCACAACTTTATAAGAAGTGTAGACATTTGAAGTTCTGATCATAGGAAAAGGCTGCGAAAGTTTCCCTGAATGCCGGGCGATGGCAGCACATTACATCTATAATAATAGGAGACTTGTACAGGGTGGTAACATAACCTGGAAATCAGGGAATTGTCATGGAAATTTTTTATTCTGGAAATATCAGGGAAATTTTCAAATTTGGATCATTAAAACGGCAATTATCCTCCATTATGCACTCTATTTTGGATAATTTAGTTGTCAATATTTCCTTTTAGTTCTGATTTTTTTTTATTTTAAAGTATGGTTATGCACATTTTCATATTTTCAGTTTTATTTTTGTAAAAACGTGAACCACTGCTGAGGGAGCAGCAAAAGCAAAGTGCATTGGACCTTGAAATTGTGAGCAACATGTGAGGAGCTAATGAATGTGATGTATTGAAGATTGGAATAGGAAATACTAAGCATATAAAACATTTAAAATTATCTCCAAAAGAAATAGTTGGAAAAATTTGCATTCTCTGCTTACAGAGAACATGATTAATTACTATTATGCTTGCCACAATTGTATAATTTGTGTATCCATAAATTATTATTTTAACTGACAATAAGTATTGCTTATAAATTTTTATTTATAATGCAGTAAATTTATTGTATTGTAGCGTGGATACTTTGTTTTTATACAAAGCATATATTTCAACGTTTCTTAATGTAATTTTAAAGTCAGGGAAATTTTGTGACACCATCATGGAAGTCAGGGAAATATTAGGGAACTTTTTTTCCAGAATTTTGTTGCCACCCTGCATGTAGGATGTCGCCTTGAATCCTCAGTGTGTCGAATGGGTTATTGGTGCTGTAATGTTTTGGGGGGAAAACTTGCCGTTACATGTACATACAACATAACTTGGCCATCTCGTTTCTTTTAGGTTTTACTGTGTTCAAAGTTGTAAAGATAATCCTCATACACCCTGTTCATAGTTACTATACCCTATTGTTTTCTAACAAAATGTATAAAATATTTGTCAAATGTTCTATACCCCTTCTTGCATCATGAACGTTTGATAAATGAAAATTTTAATGAAATTGGAAATGATTCTTCTATAAGAAACAATAGCATAATGTGTTTCCATTTAAATTAAAGCACTCAAAAAAATTGATATTTCATGCATATCTTTATTATTCATTTTGTGTGATATATATTTAAAAGAATAACAAAAAAACTCGGAAAGTTCCAATTGCGGCCCATGCCAAACTTTTGTCTGGGCGATAAACAAATGTTTTCTTCTTTGAGAATATGGTGAACTCGGCTCCCTTCGGCCGCAATTGGGCTATTGCCACAAAACTAACCTAACTTCAGCTCTGACCTTATTCTTTTATGCAACACCCACCTTCCTTCCTGAGTACGACTTCAATAGTCTACATTGGAAACCAAACTGGTTCTCGTCCATATAGATGTGTTCATTGTTGTAAACCATTTGATCACTGCTACCCCCATTTGTCCAAATTAAAAATAATTATCCAGTTTAGACAGAAAAAGCTGACTACATTAAAAAGATGTTCATTATGCTAAGAATTAATATCCTACATATATGCCAAGAATGAAGTACTAAATTAAAAATATTTCTATTTTTTTTCTTTCATGTTGTTTTAGTTGTAGAATTTTAAATGATCGTTTTTTTTTTGTGCAGTGCATTATACTTGTGAAAAGGTGTCAAAATAAGATATTCAGATTTTGAACTAATCTTTCAAACAATGTAACTTTTTTTTAAACGCTTAAAAACTGTTTCTACTGTCAAAAGCTTGATTATCCATCAATTACTCAACCCAAAAGTAACCTGTGTATCGGGGGAAACATCTGTAATGTCGAAAAGTATTTGATATTTTCTTGAAAAGTTATACATTTTTCAGATCAGAGTTATACAACTACATTTTACTTGTGTCTAAATGTCCGTTTAATATATTTAAACAAGTAAGATTTTCTTATTTAAAAACATTTTTGTTAATTTCCTTTTAATCATGTTTGTATTTTTTAATTGTCTTAAAAAAAAAATTAAGGTTTTTTATTGTATAGGTGAGAAAGGGATAAACCGAAACCGTTAAAATATTTTTCTCTAGTCGTTTTGCAGATAATTTGTAACTAATTATCTGAAAATTCCATTATTTCTCAATGTTGGATAAATAACAAGTTTTGGGTTCATTGAAATGAGTGTTTTCTTAGGGTATCCTTCATTTAAGTCTGTGCATAACTTCCTACAGTAACAGTAAAAATAATTCCAAGGACTGTTAAAAGAAGAATGCGCATCGAGAATGTTTATTTTTGGTATTTTAAAGAATGAATATTTTTCGGAAGAACATTAAAAGCACATTTCGACGTTTTGGTTTGATGTAGACGAACTTGCATGTAAACTTCAGATATTCAAACAGAATTTAGTAACAACTATTTTTACTCATCTAGATGTTTTCTATTTCTGTCGACGCTCATAGAGCACAAGAAAATGTAGTAACTTATTGTAAGACATAATAATTGAAAATAAATTATATATTTTTAAAGCTTTCGACTGTAAAGTTGAGTGACATGTTTGAAAAATAAACTTGTGTTTTTCATAAAACCGTTAATTTACCTGTCGTCTCTTCCAGTCTATAATCAATGTTAATTGTGAATGTTGGAATTTTTGTTGTCTTAAAATTTGAACAATCTTCTTGTAGCAACTTAACAATGTGACCTTTTGAACATTAAAATTTAAGTAACATAAATTTACTTTATACACGTTCCAGGCGTAGGCGTAGGAAGTAAAGGGGCTGGGGGTGCTTGAAAACCCCACGAATTATTTTTCCAAAATACATTTCATAAACCAATCGTTTCACATGGTTGTATTTGAAAGATGAATAATTCTCGTAAAAAGATTAGCATTTTTTAATTTCGACTATTTATTAGAAACATTTAAAAAAAGAAAAAATTAGTCTATTTAATAAAAAAGATTATATGACACTTTGTTTCAGAGTTATTTCCTTATAAATGAAACCATCAGATTTATACTTTATTTCCTACACAGATTATGTAGTTGAAATTTCTTATTCAGAAAATTACGTATTAACGAAAGTTAAATTTAAATAAATTATTTCAAACAACCACTAATCTAAAAATCAGTACATTTATAAATTCATATTTTAGCTTACAAAACGTTTTCGTAGTTACTTTATGTTCTAAAGGTGTCCAAACAAAAACTTTTAATTTATTTTTTGATAAATCAACTCCATACTATTTTAACCACACACACAAAAAAAATCTTTTACGTAAAGAAAATTTGTGTCAATGCAAAAAATGTAAATTACAGTGGTATCATTTTTGGCCATAAAGGGTTAAATAGAAGGCTTCATAAAAAGTTTATTTGGAACATTTGTTTTCTAATAAATATTAGTGTTTGCAAACGATTCTACCATTTTATACTCTAAATGATAGTTAACTCACCTGAGATTTGCATTTATATAAAAAGCTAGTGTACTCTGAAGCAGTATTTTAATTTCTTATTTAGTTCATATATTTGAAGTCAATACAAAGTTTCAAGTATCCAATGAATTTCAAGCACCTCAATAATAATTAAATATTTTTGTTCTGTTTCAATGTATATATTTTTTTATTTCCAAACACAACTTGAGAAAATAAGTTTTCATACAGCTTTTAATTTACAATAGAAATTTATTGCAGAATTGAACCAAGAGATTTAAACAACAAATATTTTATTTAACATATAAAAAAATACTTTGAATGCAAGAAATGCACATAAATTAGAAATAAACTTTGTACTTGAATAATGCTGATGTAAAGGACATTTAATAAACAAACATAATAGAATACAAAACAGAATAAAATTGCGCCGTTCCTACAACTCTTCTGGCTCAGCTTAGCCATAACTGGCTCTTGTGCCATAAAACACCACCCTACAACTCTTCGTCGTCTTCTTCCCAACCACCGCATTTTATTAGCAAACATCTTTTGTCGCATTTAGGTGATTTTTGAGAAAATATAACTTTTACGAAACATAGGTGTGACCCGTTCAGCTGCTCAAAACGTGTTGGGTGAATAAAATAGAGTTCAATCTGAAATTCGGAGACAAATTTTGGTGATGTGACATTTGTGGACAGGCTGTCCCATCTCCTGCAGCATACATGCTTATCCACAGATACTTCCGTCAAAAAATCGGGTTCTCGCAAAGCAAAGAAAATGCATCCAATACAATGAGCTGTAGTGAACGAATCTGGCAAGCACGTAGGTATAGAGTTTTCTTGGGGGTGGTTCAGTGACTGAGGAATTCCCCCCCCCCCCCCCCAATTTTTTAAAACTTAATAATTTTTATTCAAGTAAACAGGAATACGTTGACTTGTACATATCGAAACAGCTACATTTATTATTTATTTTTCATGAAATATTTACCAATATCAGTCATTAACTATTTTTAAAATTAGTAAATATCACTCCCTAATTATGAAATAAATGTAGAGATCAAATTTAAATTTTGAGATTCCTTGTTTAAAATAATATATGGATACCGCTTTAAAATCTTTTCCCTTCGTCGCTGAAATTCAAATGCTATATAATGCAACACGATGACGTCATGTTACGCTTAGTTTGAGATAAAAAAAATAACCTCAAAACATGTTTCTGAAGCCTTTTGAAAACTATTTTCCAGGATAGGCGCCAGTAAAATAACAGGTTTTCCCTCATGCAACTCAATAAGAAGTATTATACTAGAAATTGAAATTTTTCTAGTTTTTAAAAAAATAATTTTATGATTTATACAGTTTTTCGATGTTAGTTTTTTTTCTTGACTTTCAATGGGAGGGGTGAACAACCCCCTTACCTACATGCCTGGAATCTGGTGGTGTTACTGGAGTGTTGATGAATAGTTGTTCTGATGTTAGAGAATGGCTCATCAATTCTGACTTGATATTGTCTTATACACAGAGAGAACTACTAAAGAACAAAACTTTCAATGGAATTTGAATATTCTTAATATAATTGCAAAATTAAACTGTTTTTACATTTTATGCATTTTGGTTATTTATTATCGGATGTCGTAATGTGAGCTTTAACAAATAAAAATCTCCGGATCGTTGGTGTCCATTAACTCTTGAATTTGGCGAGGAAATAGTTCAATCTCCGAGAGAGAGAAGATAAGAAAGTGTATTATGAGATGTGTTTTGATCAGCTTGCATAATGCAACAATAAAGACACCAAATATTATGGCTTCGATATACATGCTCATTTCTCATTAACAGGCCTCGCAGCACTTTTTACATGTCATAACGTCATAAAAAAGACAACGTCTTTAAAAAAAAAAAAAAAAGGGACCTACAAAATTTAAATCCTCATAAATTTTAAACTATAGGAAAAACGCAATGAAGCAAAAAGAGACGTAAATAAAAAGTTATATTTTCTACGTAACAATACAGGATAGCAGCGCACTGGCAACTATCGGACATCCAGCTGAACTATTTAGTTGCATACAACTGAAAAACTCAAATTGTTTCTGGTCCTTCAGCAATTATATCCTATTGCTCGATACTGCACTAACAACTTTGTCAAATAATAGACAATTTGATAATTTTGTATTGATTGTAAAAATACGAGTTGGGAGATTTTTCATCTTCACTTGGGCGATTTCGAAATCTGAAACGTGGCAGAGTACTGAGTCGAATGCAATTAAAATAATCGCCGGACAGTTACTGAGTGTTTTTTTAGTCACTCAGCTGATTAAATATTGCAATTCAATTACAGCACGTGCCAGGCAAATCTATATATATAAATGCGAAAAACCCACTCATCACTAATTCTCCAACTTCCCGTATACCTATGAAGATGAAATTTGGCAAATTTGTTCCTTATACCTTAAATAGGAAAAGTAAGCTATTTTTGTTCCGATCGAACGGATTTAAGGGGTTGTAAAACCCCTTTTTCGAAACTTCTCCATAGGATTAACATGGAGAACATGTAACAATGCAAAATATAAAATTTAAACAATGGAAATTTTTAATATTATGTAACGTACGAGGAGCATTCTGATTGGCTGATGACTAAATATCGCCAAAATGTCGCCAAATAACTAAAAACTGTCGCCAAACAACTAAAAACTGTCGCCAAATTAATAAACTTCGCCAAATAAATTAAAATTTCACCGAATGAATAAAACATTTCGCCAAATTAATAAAATATCGCCAAATGAACTAAAATATGATCATATATGTAAAGGAGCATTCTGATTGGCTGATGACTAAATATCGCCAAATAAATAAAACCTACGGCAAGTTATTAAAAACATCGCCAAATAAATTAAAATTTCACCGAATGAATAAAAAATTTCGCCAAATGAATCAAATATTGCCAAATGAACTAAAATATGATCATATTTGTAAAAATAACATATAAATGGCGAAATTAGTGTCAAAAAATTATAAAATATATGTCAAAATGGTGAAAATATGAATGGACAACGGGATATTCCGTACTACAACAACTATGAAAATTAAATTTGGCATGGAGCATGGCATTTTAAGCCAAAATTGCTCACTAAGAAAGGATGTTCATTTTCAAAAATTCAAACTCTAACTGCCAAAAGTAAATCTTGCCACTTATCCACTGACTCATCACTAATTTTCTAACTTTCTGTATAACCAGGAAGATGAATTTTGACAGAGTTGTTACTTATATCTTACATAGAAAAATAATCTATCTGGTAGGTAGAAGCCACTCGGTACCGTAATAATTGGTTAATGAATACTTTGGACCCCACGTGGTAGGAAGGTCAGAGGGAGAGTGTATAAATGGTCAATCTGATTGACGCGGCCTACCTTCCTCTACTCCATGTTATGTCATTTATCCACGAAGGCTGATTTTCCATAGAATTATTGGAGTGAAAGTGTATACTGCCTGTCATCAAGGGTGACATTTTCCTTCATGCGGTATAAAGATCAGAGGGTAAAATGGGTTAACAAACGACCTGATCGACGCGACTCTCTTTCCTATACCATGGTAGGTCATTTATAGCCCATAACACGGTTCCCCTGGGAGTAATATAGTGAACGAAATAGCCTGCAGTTAAGGGCGACATTCCCTTCACGGTCAGCGGCGGAATGGGTTAATAATCGGCTTGATCTATGCGGCCTACCTTTCTTTATATGAAGGTATGCCTATACGAGTAGTTATGTGGCGGAATCGAAAACTGTTGTTATAGACTCTCCCCCCACGTGGTACAAGTGTCAGAGGGGGATTGGGTTTGCGTAAATCTTCTGTAGTAGTGGGTAGGGGGATTGATTCGATTTTTTTAAAAAAATTGATTTAAAGTTCAATGAAGTAAAAAATAAGATTTATTTTTTATTTAAAAAAGTTAAATATTTAAAAAGTTCGGGGACAAAATCTAAAAAAAGTGCTGGGGAACCATCCCTTCTCGCTTATTGATAAGGTTTACCGTACAAAAGAAAAAATATGAAAATCTTGAATTTGGCAAATAAACCTTTTAAAATTCTTTTTCGTTTTTTTTTTCTGCTTATATTTTCACCAATTTGTGAAACTTAACGACAAATGTTGACATAGGTGTCTAATAAAACTTTTTCAGATAATTTTTATTAACATTTATAAGAGTTCTTCCCGTTTAAATCTTTGGAATGTTACTAAAAGTTAAAATATGGATGGTGATCAACGGGAGTAATGCATACATATTCACGTTATTGTGTAGACAACTTCATATTAGCAATCTTTCCAGTTCTTGCAGGACCTTGCCAATAAAATTTCGTTTCAAATTAGTACTTTTAATACTGTAGTTCCCCCTCATGGGTGACAAATGAAGAATATTGTTTATTTCGCTATAAATATTGTATTTGTATCAATTTTGTAATTTATTTCCTTCCCGTGCGTAGAACGGGTATTTCAGCTAGTAATTTATAATCAAAGATTTGTTTACATCAGTCATAAGTGCGTGACATTTTCCCCACCAAATTCAACAGTTTAATAAATATCGCTTTAAATAAATGCGTACATACTTTTTTCCCCATGTTTGAATGTATTATAAGCTGTTTGTTACTTTTGACAGACATACATATATAAATCAGTGAATGAACGTATAATGGGCAGCACATGTGTTTTGTTGCAACAATAAAAAAACTATGTTTAAGAACAGACACTGAATCGTTTCGACTCCTTTCACTCGTTTTTCCAGTATCCCTAGTAAAAATGTAATTAAAAAAAATTAGTTTCCTTTTGTACTATTTCAACCAAATTTGAAGGAATTCGGAGTCTTAATAAAAAAGTTAGTAAATTTGTGCGAAAATACTTTTTTAAATATTTTTGTAATAATCTCATATTTTTTTTGTAATTTTTTAAATTATGGTCCGAATTGAAATTTAGCCCGGAAGCCACTTACTGTGGAAGATGTAGCTTTTCAAATAAAATGTAAATCGAACAATATTTTCCTAATTACAATATGAGATACCGGAAATATATATATTTACGTTTACACATAGGCCTATACATTCTACTTGGCGCACCATAGCCAAATTTGGTTCTTGCGCCATAAAATTCCAACAAACCAAACCTACTAATTCTACACCAACGTGATTCATTACATTTGTAAAGACAAAAATAGCAAGTCTGCTCCTGGTTTAATAGTATTTCGAGAATTGCGACCCCTATAGCAGACTCAACATAAATACGAACATGAATGTTTATTGTAATGGCCATTACAAAATGAAAAAAAATAATCTTTGGTTAAATTTGGATTGGGAAAAGGGCCAGAAATGTTTAATCATAGACATACAGGGGGAAAAAATACTTTTGCTAAAATAAGGGGAAAAGAGACCATATTCTGGAGAAAAAAAAGGACTCGTTAAGTACTTAAAGTAACAAAAAGGACTTTTAAGGAAAAAAGGGGACCTGTTGCGAGGCCTGCATTTGTGTTTTAATTCAACGGATGAATTTATTTTTAGCCAATCAGAACCATAGATTTCTGTAGTTTAGCATTTGCTTTAGGGTCTAGTTAGGTTCTCCCCAAGTATAGTTTATAAAAATCTTGGACGAAACGCGTTTTGAATGTTTGTTTTTGTTCACCCAGACTCTTTATTTATCCGAAGATGTTTCACATTATAACGATTCCTGTGACCCCCCAAACACTCTTCGAATGAACCGACACACTGACCGACCCCTTTTCCGTCAGCAGCACTCCTTCGGATGGCTTCGTTCTGGGACACTTCGAACTCTGCGTGCGGTCCACCAGACTCAGCTCGTACACAGTCTTCGCCTCCAGCCAGTTCGGCTGCTTCAGCATGAGCGTCGCCTCGTAGCTCGTCAGATCGTTCACCTCCACCCCTAACGTGAACGTGGCCGACGCTAAGTTGGGGCAGCTCATCACGGAAGAGCTCCCAGAGCACTCCTTGATCAGGGTCAAGGGGATCAGACTGCAGGGGAAGTCGGCCAGGAGGAGCACCAACCTGAAGCCGATGACGTACTGCGGGGAGTCCAGCGAGAATCGGATGAGCGTGAGGGAGTCGCCGATGAACTCGGTGGTCTCGAGGTCCTCCTTGAAGTGGAAGGCGTGGCTGTGTGGGAGCAGGGAGTCGGGGACGTGGTGGGCGATGCGGTTGCGGTTGTTGGGCTTGACACAGGAGAGCACGGCTGCGGGAAGGGCGCTCTTCTCCGTGTCGGACATGTCGTCGAAGCACATGAATCTCAGGAACGGTTCGAGTTCCTGTGGAGGGAGAATTACCTTTAACACACAATGAAATCTAATAAGATTAAGATCCCCGTAAAAAAAATTCAGAAAAGTAAAAACCCTTTAAAAAAACCTTTGAAATTATGGCTAAAAAAGTTATGATATAAAAAAAAACAATAAGCCAATTGCACTAGGGTGATCAACCCTACACACCCGATCGCTGGCCTTCTCCCGGAAAATAGCTGCGCTCTTTTTTCTTAGCTCGGTTAAAATAATTTTATATACACATAAATTTTTAACCAAGCTAAGAAAAGAAAGCGCAGCTGTTTTCCGGGGTAAGGCTAGCGATAGGGTGTGCAGGGTTGATCCCCCTAGTGCAATTGGCTTATTGTTTTTATCATATCATAACTTTTTTAGCCATAATTTCAAAGTTTTAGCGTTTTTTACTCTTCTGAAGTTTTTTTTGGGGTATATCAGTTATTTTTTTCAACCCATCTTTTAAAGAATGTCAGATCAATTGCCATTTAAACTTTTTTTAAATTACTATTTTTTTTCCATGTCATTAGTTAAATCCGATAATTAAAAGTAAAATTAATCACGGGTGAGAATATGATGCAGCAGTCACCTCGCTTCCCCCACTCCTTCTGTTACGTACTACTTCTAGAGTACCGGCGCTGGATAATTATAATGGACTGTATAGCTTTTTGGTAACAAACGAATTTTATTATAAAGAGATTATGCAAGCAACCGGTCATTCTGAGCCGGGAAACGGAGAGACGGTGAGTTTGGTCATCCTAGACCCATGCTAAAACGTCCTAATCGTAGGAACGCAGTCTTCCGAATGAGGGGTTGCCAAAGTGTTTTCAGGAGGAAGAGTGCCAAGCGCGCCAACGCGCGGGAGAAAAGATGCCAACTCCCAACCGTCTCTCGTCTCCGGCTCTCGCAGTAACATTCCGCCCGGCGTTGCAATGTGAAACATTCAAAATGAGGTTATACATAAACTTACAAGACATAAGACATGTACAAAGTTACAAATAATATTATAAAATTACAAATAATATTACATAGTTGGTAAAATACACAGTTTTGTTATAGGTCTTTTTAGAGTACCAGTTTTGGTACGTACTAGCACAACTCTAGTTTTCCCATCTACACCTGGAAATAACTGTACTATTCTACCTAATAACCTTTTACATGGAGGCAAGTTTTCGTCCTTTAGTAACACTACAGTGTTCAATTTAACATTTTCCTTGGTGAATTGCCATTTATTTCTTTGCTACAAATGATTTAAATAATCGCGATGCCAACGTTTCCAAACATACTGCGTAACTTTAGTTGAACGTTGCCAACGTGTCAATCTATTGTCTGGGGTTTCTGAAAGATCTGGTTCTAACAATGCATTTAAAGGTCGACCCACTAAGAAATGACTAGGAGTCAAGGCTTCAAACTCATTTGGGTCAGTAGACAAGGGAGTTATTGGCCTTGAATTTAGAATTCCCTCTATTTGCACAACTACTGTTAGAAATTCTTCATAAGTGTAACTAGCACTACCCATAACTCTTTTCAAGTGAAATTTAAAGGAACGGACACCTGCTTCGTAAATTCCTCCAAAATGTGCAGCTCTAGGAGGATTAAATTTCCATTCTATGCCTTCGGATGACAAATAGTTAGCCAAAACTTCGTCGGGATTCCCAACAAGATTATGCAAACGTTTAATTTCAGCACTGGCTCCCACAAAATTTGTCCCGTTATCTGATAGTAGCGAGGAGCATAAACCCCTCCTAGCAAAGAATCTCTTTAAAGTTGCAATGAAGGCGTTAGAAGTTAAATCTGAGACTACTTCAAGATGTATAGCTCTAGTTGCCAGGCAAACAAAAACAGACACATAGATTTTGCTCAAAGATCCTTTTCTTTGACCCTTGTACTTAAAAAGAAAAGGTCCGCAAAAATCGACACCAGTATTGGAAAATGGGGGAGCAGGGTTAACTCTTTTAGTTGGAAGGTCTCCCATTAATTGATTACCTACAACAGGATTGCTTCTAGTGCAAGTAACACAATCATAAACTATTTTTCTACGTAGATTTTTGCCATTATGTGGCCAGTATTGTTGCCTAACACAATGTAGTAAGGATTGTGGGCCAATGTGAAGAAACTTTTTATGGAAGTATTCCACAACTATTTTGGTAAATTTGTGACCCTTTGGCAAAAGAGCTGGATGTTTTTGTTGATAAGTTAAATTTGAGTGATTTAACCTACCACCCACTCTCAGAATTTTGTCATCATCAAGAAAGGGATTAAGAGATTTCACTTTACTTTGGGGTTTTACTTGTTTACCCTTATTTAAATCAATTAACTCATCATGAAACTCCTTTTCTTGTGCCCATTTGACTAATACAATCTCAGCCCTTTTAAGCTCTTCAGATCCAAGAGGCCCCTTTTTCCTTTGCATAGGATATTTCACATTATTAAAGAACCTAAAGATAAAACTTAAAATACGAACAGTTTTAACATAACTATTAGATATACTCATTATATAATCACTTAAAGAACTATCTGACAACACTGAAGATGAAGTTGTTGCAGGTGAACCACTGGTGCTTACAGTAAGAGCCAAATGCCCCTCATCACTATTCTTGGGATTTTTGAGCTCGTTGAAATACTCACATGAAGGTGGATCAACTGCATCATTTGGCACATGAGGTTCTCGTAGAAATAGAGGACCAGTGAACCACAAACTATTGTTCACTAGTTGTTTTGGATCTAGACCTCTTGAGATGAGATCTGCAGGGTTCTGTTCAGACGGCACATGACGCCATTGCTGGACCTCTGTGAGCTGCTTAATTGTAGCAACTCGATTGGCGACAAAGGTCTTGAGGCGCATTGGATCACCTCTTAGCCAGGCAAGCACGATTGTAGAGTCTGACCAAAAGTAGCTCTCTGCTACCTCAAGCTTGATGGATCTTGCAACTTTGTTATAAAGCTGCGCTAGTAATACTGCTGCAGAGAGCTCTAGCCTTGGAATAGTGACGGGCTTGATTGGCGCAACTCTACTTTTACTGCACAGTAAACTGACTTGAATTTCACCACTCGAAGATGAAGACTTAATGAAAATAGCTGCTCCGTATGCTTTTTCAGATGCGTCTGCAAAACCGTGCACTTCATAGACATTTAAATCTTCACCTAAAACACATCTTGACACTTTAATATTATGCACTGAAGGTAAACAACACAAAAACTGTTCCCACTCTTGAGCCTTTTCTTTAGGAAGGGAGTCGTTCCAGTCCAGTGGTAATGACCAAAGCTGTTGCATGAAGATTTTAGCTTTTGTGATAATAGGGCCTAGGAGGTCGAAAAGCTTAGCAATGGTTGACAAGACTGATCGTTTTGTTAGCACTGGTGAAGGCTCCATAGTCACTTTATAAGAGAAAAGATCTTTATCTGGGCACCACAAGAGTCCTAGAACTTTTGTTTCTTTCGCAAAAGTATAGCCTTCAGAAATTGCTGAACCCTGGCTAACAAGTTCAGGATGGTTTGCAGACCATTTATGCAGCTCCATGCCACCTCTTTGCATTATTTGAATTAATTGTCGCTGCAATTCCTTGGTTTCTTCGAGATTAGAACCACCCGAGAGAACATCATTCATGTAAAAGTCGTTTTCAACAACGCTGGCTGCCTGAGGAAAATCGATCCTTTCGTCGCAAGCCAGTTGCTTTAGTGTTGCTAGATACGCAGCGCTGACCAAGCCGTATGTTATTGTAGCCAACTCGAACGTCTTCACGGGCTTGTCAACACCTTCTTTCCAAAGGATTCGCTGAAGACATCTTTGCTCAGGATGCACCCAAATCATTCGATACATCATTCGAACATCTGCAGTGAATGCAATTAGGTGCTTTCTAAAACGTAGTATGATTGAGAATAAGTCGTCTTGTATGATTCCACCATTATACTGCAAGGAATTCAGTGAGTTTCCCTTAGAACTAGGGATTGATGCGTTAAAAACCACTCTTAATTTTGTTGAGCTCTTGTCAGGCCTATGAACGCCTAAATGTGGAATGTAGTACTGACCACTTTTCTCGCTATTGTCCTTAACTTCTATCATGTGACCGAGATCTTCATATTCTTTTAAAAAATCTTTATACAAAGATAGGTACTGAGCATCTCTTCCCAAACGGTTCCATAACGAATTTAACCTTTTAAGGGCAATATCTGTTGAATTTCCCAAACTAGTTGGATTTTCTTTAAAGGGCATTTTAACGGTGTAGTGCCCATCCTGCTCTCTTTTGTGTGTTTGCAGAAAATGTGTTTGGCAAAACTCTTCTTCTTGTCCTTTCATTACAGGTTCCTCTAGGGATTCGATTTCCCAAAATTTCTTTAATATTTCATCAAGATTGTCATTTGTAACGGAAAGTCCGCAATGCAATGCTTCATTGGACTTGAAAGAACCTTCTCCGCTAACAACGTATCCAAACTTGGTTTCTTGTAAAATAAGGTTGCTATTAGGAGGTCTGATTTGATTTGATTTCAATATCTCAAAAAATACATTGGCACCCAACAGTACATCAATTTTCCGAGGGATTGAAAATTCAGGATCAGCCAACTCTATATTTGAAGGCAAGGAATGTGCTGGAAAATCAATAAGAGATGAAGGTGTTTTGGCCACAATTCGTGGGACAATTAGAAATTCCATTTTTTGTTTAAAATCCTCTTTTTTATTAGATACTAAAGAATTAGTTTTAGACTTTATTTCAGTTGTTAGTCCATTTAATCCGTATATTGAGGATCGGAATTTTACTTGAGTTAGTCCTAACATGATGGCACAATCCCTTGTCAAAAAATTGGTTTCGGAGCCCGAATCCAATAGACATCGAACTGGTATATTTATTCCCTGCGAATTTCTAATCTTAATGATGGCAGTGGGCAATAACGCTGTTTTCCTGCGCAATCCTGAACCATCAGAAGAAGCAGCTGTTGTACAAACAGACTGTTGATTTATTTCATCGGTTTCAGTTGAAGCCTCTTGAGCACGAGTAACCTCTTTTGATGTACTCGGATCGTGCGAAGGTGCGGGATTATGTAAAAGCGAATTATGCATCTTCTGACAATGTTTGCATTTAAACTTAGATTTGCAAGCTGACACTCTATGAGCTCCAAAACAATTAAAGCAAAGCTTCTGCTGTTTGATAAAGTCAAATCTTTCATTGATATTTAGTTTTTGAAATTCCACACATTTGAAGAGAGAGTGCATGTTTTTACAAAAAACGCATGGTTTTAAACCATTGCTGATAAGCATGAAATTGTTTGATTTATTTACTATTTTGGGCCTAAAGGGATATGTTTTTTCTGGCCGCACATTCTCTAATAACTGACATCTGATTTTTAGAAATTCAATAAATTCATCCCACTGGGGCGGATTATTAGAGTTTAATGACATTTCGTATTGCTTACGCGTTTCTTGATCAACTCTACTCAACAATATATTAATTAAAATAGCTCTACTTAAATCATTTTGCTTAAAATCGATCGACTCTAATGCTCTGACGTTTTTGAGCACTTTATCCAGCCAGTGGCGTAGCCAGGATTGTCCTAAGGGGGGGGTTCATAAATTATTTTTGGTCCGATCAAAACCAAATATTTTTTTATTAATAATTAAGTTGAACAATTTTTAACTAATAATTTGAATTAATCATTTTAATTAAATGTAATTAATAATTTGAATTAATTTTAATTAATAATTTGAATAAAATGTAATTAATAATTTGAATAAAGTTCAATTAATAATTTGAATAAAGTTCAATTAATAATTTTGAATTAGCAATTTTAATTAATAATTTTGAATTAGTAATTTTAATTAATCTTATTTTTAAGTAATAACTTCAAATTTGTAAATTTAATTTATGATATTTTTTAATTTAAGCAGTAGTTTTAAATTAAAATTCTAATGAATAATTTTAATTAATTAAATATATATATATAAATAATAAATAAGATATAAATTAAAAGCTTAATTTTCGCAGGTTAATCTTCAGTCATTTAAGTCGGTAGCTAGATATTGATGGTGGATCCGGATTGAAAAAGTTTTAAATTAGTAATTTTAATTAATATAATAATTTTTAAGTAGTAATTTTAAATTTGTAAATAATTCTTTATTATATAATTAAAAATAACAGAATAATAATCATTATTTTCTGGTTAATTTTATCATGCATGACTGTGGCGTGACAGGAGAGAGGAGGTTTCAAAACGCAGCAAAACGGTGCATTGCGGCAAAATCGTAACGAAAAATGGCGTTGCTCTTAAAAAAACCCAAATAACTGTATAAAAAATATATTATTATAAAAAAAACATTGATTTGTAGAATCTGTAAAGCGGGAAAAATTCTTGCCTAAACATCAGCACGAGATGCAGCGCCGCAGGAAAAAAATCCAGAAAAGGTTATGAACACAGATTTAAACGAGAATCTGTTGACCCCACCCTTCTTAAATAGAGCCAACTTTTCCATTATGTGCTCTTCGTATTTATAATAGTTGAATATAACTTTTTAATAATCCCCCATAATATTTTTCAAATGAATGTGCATCAATCTTGGGAATGATCAAAACCCAAATTTAAAAAAAAAAGCGGAAAACTGCGTTTCCGTGTGAAAAGTAACACGTCCGAGTGACAGAAAACTAATTTGTAAATGTAATTGAATAAAAAATTAGTTAGTTTTGGGTATTTTCAACGATAATCTCAATAAACAAAAAATATTTAAATAAGAAAAGGAGTTCATACTTTAAACATATCAGCTAATTTTTTGCACGATGCTCCTTCCTTTTGTCTTGAATCTTCCAATAGTTTATGTTTTGATGACAGTATACCGTGAAAATGGCAATTCATAAACTTAGCAAGCACGTGCAGTACTGGAGTGATTTTCAAATTCAAATGGCAAATGAGAGACATATAACCTCTTAGAAAACTGATTTTTGAGAAGAGGAAAAATAAAAGAACCCATCGAAAGTTCTGGAAACTAAAAAAAAATATTTTTATAAAAAAGCACAAAGGAAACGCACAGCGTCAACATTACACAATTTTGTGATTGGTTAATCACAAAACGAAACAGAATAACAAAAAAAATCCTTGACACGAGACGATAAATTTATATGGGACGGACCGGCGCGCCAGTCCCATATATTCGAAGCGCCATGGCGATTCGAATACTAGCTGGAAGAAATTTTACATTGTGGTAGGCAAAACCAATAGGATTACATGAAACAAAAGTGATTTTCAAATAAAAAGGAGAGGATTTTGATTTAGACAATCACACCTAACACAATTAAAAGAGAAGTTATTTTAATAAAAAGAACACTGTGGGACGTTCGCATAAAGAGCAACGCCATATATTTTAAAATTCTTTAAATGATAATCTGAACGTTAAAACATATCATATAACTTTGACAATAAAGAACAACAGAATGAGTAGATGCGAGCATTTTCTTAGGCGCCTGCTGAAAATCTGAAAACATTGCTCCTTATATTAAACAATTTATCATATATTTAAAATGTGGGATTCTTTTTTTTAAGGAATCGATGCCACGGTTAAAAATTTTTTTCGTTTGACGCAATAAAAAAAATACAATGAAATTTATAAAACAGTTCCGCCACCGGAGTTGTGTCGGCTACAGACTACATTAGTCAACTCCATCTGGAGCCTTAGCGTCATATCGGTCGAAAGTGTGCAGTGAACTCTGAAACCAAACACACGAATTTAAGTTTAATTTTAAAAGTTGGACAATTTCTAATTTTCCCTTAATAACCTTGGTGTTTTTGCTTTCATTAGTTAAAATTATTAATTTTCTTCAGACATAAATTTTCCCAACTCGGGTGGTATTTTTAAACCTTGAAATTCCTAACTTTTAGGGTTTCCAAATTATTGGGGGGGGGGGGGGTTGGACTCCCTCCCAAACCCCTCCGGTGCGACGTGCCTGCACCCAAGACAATCATACAGACCAACTACCCCACTGTCCCGTCCCCCCACAGAATGTCAGGAGATACATGTGGGTTAGACCAGGAAATGCGACGTGTGTTTTCTCTATAAAAATCAGAGAAAAAGAAGATTTTTTTTTTTTTTTGGCACTTGTTATTTTTCAAAAAAATAATTTTGATCTGGCTAAGGGGGTGGGTTCTAACCCAAAGTAACCCAATGCTGGCTACGCCACTGTATCCAGCAACGATCTAAGTTCTTTCGAAGATTCGCTTGTTAATTTTTGCACATTTATAATTTCATTAATGTGGCAGTTCACAATCATGCGTTTGTTGTTGTATCGCTCTTCAAGCGCTTTAAAAAGAGAGTCATGCGAATCTTCAGTTGTTTGAATGTCCTTTGCGTTACCCTCCAAGGCCGATTGCAAATAATACAGTTTTTGTTGGGGGGTTAGTTGTTCATTCTCTTCAATTAACGATGTGAATTGCTTTTTAAAATTATTCCAATCAGCGTAAGATCCGGCGTATTTTGGAAGTGGTATATCCGGTAACTTTACTGTTACCCTACGCGGTGACTCATCACCTATTCTTTTTTGAGTGTTAGGCGAGCCCAAAGCATTAATATTCAAGGAGTATAAAAGTTCTTTCAGGCTTACCTCAATGTTTTCAGTATCGTCTTCCAAACTGCATAGTATATCTTCATGCTCTGTGAGATCTTTATCATCTTTTATCAGCTGGTGATACTCCAAATGCAATTCTTCCAGTTGAGAGCTGATCTTTTTAACTTTTTCTATCTTGACATTTAAGCCGATTTCACTCGTTGAACTGGCTTCTTCCTTTATGAACGTTGAGAGCTTCGTTATTTGGCCTTTGAGCAGGCCGTGCTTTCGGTTTAGTGCTGATATATCCATAATCGAAACCAAAAGTCCAACGTTTACACTAAAAAGTTCAAAGCTCGTGCGAAAAAGTCCAAGGTCCTTACTTTAATAATGACATTTTAGTTTTAAATTCTAAAGCTTGCTTTTTGCTACTGTTTCGTTTCCGCAAAATGAAAACACTCCGGGAGATCGGACCATGTTACGTACTACTTCTAGAGTACCGGCGCTGGATAATTATAATGGACTGTATAGCTTTTTGGTAACAAACGAATTTTATTATAAAGAGATTATGCAAGCAACCGGTCATTCTGAGCCGGGAAACGGAGAGACGGTGAGTTTGGTCATCCTAGACCCATGCTAAAACGTCCTAATCGTAGGAACGCAGTCTTCCGAATGAGGGGTTGCCAAAGTGTTTTCAGGAGAAAGAGTGCCAAGCGCGCCAACGCGCGGGAGAAAAGATGCCAACTCCCAACCGTCTCTCGTCTCCGGCTCTCGCAGTAACACCTTCTTTCAATCTGTTGAATTTGTTACGTAGGGGAAAATGGTTGCTATAGTCGGGGACTGGCTAAGTTGGGCATGAAGCGAAATGTACGATGAGTAAACAAACTCGATTCCGACCCTGATTGGCTAAAAAAGAAACATCCGCTGATTTAAAAACAAATAAAAATGTATCTTTGTCGTCATATTTGGCGTCGTTATCGCCTTTTTTCTACTGCTTTTATGTGAAACTGATAACACGGGATGAGAATGAGTCATTACGCTGATCTGAGGGCTACGATTTGGGTATAATGTAGATTTTAAAAGCAGAAGTACAATAAACAAATTTGTAAACTAAATTAGAGATGACACTTTTTCTGATGAAAATAAATTATTTCAAATATCGCAATATTTAAACCATTTGTAAAACTATTATAAACTATTTTTTTCGAAAAACTACAGAAATGATATAGTTAAAAAAGTTAATTGATTTGCATATTGCAATGTATCTTTTTGCATTGATTTAATTTTACAATTGTTCTTAAAAGGAAATATTTTAATAAAATGTATTACTTTGATTCCACATTCGAACTCGTTATCTATGGGTTAGACGTTTTTTTTTTTAATGAATGGCGTAGGGATCATAATCGAAAGGTTGGGAGTTCCATTTCTTGTCGTCCATCCATTCGACGTGTATCCGTCGTGGATTAAATGTTCTCGTATTCATTCACAGATCTGCGATGGCGGCCTAGTTGAAATTTTGTTGAGGTTGATATCAAATGGTTAAAAGTTCGATCCTCAGTCTTGGGAAGAGCAGAGTTTTCGTAATCGGAGGGTTGCAAGTCCGAACCCAATTTTAGAAAGTGTGCCGAACTTGTTATCAGGAAGGTACGGGTTCGTTTTTTGAATTTCTTAGGAAGAGCAGAAATTTCGTAATCGGAGGTTTGCAAGTTCGATCCTAGTTTTTAAAAGAGCACAGGAATCGTAATCGGAAGGGTGCGAGTTCCGTTCCTCATGGTCCAACCAAACATTCGCCGTGTAGAAGGTAATGGTGCAGGTTAAATCTATTGGGATCCAAATGTTCGAATATTGATCAGATCCCGTGATGGCCTAGTCGGAATAGGGTTTTCGTAATCGAAGGGTTGCAAGTTTGGTCTTAGTTTTTGAAAAATTGCCGAGATCATAATTAGAAAGGTGCGAATTCGTTCTCAAAGTCTCGGGAAGAGAAGAGTTTTCGTAATCGGAGGGTTGCACGCTCGGTCCCAGTTCCCTTCTATCTTCAATTATTTTCTTTTTAAATCGTGTGGACTTTTGTGCTTTTAAAGGACGTTTTTTTCCTGGAGTTGATAATGCTCCCTTAACTTTAAATTCATTCTGCATCCGTTTTATGCTGGTGATTGAAACGCCAGTTAAATTTGAAGTCATATTTAAAAGTTGGACACAAGATTTCCGAGAATTTTCCTCTTTTAATTTCTGATATAAATTCATCATAATAAGTTTTGCGCTACTACTAAGTGGTTTTTCTTTTTTATGTATATGAAACACATAGTTTCCTGAAGCATTAATATTAGACGCCATTCGATTTAACAAAGTAAAAATATTATTTCGTTCACACCAAATCAGAAATAGATTTAAAAAATGTAAGATCATATAATAAAACAAAATTTTAAGATATTCGTGAGAGAAAAAAAAGACGCCAGAAGAAAAAGAAAAACAGCCCAGGCGAAAGAGAAAAAAGAAATCACAGGCGCGTAATTCGTATTTATCCAACACCGACTCAAAGACAAGGCCGTGCCTCACGTGACCTTTCCGGAGCTGACGTCATAACGAGTAGGCTATGGTAGCGGGTAGAAACGAAAGATTTCGCTTCGCTGATGTGTTTTTTTTTAAGCGCGAATTTCTTTGTTTTCTCAAAATGGGTGAAAATTCCGTGTGCTTTAGGCTACGATTATTATTTATTATCTGAGTTATGGTTTACAAACAAGCTGTGTTCCCAATTGACAGGGAAATTACACGAAAACACCAAAAGTTCAGCTGTTTTCGTTTCCTAAAAATCGGACGTTGCGCAGAAAATGGATTCGTGTAATTCACACACACACAGGGACGACTTTACTCCTACATATTACACCAGGGCAGAGCATATTTTAAGGAATTTCAACTGGTGGAGCAAATTAAATTTAACAGAAAGTAGAACCCCGGAAGTTAATGAAAACTTGGTATTTAAAATATCAAATTGAAACTAATTTAATAAACTTAGTTTAAAATTATATGTTCTGTAAAAAGTTAATTAAAAAGTTTATTTAATTTTTTTTATCTAATTAATGAAATTTTCTAACTATTCATAAAAGTATGTTTTATTTGTTGTCATAAAGCAAAATTTATTTTAACTTTTTTTAAAAACCTAATGTTTTGTATTTTAAAATATATATCTCTTACATTTCTTCAATTTTACTTCACACAAATGTAAAGTTTTAAATATAAAGTACATATACATCTAAATAAAAAGTAGTAACTTTAAAAGTAAAATATTGGCAGCATTGCCTTTTAATTGAAGCATGCTAAAATAAAAATTTAAGGCAAATAGTTAAAAAAAATCAGTATTAAACGTCATTTACAAAAGTCTTGTCTATGTTTTACATTGTTTTGAAGTCATTTATTTTTTTAACCAAACTTTCAAACCTTTTTTCATTTCCTTCAACCTTTCTTAAAGTTACTCATATATTTAATAATGTTTCATGTAACCTACGAAATAAATATCCAATGAAAGATTTGGCGGCGAAACAAAGACTTATTGTCCCAGAACTTGAATATATTACCGAATAGCTTTTTATGTATGATAGTTTTCAATTTTGTTAATAATTCGATTAGCCTGTTAGCCATCAGCGATTAGACATTGTTAAGAAGTAATATATCCACTTTTTTGCTTTTTAATTAATTTCTATTGGTATCAATATATATTGAAAATATCTAAAAATAAACCAGTTTCATTTTCATAGCATTTTTAATAAAAAACATTCGATCATATGCAAGTAACAAAATTTTTTTTTTTTTTTCAAATAAACTATTTTAACCTTATTCTTGCTGTGGTTTCCCTCTAGACATTAGTACAATAATAACTTATATATGCTAATTTTTGTTACCTTAGAATTATACATCCATGATATATTTTGCTCATATAAAGAAAGCAATCAAAATTTAAAAAATAAACTTATACATTTATATTCATAAGCATAATCTTTTTAAACATTGGCTCAACTTCCATATAGTTTATGCATTTTATTAAAAATTAGAGCCTTGAGTCCTCCCTCCAAATAATTTTGAAAAGTTTACGCCTCTGTTTATATTTATTAAAATTCATAAATATTGATCCCTTCAAATTGTTATTTACATCGAGAAATATATTTTCCCCCAAAAGTAAAAATTATAAATCTCTTTTAACTATACAAATAAAATTTAATTAAAATACCCACCGTAAAAAAATCTACATAAAAAATAAATAAAAGTAATTTGCTTACTTTTTGTAGCTGTTAAATGCTGGGTAAAAATATCTATAAAAATCGAAGTACAAAATCGGTCTGAGGCATATGATACGTCTTGTTAGTAAACAGTTTTTTATCGTACTGGTAGAATTTCAAGTAAACCATTCCAAAAAGATCCAATTGAAACATTTTCCACCCCTCATAACACCCCCTATCCCTCAAGGCCATATATTTCTAACCTAATCCCTTCAAATACATGCCAGAAGTTTTTCCGACTAGAAAAGAAGAGCCGGTGTCCACTTAAGAGATCATAGAGATAAGGGGCCATAAAACTCTTTTGAACAGTAAGCAATTCGAGGTGTATTGTCAACTGGTCGAACACAGAAACTTTCGTAAAGGAAATTGCGTCGTAAAATTGAAGAGTGTGTGTAATTCGTTATCAGCAAGTCAGGGGAAACGCGGGAGTTCCTCTTCACAAATGAGGCAATTCTCAGTCCTGAACAAAAGGATTTTTGGGGATGGGTAAAAGGCAGTGGTAAAAGCTAGACGGGGAGGGGTGTGAAAGATTTGCGGCGAAATAGGGCCTTTTCACTGGAAGAGACATCTGTCTCCTCGGTCCAGCGTCATTCATTCCTATGCTACAACTTCAAGTTTATGTTTTTACTATGGAAAATGGATTGAACAAAAAAAAAGTCCGGTGGGGCAATTCTGTATGACTGGTGGGGCATTTCTACACACTGGTGGGGAAAAATCCCCACCAACTCTATGTTAAAATAGGCCCTGCACCAGGGTATCTATGATTATGCTTATAATTTAATCTGCGTTCTTTAATGTAAATTGATAACATGTAGATGTCAGGTTTAAATTGGATTAAAACATCACTGGTTTAAAAAAAACAACCAGGGAAGTATCTGACATCGTTATTACTAATACAATTGTTATTAAACGACTGAAAAGCGCGCCAACCAAAACTCCAAAATAAAACCGCCATAAACTTTAAATTAAAACCGCCAAATCGCGCACCATGTCGAGAGGTTATAGATTCGACGGTTATGTATTTTTTTTTTAATTTAAGTATGTTCGCGCGGGATTTCGGTTCTACTTCAGATATTTGCACAAATTTTTTGTTGTTGGATAAGGGCTGTTTCACTTGGGAGCAATTTGAAAATATATCGGGTTATCCGGCATTCAACTATCTCTGGAATTCTCAATTAACCAGACCGTTTGAAAAAAAATATTGTCCGATTTCAAAAATTCTTTCTTTGTTGGATAGAGAAAAATCAACTTAGGCAAAATCTGCAAAAATAATCGGTTATCCGGCTGCTATATATCCGGAAATGTCGATTTTCCGGAGGTTTTTTATACAGTTAATCCGATTTCATAATATTTTCATTGTTTAACAAAAGTTGTTCAACAATGACATTTCATTTAACCAGAATTTATTGGCATTGATAGGGATTGTTTTACAATATACACGGTTGAGCAGAAGTTGCTACTTGAATTTCTCGGTGAATAATAAGAGGGGGCGAAGCCACCTGCTAAATTAAAAACCAAAAAGTGAAAAATAAAATAATCTTTCTAGAAAAAAGGAAAACCGACTTTAAGGAAAATGCGCTAAAAAGTAAAAAATAATTTTTAATTCTACGAATGAGTTGAAAAATTGAATATCAATTTTATACTTAGTACAACTTTTTGAAGTTGGTGCCAATTTAAAAAAATTATACTCAAATTTTGGCGCCGATTTCAAAAAGTTGTACTAAGTATAAAATTAAAATTCAATAATTCAATTTTTCGACTCATCGTAGAATTAAAAATTATTTTTTACTTTTTAACGCATTTTCCTTAAAGTCGGTTTTCCTTTTTTCTATAAAGATTATTTTATTACTAATACAGACTGACAGTCCTTGTGTTTCGGATTTTTACAAATGTTGGTGAGTAAGAATTTAAAGGCATTGAAAATTCAATGCCTATTATTGTATACCTTTCCGGCTATTGTGCTCATTCGGCGATGAAAAAAATAAATTGTAAATATAGTTGAAAACAAATGATTATTGACAAGTCCTTAAAATTTAACTATAAATATAAATTAATTGAATCTCTGGATAGAGGTGGTTTAATCTACCCATATGCAGATATTGTAAATGCTGTAAGTTACAATTATATTGTTATGTAAAAATTGCTTTTAAAAGAAAATGAGACCAAATTTTTACAAATAACTGATCACCGCTCATTTGTGGTTAAAACTTTGGAATTAATAAATTGTAATGAATTTTTTTTTTTGATGATCAATGTGAAGCGGACCATAGTTCTGAGAGTGTTTTAAAACTAATATTAACTTTAGCTACAAAATCATTATTAAAAAAACTATTGCAGGCAAAAAAATTATATTAAAAATTCAAATTGAAAAAAAGTCTAAAAAAATTGAGACATTGAAAAAAGGGATCAAAGTTATGGAAAAGGTGCAAACATATAAATTTGCATAATTGTATATAAACGCTCAGTTCAATAAAGAATTTTTGTTAATTTGGTCTTTGATACTTTTATTTTCATGCTAATGTGAGTATTTTTTGGGCATATATATTTAAAAATCTTTAATGAAATGCAAAGGTAAGGTAAATAATGTTTAGGCAACGTAACAGTTCATTTTCTAATGAATCATCTGCTCGAAATACCAAGCGCTTCAATCGAAGAAACACAGCGGGGAAGGAGAAATCCAGCCTACTCATGGTGACGTCACAAATCAGAGGCATGGCCTTGTATTTGAGTCGGTGTTGATTTATCTCGCCAAATTAAAGGGTTACTGGACTCAGACGATTCGGAGCTTTTTTATTCGTTAAAGCTGGAATTACGTAGGCAGTCAATTAAATACAAAAGTACATATATATGTGAAACTAAATACATTTTAATTAGAAAATTATATAAAGAATTTTCAAATTCCATTGAAAGTTTTGTTCATTGTACTACCGTTTGAGCGTAATTACTATATTGTTTTGGAACTATATTTCGCTGCGGAAGGATCAACTCCTACAGCATAAACGTATTAGGTCAACTTAGGTTGTCCCCGACTATAGTCATTTGGTTGCGATTTTCTTTCTCCTGCGAAGGTTGGTTGGTTGGATGTTGTTTAGTGGCACAAGAGCCAAACTGGCTAAGCTGCGCCAAACATTTACATTGTTACGAATCTTCTAAATTTCAAATACAATTTAACAACCCAGTGTCGTACAGAAATTCGAACAAATTGGGGTGCGGATCTTCATTTATTAAATCTTTCAAAATGGGATTTGCAGAGCCAAAATATTTTATTCTCGCATTATTAAGGTTCGGACAAATACACATAAAATGTTTAACAGACAAAACAAAGTTACACCGGAAACATGTCGGTGTCGGTTCAGATACCAAAAGGTGCTTGTGGGTCAGACGGGTATGGCCTATTCGAAACCTTGTCAGAATGACATCATTTTTTCTACTACAAGTCGTTTGTTTGATAGGTTTTAGTGCTGGCTTTATAGAATGTAATTTATTATTTGTTTGGTTACCCCAATGAATCTGCCATACTGCATCATGTGCTTGTTTAAATGCTAGTTTAGAATCTTCGAGAGGTACGAAGTTGTATGAATTAATGCAAGCATTTTTTGCTGCATTATCCGCTTTATCATTACCAGGAATACCTACATGGCTAGGTATCCAGCACAGCATGATGTCAAAAAATTGTACTTTAAGGCTAATATACGTTTCAACTATTTGCAAAACCAGAGGATGACTTTTGCATGAAATGTTTTGCAAACATTCAATGCTGCTCCTTGAATCAGTATACAAAATAAAATTTTTATGCGAAAACCGAGACAATTTTGTCAACGCTACATATATTGCATATATTTTCGATGTAAAAACGGAGCAAAATGAATGCATTCTATTAGAAATTGTTATACTGTTAAAAACATCAGCCGATCCGACATGGTCATTAGACTTGGATCCATCAGTAAAAATTGCTTGGTATTCTCCATACTGTTGTCTGTGTAAATAAAACATCTGCTTAAAAACAATATGAGGCGTTGTGGGCTTGTGAAATTTAGTAAAATCATTAATAAATTATATGTTAGTGTCACTCCAAGGTGGAGGTTCGTCCCCTCTGCAAAGAACTGGAAAGTCGTCAATGTTATAAAATGTCAAAATTTGTCGAATTCTAAAAGCAAATGTTGGTGTGAA
The DNA here is from genome assembly GCA_963932185.1 of Troglohyphantes excavatus. Classification (NCBI taxonomy): domain Eukaryota; kingdom Metazoa; phylum Arthropoda; class Arachnida; order Araneae; family Linyphiidae; genus Troglohyphantes; species Troglohyphantes excavatus. The sequence goes on from OZ010675.1 coordinate 69,172,471, forward strand.
AGATGGTTAAAATGTAAATAAGGCACTATAAATGGGATACATGACTTTGTTGAGCATGGGATGTTTTTTGATGCTTTTGATTAAAAAAAATAATTAAAAGACAGTCTCTGCCGCCTGCTTTCTAGAGACGGTTCGTTTGCGATTGCATTTAGACTTTCCATAGGTGATGTTCGGAATGCTCCAATGCAAATACGAATGCCTTGATGGTGAATGGCATCAAGAGGTTTCAAGTAAGACTTTGCAGTGGAGCCATACATTTCACATCCGTAATCTAGCTTTGATCGTATCAAGGCTTTATAAATTCTAAGCATTGACACTTGATCTGCACCCCATGACGCATGTGACAGGACCTTCAAAATATTCAAAGATAAATTACACTTTCTTTTCAAGTTATTGATGTGCGATTTAAAATTAAGCTATGCAAGTTCTACTATGCAAGGTTGTCATGGCCAACCCCCATTTTAGCATGTAGGGGAAGTTCTACTACGCAAGGTTGTCATCGCCAACCCCCATTTTAGCATGTAGGGGAAGTTCTACTACGCAAGGTTGTCATGGCAACGATGCTGCCGATGTCTAACTTCACTGTTTAGCTGCAGTTTTGATTGAATGGAGTTTTTTCCCCTCCTGAATTGTGTATTACAGCAACAGATTTGCTATTTATCTGATTTTTTTTACTTACCGTAGAAATCTCATCTTCATTTCCAATTCTAATTACACCTAAAAATTTTAATTCTGTCATCATTGGAATGAGTCGTCTATTTAGAAAAATATCAGGATCGTGATGCAGTCCACGTTTCCTGCAAAAATGGACACTAACAGTGTTTTCGGCAGAAATAACAAACCCATTGAGTTTTGTCCAGTTAGTGATGGCAGTATTTAATTGTCTTTTAATGAATCCCATGTCCTCTCCCGCACAATGAATCTGAAAATCGTCAAAAAAAAAGTCAGCCATGAACATATGGAGGGAGCTGATGGATAATGCCGTTAATTTTTATGATAAATAAAATAACATTCAGGACGCTACCTTGCAGTACGCCTTTGTATTGTGTAAAATATTCTGATAGAACATTATCGATTCGAACTTGAAAAGTTCTTGTCCTTAAAAAGTTTTCTAAAAATATAGGGAGATTACCGCGCAGACCGATCTGGTGAATGTCACGCATAATGCCGTATCTCCAAGTTTGCTTTCTCCATTTCTTCCTGCGAAGGACCAATGGGGGAAAATATTTGATAATGTTAATTATTTGACATGCTTCTATCGTCCTTAATATTTGCCCAAGTGAAATGAATTTTTTTGCACCGAATAAAGGGATTTTTTATCTTTCAGACGGTACAATTTTTATTTTGTAGAGCGTATTACTTACCGATAATTTTATCTTTTATTAAGCCGTTCTAAAACACAATTTGCTTTGGCGAACGGACAGTGGAAGGACTTAGGCTTTTAGGTTTAATTACTATTTTAGCTAATTAAACTTATACATAATTAATATTATAAAATAAAAGTAACAAAAGGACCTAGTGATGCCATAAAGCTATCGTATAATCAAAAGAATCGACTGAATAATGAAGTGTCTAACTTAACTTACAAATTTGGGCTTCATAATTTGAAAACCGTATATATAGACTCCGGTCACCAACTGGTGCCAAAAAAAACTTCGCCAAATACAATAAATTATTTCAATTTGGAAGAATACAATATTTTTTCTTTAATATATTATGACATCACCAATATTAAAAGTAATGATTTACTACATGCATTTATTGTCACTAAAGAATTATACTTCACTCTATTTTTAAAAAAAAGTAAGCCCTAGGGAGAATTTTCAATCCTAATTTTTAATCACTAATTTTTAGGAATTTTTATAATACAAAAAGAAACAATTTAAAAAAAACATCAGTTTAAATAGTAGTCCCAATAACATGTAAAGTTGTGAACATAAAAAATAAAAAAAAATACTAGGTATAAGGTATCTCAAAAACTATTCAAAATGGTTTAATAAATGTAGATTTTGATAAAGTTTATTTTTCTCAGCGCACAGAGAATGATATGCGATAGCTATGCTAAAAAAAATATCGTGCAGCTCTTACAGCGCAAAGTGACCACGAGCAACGCCAGACCATATTGCTAGTGAATAAATAAAATACTTCATTATCATATTTTACATTCACCCATTGGCCACAGTGTAAGGTTTGTTCTGTTGTATTTTTCTTTGGTGATAAGATATAATTTACAGCACATTCATCTCTTTTGAAAAAAAAATTTCCCTTTGTAGAATCTGATGTAAAATGCCATTCCTGGAGAACACGATCTGAGGCAATATGCATTTCTTTTTCCAAGCATTCCTTTAATTTTTTGACTATCAATTGTCCATGTTTGATCAAGTTGTTCTACTGCTTGTATTTTCTGTTGAGATTCATACAAGATACTTATACTAGGTTCTAGGACAAAGAGTCTTAATACATTTGCAAAATAAAGTGGTGTTCTGGGATCTATTGTTATGCATTGACTAGTTTTTTTTAAACATTACACTTTATGGTCCAACCATACGAAAGTATTAAATTGTGTGTGTTTTATGAAGTCATGCCACAAGAAGTAAGAAAGTTGCTTATCTAATACATCATATAATTTCTTTTGTTTTGTATACCTTTTTTTTTTATGAATGGACAATTTTGGTGTTGGTCTATTTTCTGTAAGTAGTTGGCATTTATCATCTTCTAAAAGGAGTTTCAAACAACATGCACATCTTATCGTAACGAGGTTACATGTTTTAAAATGGTTAAATTATAAATTTTATTATTAACTTAAGTAATGAAACAACACACGTGTAAGCTTATCACGAAAACTATCCGTCTGGAGAGATTCTTGGAAACTCTCGTTTCTCCCCCAACCCGCACCGCCGATTCACGTACCAATCAATCAATTAATCGAATTCCCAAGTACTGCCAGAGTTGAAAAAATCCTTTTGGGCTGCAGTGCATATGTGTCGTCACAACCCCCATTTTAGCATGTAGGGGAAGTTCTACTACGCAAGGTTGTCATGGCCAACCCCCATTTTAGAATGTAGGGGAAGTTCTACTATGCAAGGTTGTCATGGCCAACCCCCATTTTAGCATGTAGGGGAAGTTCTACTACGCAAGGTTGTCATCGCCAACCCCCATTTTAGCATGTAGGGGAAGTTCTACTACGCAAGGTTGTCATGGCAACGATGCTGCCGATGTCTAACTTCACTGTTTAGCTGCAGTTTTGATTGAATGGAGTTTTTTCCCCTCCTGAATTGTGTATTACAGCAACAGATTTGCTATTTATCTGATTTTTTTTACTTACCGTAGAAATCTCATCTTCATTTCCAATTCTAATCTTCGTTTAAGAAAATTAGTAAAATATATAATTTTAGTTTTAAAATACACTAATAAAATTAGGTGCAGCCTGGCTGTATACCCCGAGCCGCCACTGCCATATGGAGTTATACGGATATGAAGAATCTCGTTTTTTAGGTTCCGATTCCTTGGGGGGACACAGGAAAGGCAAGAATCCAAAAATAACTTACCTGCAAGATATTCGTTTCAGTCACAGGAAGACCCATGCGACAGCACTGCATGGGCGCCCAACGCAGCAACGCTTCGAACACCATCAGTTCACTGTCAATATTCAAGCTTGAGCTTGTGATGACGTCCATCACTGCCTCCTTCGAGAGTATTTCGAAGGCTTTGCTACGGAGCAGCAGAAATCCGGCGTCCAGGATGAGCTTGATGCACTTCTCCTTCAGGGATGCGAGGGAGTAGAGGCACGCCTCGTTGTACACACAGCACACGTTGGAAACGCCCAAGACGGTTTCCAGGAATCTTGCACAATGTTGGACAAGTGGCTCGACCTGGTACTTATGAGCGGCTCGGAGGAGCTCCAGTCCGTCGAGCCAGTTTTCCAGGCTCACCCTTCCTTTGTAGATATACCTGGAATAAAGACAAATTGTAGAACTGTGGCTTTTGAAAGTGAGTAAAATATGCCCTACACCCTTCTTCTTCGAATTAGGAAGTTATTCATTTGGAAAAGTTGACAATTATGCCTTGAATTAAAAAAAATTGTCTAAGGATATTTTATAGCATTTTAGTTTAGGCTATTTTACACGCGAGTGGTTTATTCTCTATAACATTTGTTATAATTTTTTTTATTATCGTTATGGTCAGATTTTGGAAATATGGCAAATCTCTTTTGTGTAGATTTGGAATCACTATCAGGCAATGTGACAAAAAACTTAACCCAAAAATTGTTTCTTCAGTAACAGAGATTACAAAACAGCGATTTCATCATAATAGCTTATATCAAGTTAAGCCTATTTTATAGGGATGAACCGGATAGTTTATCCAGATTTATATATATAATAATTTATAACATATAAAGAATAGAGATGTAGCTATGCACCCTACACACCATTGTTAAAAATCTAAGATATCTCAAATTGTCTGCAGCATATCTTCCCCATTAATTATTCTGTCTGAAACGCACCCCCGTCAGGTTTTAACAAAAAAGTTATCAATTCACTCTTTATCCACCTGTATTGCACGAAAAATATTAAAGAGAGAATGCAGGCTGCAGAATGCATTGGTAGTATTTTCAGGAAAACACTTACAGCGAGAACAAAAGATAATTGATCGCTAAAAAAACAATCTGCAGCATTTTATTCATCCGGATATCGGATGAATAATCGGATAACCAGATAGTTACCGGATATCCGTTTCATCCATACTATTTTACCATAACCCTACCTGTCTGGGAAATTAAAAAAAAAATCGCTTCGATAAATATAAAAGTCTACAATTAAATTTAGAATTACCAATGTCGTAAATCCTAAAATTTTCAGGAAAACAATGTATGTAACTTTCTGTTGCAGTAGAAGTTTTGGTCATATGTTCAAAACAAAATATTAGACTGTGTGAGAGTTCTTACAATTTTATTATTTAAAAATAATTTACAATGTGAAGGGATTGTAGAGTAGAGTTCTTTCTTCTCAGAAGCAAATACTTTGCACGTCGTATCATTAGTTTAGATACAAAGGTCTTTCTTACAAAGGTCTATCAAGTTTGATTGACAGCTTTAAGACATAACTAATGAGGCAGTCCGCAACTCCTTTTCTGGTAAAAGGTTTCATACAGGGAATATCCTTTCATTGCTATGCCATTGCTTGATGAACTGTGCTCCTAAAAGTCCATACCGTAACCCTCAATTTAAGGCAATTAACTTGACAGTCACGCCTTTATTCAGTTAAAGGTTACGTGTAGTGTTTAGTGGTTTGAAGAAGCTTATTCAAGTTACCCATATTAATAACTGTCCCATCAGAAAATTAAAACCCCTATAAAACCCAAAGGACATGTTTTGACTAGTAGTACCTATTTCCATAACCTGGTTACGCAAGTTTGTGCGGAAGCTTCAAGCTTGTGTGGAAAACTTCATATATGCGAAATAACTTTGTATGAAAATTTTCCTTACAAACCCAAGTTTTATAATTTTCCTCTAAGTTAGAAAATAGTTTGGCAATTGTATCAATATACAAACTCACTAAAATCATGTTCTATGCTTGGTTGCCATGGCACACCACCTCTATGTGTGAAAGCTAGATATAGGATACCGGTGCCCTTGAAAGAAATGCCATCAGTCCCTTTTGCTGAAGATAGTTTCCTAAAGATAGTTTAAAATAGTATTAAACCATCTCTTTTTATTGGCCTTTGAAAACCCAAATAAAGACTTAACACTTTAAATATTTGATTTCTACATTTTAATCATTAAAAAATTGTTTTTTTAAAGTAATATTTTTATTGAAAAAAAACAAAAAAAAACCGGATTATATTGGAAAAAGTGACAGAATCTTGCTCTGTGCTCACCCAAGCAGCACCTCCACCACCTTGGGTTTGATGTTTCTGATGACGATGGACCCGGTCGTCTTTTCTGAGAACTCGTTCTCCAGCATGCGACGGAAGACGGAGCTCTGGGAGGCTAGTGCCAGGCTGTGCACGGGGAAGAGCCAGGGGGCCTTGCCCCCGCTGCAGACCGAAATCGTGACATCGCTCAGCTCTTGCGACAGGAAGAGGTGCTCCCCTGCGCCCAAGCAGCTTTGCAGCATTTGGTTCATTTTAAATCACCTACAAGTTAAATATTTTCATTATTATTAATGTGAAAATATTTTATGTGCAATTTTTTTTATTCTCCTTAGTAAAAATCCACACGAGTATTTGAATTGATTTTGAAACCCTATATTAAAATTAATTCTTTTATATTTTCAATATAATTAAAAAAAATTTAACTGAAAAAAAAGTGGAAACTAAATAGACAGTGAATTATGACATTTAGAAGCTGTATAAATAATTTTTCTCACCACTTTTCGGTACATTCGCCAAGTGGCGATAATTTAGCAGCTATTTTGATTAGGGATGAAACAGATATCTAGTAATTATCCGGTATCCGGCCGATTTTTAACTATCCAGTAATTATCCGATATCCGGAAACAAAAAAGGCGGATATCCAATTACCAAACCGGATATCCGTATGAATACAATGTGCAGATTTCTTTTGTGGCAATCAATTATCTTTTGTTCCCGATTTAAGTATTTTCCTGAAAATACTACCAATGTATTCTGCAGTATGGATTCTTTCTTGAATTTTTTTCGGGTTATTCAGGTTGGTAAGGAGTAGTTTTGAACCGGATAGTGTTTCTGCTGGATACCGGATATCCAGCGTACATTACAAACTGGATATCCGAACTGGAGTTTGCCGGATATCCGGCAGTTTCTTTTTTCGCAGCAATGAAAATATCTTCTCATACACACAGGAAAAAATGGAAATCGGTCAAAATATTTTTTTACTCTATAATATTCCCCAATTCCTTATCTTTAAGGTGATACCAAGATTGAAAAAAAATTAAAAAAAACTTTTTATTTACAAAGGGTTTATTTAAAAATTCTTGGTCGTATGTTTTGTACATTTTACACTTAATTTCTGAATAATTGTATTTTTACCATATGCCCTTTCATTCCAAACATAAAAACTCAAGTTTGCTTAATCTTTTGAGAAATTTATGTGAGATGTTATGACCCTCCACCATAACGATTAGTTAAAAAAAAATTTAACAGAATTTTAAAGTTAAAATTTGAAAAAAAGTGAGTTTTTTAAGGATTCTTGAGGTAAAAAATTATATAAAAAAAACTTTTAATGCTATAAACTTTTTGGAGGGTCGTGACATTAAGAAAGATACTTCGAGTCATTTCCAACAAAAAATATGCTTCCAGATGAATTACAACTTGCATAATCATGTTTAAAACAAACATGATAATTAGCATTTAACTTTATTCAGTTTTTTTTATATAATGAATCATCATGATTTTAAAGTGTTTTTATACAGGAAAAAAACAGTTTTAAATTTTTAATTTAAAAAAAATGTTTAAGTGCGTACGTACACCTTAGCAGTTCTTTAATAAATAGTTCATATTAGTACTGATTTTGAAATGGCCAGATCTGTACTGTACAATACGTTTGAAAATGTAACTTTGAAATATTTCCAAATTGCTGATCGAAATTGCGCCATATTTAAATGCTAAAACTAGCTTTTAGACTGGAAAAAAAAACAATTTCTAATACACAACGAACAAAGATGTAGCTATGCACTCTACACACCACTACCTATGTGAATTGTTCAAACTCGAAGATACTCCATTCTAGCTATTGTGGCGTGTTCCGAATGTCTGCACTATATCTTCCTTGCTATCTATTCTCTGTGACCCACCAAGTCTGAAAAGCACTCCTTACCCACCTGAATAGCCCAAGAAAAATTCAAGGGAGAATCCGCACACTGTGAATACATTGGTAGAATTTTCAGGAAAATACTTAAAGCAAGAACAAAGATAATTGAACGCCACAAAAAAAAAAACTTTGATGTTTTATTCATCCGGAAATCCGGCATGGTAAATCGGATATCCGAGACTTTACTTCCGGATATCGGATAGTTAAAAAGCATCCGGATACCGGATATCCATTTCATCACTAGTAAAGAGTGAAGTGATAACTTATTCATTAAGATCTGACAGGGTGCATTTCAGACACATTGTGGGTCACAGAGAATAGATAGTAAGGAAGATGCAGAGAATTTGAGACATCTTCGAGTTTGAACAATAAACACACATGAATGGTGGTGTGTAAGGTGCATAGCTACATCTCTGTTCGTTATATATTATTCTCCAGTCTAGTAAGAGCTAGTTTTAGCATTTAAATATAGAGCGATTTAGATCAGCAATTTGGAAATATTTCAAAATTACATTTTCAAACGTATCGAACGTTACAGACATGGCCGTTTCAAAATCAGTTTATTAAAGAACTGTTAAAAGAAATTCTTGTTGTAAAAAAAAAATAAAAAACCTGCCCCGGATATCCGGCAAAACCACTATCCGGTTCATCCTTAATCTTGATGACATGATGTGTCATGACTAGGCTTGGATGATGATTCGATTATATATGTAATTTTCAATTTGACGATTAGTTGTAAATACACTTGGAAATATTTGAAGAAGTCAAGTTCATAAGAGCAATCGAGAAGTTAAAAGTACACTCTCAACTCCAGAAGAATTGCATTTAGCTATCAATAAATGATGGCGAGTATGCATAAAACCAGAATATCGACCTATGATGTGCTTTCATATGGCACTAAACTGATGCTACAGAACTATATAAGAAAACAGAAGTCCCAAACAAATTAATAGTTTTTTATTAATAAGCATCTCATTAAAGTTAAGCTTGTCAGATGTTTGGGTGGGACTAGACAGTGGGCAGACATATGGTTTTGGTTTGAGGAATATGCCAGCGTCGCGAAGGGAGGTCTAGGGGTGTCATTAAGAAATTGCTTAATAGAGCAAATTTTTTTTTTTTTTTACTTGGAACACGTAAATATAATTATTTTTAAATACCAATTTTGGGGAAAATCAACGATTTTCAAAAATCATTGTAATTAACATTTGGATGAGATGAGAATAAAATGGCAGCTCATTTTCTCAATAAAGTAAAAAACTTTAAACATTAATCAAGCGACCAGGTCCGGCTCGAATGCTAAGCCAAAAAAGAAGAAATAACGCCAACTCGTCAAAGCAGCCAACAAGAAACGAACGCCCGCGCGACAGGACTTAAGCTTATATACTCTGCACAACTTGTAATGTTAAACTGCGTTATTTATTACAAGAATATTTTTTTTAATTGAAAATTAACGGAGATACGAAGTTTTTTAATTTGCGTAAAGTTAGTCGATTTGTCACTTTTTAGAATTATGAAGCCCAAATTTGTCAAACGCACTAGACACTACATTATTCAACCGATTCTTATGATTAAATAGCTTATATGATAGCTTTATGGCATCACTAAGGTCACATGCTACTTATAGTTTATAATATAATTTATTTATATGTTTAATTAGCTGAAAAAGTAACTAAATAATATAAGCCAAATTTTTCGCCCGTCAGGCAATTTTTACCCAAATATGAAGTCCTTGCACTTTCTGGTCGCCAAAGAAAATTATGTTTTAGAGCGGCTTAATAAAAGTTAAAATTGATCGGTAAATAATACGCTCTATAAAGTAAAAAATATACCGTCTGAAAGATAAAAAATCCATTTATTCGATTAAAAAAATTTGTGTCATGTGGAAATGAAGATAGAAATTAATGGGGGGGGGGGGGGGGGGGGGGGAATCGAGGTGACATTGCATCATATTTATTCTCACTCGAGTCTTAATACGGCACGTGTGATTAATTTGTCCTTGAATTATCGGATTTAACTAATGATATGGGAAAACAAATAGCAATTTTTAAAAAGTTTAAATGGTGATTGGTCTGACATTCTCCAAAAGGTGGGTTGAAAAAAAGGACTGACCCAGGTAGCACACGTACATGGGATTCGCATGGGCCGACGTGGGACCCACATGGGATAGCTGGGCTCGTGTGGGCCCATCTGCCCACCAACAACCCATGTTGAACCCAGATGATCAATTTCGTTGAATATAACGCTTAGAGTTACTTAATGGAAGTGATTTTAGTGTTACAATACTATTTTAATAAGTTTTCACTCAAGATAAAACAGTTTAATATTCTGATTTCTTATTTCAAAGTGAAAAGGAAATTCACATAGATTGACATGGTTCTATATGGTCCCCCCCCATATGGAAATTCATGGTCTTCCCATTAGATATCCTCGAAGAAGATTTCAACTGCAACGCGCATGCGTACTACGTCAAAGAGATTATAATTCCTGCTGGTTCCAGAGTATCATCAAAACAACAACACGTTTTTCCGTGGATTTTTTAAACCATAAATTTTTTATCAACGAAATAGGTACGTACTACTTTATTTAAATTATGTGTATACATTTTATATAACTTATTTCAGATAGATGTCCCGTTTTTTCTTTGTTGGTACTATTTGGAAATTATATTCAAATACCCGTGAAGAGGCAAATGCACGTTATTGCGATTTCACAAAACGACTTTGTCGAAAGTAACTATAAAATGCTCTAAAAATACAAGAAATCATTCTCATATGAAGCGAACATTATACTTTTGATGTTAAATTGAAATGCATATTTTTTTCCCATCCTTCGCTGAAATGTAGGGTTACGAAACAGCGGCCCCCCAGAACTTATTTCAAAGCGGTTTGGAGAAGAAAATATGACATTTAGCATTTGATAATTTTTTCTACAATCTTTTTATGAAAAAACAGATTATTTGGATGAAAATATGTATGGCAGTATATACTCGTTTCGGTGCCAATGCGTACATGATACTCTAACATGTACAATATTGTGGATTAATGTTGTTGTAACCCCACCAATTTAATCTAAGTTATTTTCCTATATGCTATTTTTTAAAAACAGATGTAGTATAGGACATTTTGCGCGGTTTTTTTTTTGTAGACGACGAAAAAAGTCGTAGATTGAAAGTCGCCACAAGAATCAGAAAATACCAACAATGTCAGGTGGGGTTGTCATACTTTAAATTTATCGCTCCTATAAAACACGCCAAAAACAAATCGCGCGCCAAATGTCCTATACAACATCTGTACCTTTTTTTACATTGTTATCAAACAAGATTATTTTATAAAAATTTTATCTTAATCTTTTGCATTGAAACCAATAAAATTCTATTCTTCGGATTCCTGTACTATTTCAGAATAATATTAAATCATCTACAGTTGTGTTAATTAATACAATTAACTATGCTATTTCGACCCTATTTCTATTAGCTTAGAAAGAATATTACATGGGAATGGTTAAAAATACACTTATATGGTTAAATTGTATTGAATGGTAACCCTGTTTTCCCGCCAATTCTGTGGCTCTTTTTAGCAGACCTGCAGGGGAGAAAGCATTTCTTTGATCAGCAAAAAGAACAAAACAATTAACAGTTTTTGGCAACAAAACAAGTTTTTGTTGCCAAGTATGGTCAGCGTTAAGAATACTGGTTAATTTTCGAAAAGTGGCCTAGGGTTGCTTTTCACAGTAATTTAACTGAATAAAATGTATTACCAGAAGTTCCCGTTTATAATTTTTTTTTCTTTGCATTTCATGTTAGCCTTCGCTCCAAGGAGGGGGACCTACCAGTGTAGCCATTACCTTGAATGCAGCTGAATATACCCTGTTTTCCACTCTACTTGGCCAAGTTTCTGCCATGGCTTCCACACATGTAAGGAACAAGAGTAGTATGATTTTTTCTTGCCTTATATTTTGGCGACAAAAAAGTTGTCAAATGTTTATTTATTTATAAAATGATTTTCATATCAACTCTATAAACATGATTTAAACACATGAATGTACAGTAGGCAAATCACAGTTAAACTAATGAAGAAAAAAATCTAGCGGCATCCAGCTAGAAGTTTTAAGTGCCCACACATAACATGCATTAATCTCGCAGACCTCAATGTGTACCCCGAACAATTGTATTCTCCGGCCTCCGATTACTTAGGATTGTGGCTGGTACCCCTTATAGCAGTCGACTATGGTACTTGCATGCAAACCCTGGAGCAGTTGATTAAGGCACCTGATTATAATTGTACAAAACACAGTGATAACTAAAATCAAAATGGAGTTTAACAGCTATTAGTTTTCACATTGGCTGGATAATTTTATCATTAACTGTAATTTAAGCACATTGCATATTTTTTGATTATCACATTTGAAGTAAATAACTTTTTGAAACATCGGTGCTGATGTGAAAATCATAAATAAAAATATTTACCGTATACCGAAATGTGAAATATATCCAAAAATAAAAACTTACCGTCAATATACAACAATATAACATTCCATGGTTAATCTGTCTTTTATGGTTGCCCTAATTTTAACCTTGCCTAATTATGGTTGCCCTATGGAACCCGCCTCCAAATGGCGAAGCAGGGGGGAAATGGAGTTCTTTGATTGGCAACCAAACCAGTTTTTGTCGATAAGCAACCTTTTAGCCTTGCGAATATAGGATTTTTAAAAAAGCTGCCAAGGCCAAAAGTCGTTAATTGAAAGTAAGAATTACAAAATTTGCATTTAAGTTACGATTTAAAAGAAAAATAATGCTCTCTTAATTTAAAATTCAAATCTTTTGAATGTATTTCAACTATAGACTTAATTTCTTCATTATTTTGCAAAAGGAAAATATAAAATATTGGTTTATAAAACTAAACGGGTCAGATTTACTGTACGGTCACTCTTGGCTTGATTTTTTCCACATTTGGCGATATTTTTTTTAAATGGCAACCCCCCCTCTGACCCTACAAGGAATTGCAGCAACCCTATTGGACAACAGTTGTTTTCTTTAGATCTCGCTCGTGCAAAATGGCGACTTTGGCAAGATTTTGAAAAGTCGCCAAGGGTGACCGTACAGTAAATTTTTACCAACTAAACTTTTTATTAAATTTTAAAACTTGTGATTTTTTTTTACTGATAATGTATTCTCATCCCACACTCTAAATTCACAATACATTTTTAATCCATCCTATAAGTTTCATAAAAGGCTAATTTAATTAGTTTATTCTTTTCTCCAAATCTTGTTTAATCAACTTAGTGAAATAATAGTGAATTAGAAAAGAAATGCTTATGAGAGAAATCGTAATTGGCTGCAATTTAAAAATGTGTGTGTTCTAAATATTCGGCCCCATAGGTATTATATTTTGGTTGCAATTACTAATTGTATTATCTCCAGTATCTCCATTAAAACTATATTTCTTCGCTTAAGCCATTTTACTATGCAAGCCCTATCACATTAATATTAAACTTACATGATAACCCGGCTTAAGTGATAATTTGGTGTTGGATGAGATTTAAGTAATTTTTAATAATCTTGTCACACTCTTGCTTCAAAACTGAAAGCTCAAAATCATTGTGTATCCGGAAATGGCAAAAACTTTTTTTAAACAATTGCTTGACGGCAATTAAGAGCGACACAACTGCACTCTACAGTTCCATTTTCAAAGTTGAAATAACTTGAACATTATTTTTTGATTATGTCACTTTTGAAGCAAGAAGGCAATGTGTTTTGATAATCTTCTTTTTAATCTTATTCAATATATATTTTTTTTATTGTGATAATTTTTACTTTTAAATTATTCTATAAAAATGTTTAGGTACTTTACAAATTTATACAAAAATAATTAAAATGCCAAATTATTCAGAACCTAACCGAATATCTGATTGACTGTTAAATAGACGGTACACTGAATATCAGAGCTTCCCTAGTTTAAATGTTCAGGATGCCTCATTTTATTTTTGGAAAATATTAAACATTCAGATCCAGATGTCTAAAGTGTTTCATAGTTAAGTGTTAGCTGGTGTGGGGCATAATTCCAGTTTGTTTCAATAATTAGATTGCCCGAAATATATCTAAAGGTTTTTCCTGTTTGCAATACTAAATTTTGTAAATATATCTTCAATGAAAAGGTTATGGACTTTATTTTACAAGCCCAATCAGGTATGTAAGAAGAAAAACTACATGGCGGATAAAAACTTTTACAAATCCTTGGCATGTCAAATTATAATTTTTTAAAATCCTACATAGAATAAATCTGCACTGCACGCCAAATTTGGACCAGATTGTTTATAAGACCACATTAGGCAATCTTTTTTTTTTTGGTCGCCAAAAGTAAACACAGTGATAATAGAACGCTATAGCTATATTAGGCTTAGCGTTAGGCATTTATCAGAGAACTATTTACATTATTCTTTTTAAACGAGATACTCGGCGTAAGTACATGGTATGCTTTCATACCGTGTCTCGCTGTTTAGAAGTGGTTATCTTGACATACACAGTACCTAGAGCGCATATGGCATAGTTCCAAGGTCTAAGACACCAATATCTCCGCCATAATTGCACATGGTAGAAAGAATACTTCATTGTATTCGATAGGGATATTTGCCTCGTATAAAGGTCTGTAATGTGGCTAAGGATACACCTAAATCCAGTGACTTGGTGGCTAAACGCGATGCTTTTAGTAATCTCGTTTTAAGAATAATCAATTGTCGGTAAATACCTTCAACCTTAATTGGAAAGGAATCCTTAGTTAATTCTATTAAAGTACTAAAGTAATGTGGTTCCGACACCACTGGAGCACATTCTATTACATCTTGCTTCTCGGAACGACCATTCATGAAGCCTTTGTCAGAAAGTCGTTTGCATCTCCTTTACTTATCTTTTACAAAATATATAAAAGTTGAATCAATTGTCTATTATTTTACTATAGCATGTTATATTTGTGTGTCAAACCTTGTAATTGATTTTTAAAATCATGCTTTGTTTGACAAATTCGTTTGAATATCATCACATATATTAAATTAAGCTTTTTTGGTAGGAAGAGCTGTAGCATGTCTATATGAATAAGTCAGAGTATTTATATTTATTTTAGTATATTAAAAAATCTCATCAATCTGCTCTAACATTTTGTGTTTTGATTAGGTTCATTTAAGCTGGTGTACAAGTAGTTGTGAAATGTGAAGTAAAAACAGCAATATTTGTTTTGGTAGATGTCAAGTTTGATATCAGAAGGAATTGGCAAAGTAAAATGATTTTTTGTAAAAGTCATAATTGTATTGTTTTAAAATAAACTGAGTTTAATAAATGTGTTTGTCATTTTTAATTTGGTTGGCTGCAAAGTGGTGTAAATCACAAAACAGAGTTCTGAGATAAGAATGTTTAAAGTTTGCCCCTCGCTATGGCTATAATGTTAAGTGAAATGATATTTAACTCGTTATAGATCAGCCTATTGAAGTAGAACCTACTACAATTTTTCTAAATGATAGTTTAGCTTACCTAGTAGTGGAATTTTTATATTTTTTATTTTCAGGTTTTGTGACATAACTGCTTGGCAGACAGCAGGCCCATTTGTAGCATTAGATCTTTATTTCTTGTACTTGATTTCAGTATTTGTGTAGAAAATATTAATCATATTACATTTTAATTATCTACATTACAGTGACTGACTGTAAACAAGCTTATTACATGCAATTTACTATGTTATTTTGTATTTGAAACCAATACAATAAGAGAAGCTTATAAATCACATAAGCTTACCAGAATAAAATTTTCCTGATTTCAAAATAATAATTCAATATGGAAAAATTATAAAATACTGTTGAAAGATGTAGTGCTGTCATACCGTCACATAAAAAGTAAGAATATAACTATCTAAATTTTGGATTGGGTATAAGCAGATATTTTGCCCCTTCATCTTAAGTAAAGACAATGTTATTTCTTGTACCTAAAAGGTCAGGGAAACTGAACAATTTTTATTTAAGTTTTAAATGTGTAAAAATACTATTCTCATTACTTTGTACTTAATTTTTTTTTTTTTTCGAAACTTTTACCAGCTTTAATATTATTATTTGAAAACTCCATTATATCTTATGTTTTCTCAATCTAGAATTTTTCAATAACCTTCTAGGAAAAGTGGGGGATTTTGTTCTTAATATTAAGTGGTAACCCTGATTACAATTTAGTTCCACTTTGTCTATTTGTTGTTAAAATGCTTGCTGTAAATTAAACTGCTGAATTTAAAGAATTTATGTATTTTAAACCAGTACTTTGATTTACAGCAAGTTAAAGTATATATCCATACAAGCTTATCGTAAACTATGCCAGTAAAGATAAAAAGCAGATTTCTTTCCAGATCCATATGGGCTGCCCATCTGGGACCACATGGATAACTTATCTGTGAAGTTTCACTACATGGATTCAAATGGGTTTCTTTACTGTGGCCTTTTTATTATTTTACACTTTACATAAGGGCTAATGAGTTAGCCAACGTGGATCCCTATTCTAATCTTCTATAATTTATTTAAATGGTGTATCTAAAAAATCTATTTGGTGTATTTCAATATTACCAATTTTTCAATTGTCAAATATGAATTTTATAGACATTTAACACTAAATCGCCAATTTAAAGCGAAAGACGGTTAAATTGAATACATGTGTTAATACTATGTTATCAAATTAACTTTTTTTTCTTAAAATTGTCACTAAACAAAGTGTTAAAATATTTATGGAATTCTTATTTATATTATAACAATAAAAAAAAATGGTAAAATATTAGAAAACACGAAGTTCCTTTAGATTCACCATTTAAATAAATTATAGCCATTTAGAATAGTGTTCTAAGTTGACTAACTCATTGGCCATGTATAGTGTCCTAATATAGAAGGGCCAGTGTGGAGAAACCCATTTGAATCCATGTAGTGAACCCTCACAGGTCCATATAAGTTATCCATATGGGCCCGGATGGACAACCCATACAGATCCAGAAAGAAACGGCCCCTTTTGTTCTATACTGGCCTAGTTGGGTTGCCCCACATGGACCCATATAGAATTACCCATACTGGGCTATATAGTTTATCCATATGGGCCATGATGGGCAGCCCACATGGATCCAGAAAGAAACGACCCCTTTTGTTCTATACTGGCCCAGTTGGGTTACCCCACATGGACCCATATGGAATTCCCCATACTGGGCTATATAGTTTATCCATATGGGCCCTGATGGGCAGCCCACATGGATCCAGAAAGAAACGGCCCCTTTTGTTCCATACTGGCCCAGTTGGGTTTTCCCACGCGGGCCCAGATGGGAAATCCCACCTGGGCCCAGTTGAGTAATCCCACCTGGGCCCAGTTGAGTAATCCCACATGGGCCCATGTGGGAAAATCCCAACTGGGCCAGTATAGAACAAAGGGGGTCGTTTCTTTCTGGATCCACATGGGCTGCCCAGCAGGGCCCATATGGATATCCCATTACCAACCCAAGTGGGCCCATATGGTCGTGCTACCTGGGGATATCCTCCCAAAAAAACTTTAGAAAAGTAAAAAACGCTAAGCGTCCCCCACCTAAATTTTTTTTGGCTTTGAAACTATGGCTAAAAAAGTTGCGATATAAAAAACAAACAAGCAAAGAGCTCAACAGAATACTCAAAAACTTTAAAACATTTAAAAAAAAATATTGTTTGATTTCGAAAATTCTTTTTTTGTTGGCTAGAGAAAAATCCACTTAGGCGAAATCTGCCAAAAAATAATCGGTTATCTCGCTGTTAAATATCAGAAAATGTTGATTAACCGGAGTGTTTTTAAACAATTTATCCGATTTACGGAAAATTACGGATCACAGAATCATTTTTATTTTTGCCATGAGCTTATAAAAGTTCACAGCCGTGTTTTTGATGTCAGCTTAAAAATCTTATTTCGAGCCCTGCCACTCATGAAAAATATTTTCTCTTGAATCTTTCCTTTGCTTCCTACCAATCAGCCAATTTCTTATCCATTTAAGAACCTCATCATGAATCCCAATCCTATTTAGCTTATACAACAATGCCTCATGAGTTACCTTATCATCTGCAATGTTTCCTCTATCCAATTCTTTAGTAACACCATGATAACATTTAAAAGGTTAGTAGTGCAAGATTTTCCCTTTATAAACTAAAAACCTACTCGAGAGCAACCCCCATATCTCAAGAAAATTCAGAGTATGATTTTTTATTAAAGTATCAAATATCTTATAAATAACAGATGGTAGGGTTGATGGGCAGGATATCCCTGCTTCACACTTTAATCCTTTTTAAAAAGTGGACTGACATTAGTCAATTTCCAATCCATTAGTACTGTACTTGAGTAATATGAAGACTTATCAGAAAATATCCTCGAACTCTTCTGCACAAATCTACCAAAACTTTTAGATAAATATTATCTAGCATAGGCTCTATACTTTTATCTTCTTAGAGGTTACTGGACTATACTTTTAAACAATTAACATCTTCGCTAGAAAATTTATACTCTTGCACTTCTTGACATAAGTCATCCTCTGAAATTAAATGCCCACGTTCAAATATTTGTTAAAAACATAAATATAACTCACTTAAGATATTGGTAAAATGCATTCAACGGTCACCCTGATAGAATAACACATTTTAAATTGCAATGGATATTTTCCTTTAAAATCGAAAGAAAAATATTCCGCACGCACTTTCTGCTACTATACTGAACTTTTTTTTTTTCATATATACGAACTACGGAGAAACAAAATGTACATAATAAAACTTACTTTCAGAACCCACAATCGAATCTAAAATGAAACGTCTGACCATTCATTTCAAAATAAAATCGAATCTGTATTTTACTATTATATAATTAGTTCGTTAAAGCTTTTTTTTAAAAATTATATTCCTTACGAATGGAATTTAAGTATCTCCAATAACAAATTGCAAACAAAACTTATTATTATTTAAATGAGGTTATTACACAAAATCGGAAAACGAAACCCGGATGTACGTCACGATGCTAACTATTTTTCAGATTACGTATTTCCGGTTCTGTTGTGTGTTATTGCTTTTGTAAACAACAAAAGTTGTTGCTCACTTTTCTCAGTGCACGCAACACTAATATTGCACCCTTCTCTGGCTTTTATTGTTCTTAGCCCTAGATTCAAAAGCCCGCATGCTACTTTTATTGTTTTTAACCCTAGTTCTTTGTGAACTGTCTTTTTATTTCTAATTCTATAGTATTTTAGAATATTTAATATTTTCATTATAATATTTTAGAAATTTGTTTTAATTGTTAGTTATATTATATAAGAATTTGTTATATTATATAAGAATTAGCCCTAAGTTTCGCTATTTATTTCCGACTGTTCTCTGTCTCTTTATTTCTAATTATTTAGTATTTTAATATTTTTATTATAATGTTTTAGTAATTTATTTTAATTGTGTTTTATATATTATATAGTAATTGACGATAAGTTTCGCTATTTATTTCTGACTGTTCTCTATTTCTAATTCTTTAGTATTTTAAAATATGTAATACTTTTGTTAAAATGTTTTAGTAATTTATTGTTTTCTGATATTATATAATTATTTTTGTTTTTATTATACACTTGTTTTGTAATTCTTTATTTTGGCATTTATATTTTTACTGCTAGTTACTTTTAGTTTAAATTTACTTTTATCATTGAAATGAGGGTCCTTGTAATTGGTGATTCCATTATTAAGTGCATGGGTGAGCACTTAACTATTGGATTGTGTAATCATGATGTTACTTTTAAACCATTTCCAGGTGCCAAAATTGAAGGATTGATGGACAGGATTTCGACCTTGGACAATCATTTCGATTGGGTGTTACAAATCAGGATAGTGTGCAAACGATAATTAAAAAGTTTGATAATCTTTTTCATGTAATATTAGCTTGTAACCCTGATGCCAAAGTTGTGGTTTCCGCCATTCTATCCCGCAACCCGAACAAGTTTGAGAAGGATCCTGTCGAAAGGGCTCTGTTTATAGAACACCTTCCTGTATTAAATTCTAAGATTGATCAGATTAATTCTAATCTGAAATATCTCTGTTCAGGCCGTAATGAATTTTTCTTTTACAGATCACCTCAACCACTCTTGGGATGGGATGGTCTTCATCTAGCAAAGCCTGGACATGCTCAACTGGCCAGTGAATTTGTTGTTGTTTTAAGCAAGTTGATTGGAAACCGTGATACAACTACTGTTTATTCGAACTTTTCACTCGAGGATTTTCCTCCTTTGGCTTCAACATCCATTACTGTCCAACCTGCTTCAGTTTGGAAACGCTCACTTCAAGACTTCCCAGATTTTGTTCGATGTGTTGAGTCCCCCACTACAGTCCGACATGTAAAGCCACTCCTTGTTATCCAACCACTGGAGCAACTTGCCGCTTTTCGAACAGTGGTGCAAGCCCCTGTCTTTAGACCAATGGAACAACCGCCCACTATTCCACCTGTGGAGCAATCCCCAACTGTCCAACCTGTGAAGCGAACCCCAAGCCTCGGCATGCGATGCCATCCCCAGCTGTTCACTGGACATCATGTGGAACTAGCTCAACAAAAGGAGCCGTCCCCTGCTCTGCTATCTTTGGAGCCACCACCATTGTTCACAAAGTTTAGCCATCCTGCACTGTTTGCCGTGTGGAACTTCCGTTTGCCATTCGCTGTTCGACCTGTGGAACCAACCTTGCCTGCCCGACCTGTGCAACTCCCCCCTTTCGTTCGACCTGGGATGCCATTTCCCATCGTCCGATTTGGGAAGCCATCCTCCACCGTTCGACCTCCGGAGCCATTCCCCACTGTCAGACCTGTAAGGTCATTTCCAACCGCTCCACCTATCGAGCCAGATCCCACCATTCGACCTGGTAAGCTAAGTAACTTTACATCAAAGTAAACTTATATGACCTCATTTTAAAGGTGACAGTTTGCAGGTTTTGAATATATGTACAGTAAAATAATGTCACTTTTTCATTGTTCTTGCAAAAGGTGCGTCCATTACTTTGATTTTGCCCTCCACCGTTCGACCTTCGAGGCCAACTGCAGGACCTTTCCCCACTGTCCAACCTTTAAAGCGGCCTCCTGAGTCATCCTCTACTGTTCGACCTTTGAGGCCGGGGACCTTCCCCACAGTAAGGCCAGTTCCAACCGCTTCACCTGTCGAGCCAGATCCCACCATTCGACCCGGTAAGCTAAGTAACTTTACATCAAAGTAAACTTATATGACCTCATTTTAAAGGTGACAGTTTGCAGGTTTTGAATATATGTACAGTAAAATAATGTCACTTTTTCATTGTTCTTGCAAAAGGTGCGTCCATTACTTTGATTTTGCCCTCCACCGTTCGACCTTCGAGGCCAACTGCAGGACCTTTCCCCACTGTCCAACCTTTAAAGCGGCCTCCTGAGTCGTCCTCTACTGTTCGACCTTTGAGGCCGGGGACCTTCCCCACAGTAAGGCCAGTTCCAACCGCTCCACCTATCGAGCCAGATCCCACCATTCGACCTGGTAAGCTAAGTAACTTTACATCAAAGTAAACTTATATGACCTCATTTTAAAGGTGACAGTTTGCAGGTTTTGAATATATGTACAGTAAAATAATGTCACTTTTTCATTGTTCTTGCAAAAGGTGCGTCCATTACTTTGATTTTGCCCTCCACCGTTCGACCTTCGAGGCCAACTGCAGGACCTTTCCCCACTGTCCAACCTTTAAAGCGGCCTCCTGAGTCATCCTCTACTGTTCGACCTTTGAGGCCGGGGACCTTCCCCACAGTAAGGCCAGTTCCAACCGCTTCACCTGTCGAGCCAGATCCCACCATTCGACCCGGTAAGCTAAGTAACTTTACATCAAAGTAAACTTATATGACCTCATTTTAAAGGTGACAGTTTGCAGGTTTTGAATATATGTACAGTAAAATAATGTCACTTTTTCATTGTTCTTGCAAAAGGTGCGTCCATTACTTTGATTTTGCCCTCCACCGTTCGACCTTCGAGGCCAACTGCAGGACCTTTCCCCACTGTCCAACCTTTAAAGCGGCCTCCTGAGTCGTCCTCTACTGTTCGACCTTTGAGGCCGGGGACCTTCCCCACAGTAAGGCCAGTTCCAACCGCTTCACCTGTCGAGCCAGATCCCACCATTCGACCCGGTAAGCTAAGTAACTTTACATCAAAGTAAACTTATATGACCTCATTTTAAAGGTGACAGTTTGCAGGTTTTGAATATATGTACAGTAAAATAATGTCACTTTTTCATTGTTCTTGCAAAAGGTGCGTCCATTACTTTGATTTTGCCCTCCACCGTTCGACCTTCGAGGCCAACTGCAGGACCTTTCCCCACTGTCCAACCTTTAAAGCGGCCTCCTGAGTCGTCCTCTACTGTTCGACCTTTGAGGCCGGGGACCTTCCCCACAGTAAGGCCAGTTCCAACCGCTCCACCTATCGAGCCAGATCCCACCATTCGACCTGGTAAGCTAAGTAACTTTACATCAAAGTAAACTTATATGACCTCATTTTAAAGGTGACAGTTTGCAGGTTTTGAATATATGTACAGTAAAATAATGTCACTTTTTCATTGTTCTTGCAAAAGGTGCGTCCATTACTTTGATTTTGCCCTCCACCGTTCGACCTTCGAGGCCAACTGCAGGACCTTTCCCCACTGTCCAACCTTTAAAGCGGCCTCCTGAGTCATCCTCTACTGTTCGACCTTTGAGGCCGGGGACCTTCCCCACAGTAAGGCCAGTTCCAACCGCTTCACCTGTCGAGCCAGATCCCACCATTCGACCCGGTAAGCTAAGTAACTTTACATCAAAGTAAACTTATATGACCTCATTTTAAAGGTGACAGTTTGCAGGTTTTGAATATATGTACAGTAAAATAATGTCACTTTTTCATTGTTCTTGCAAAAGGTGCGTCCATTACTTTGATTTTGCCCTCCACCGTTCGACCTTCGAGGCCAACTGCAGGACCTTTCCCCACTGTCCAACCTTTAAAGCGGCCTCCTGAGTCGTCCTCTACTGTTCGACCTTTGAGGCCGGGGACCTTCCCCACAGTAAGGCCAGTTCCAACCGCTTCACCTGTCGAGCCAGATCCCACCATTCGACCCGGTAAGCTAAGTAACTTTACATCAAAGTAAACTTATATGACCTCATTTTAAAGGTGACAGTTTGCAGGTTTTGAATATATGTACAGTAAAATAATGTCACTTTTTCATTGTTCTTGCAAAAGGTGCGTCCATTACTTTGATTTTGCCCTCCACCGTTCGAACTTCGAGGCCAACTGCAGGACCTTTCCCCACTGTCCAACCTTTAAAGCGGCCTCCTGAGTCGTCCTCTACTGTTCGACCTTTGAGGCCGGGGACCTTCCCCACAGTAAGGCCAGTTCCAACCGCTTCACCTGTCGAGCCAGATCCCACCATTCGACCCGGTAAGCTAAGTAACTTTACATCAAAGTAAACTTATATGACCTCATTTTAAAGGTGACAGTTTGCAGGTTTTGAATATATGTACAGTAAAATAATGTCACTTTTTTATTGTTCTTGCAAAAGGTGCGTCCATTACTTTGATTTTGCCCACCACCGTTCGACCTTCGAGGCCAACTGCAGGACCTTTCCCCACTGTCCAACCTTTAAAGCGGCCTCCTGAGTCATCCTCTACTGTTCGACCTTTGAGGCCGGAGCCATTCCCCAATGTTCGACTTGTGGATGTACCCCTGTCTGTTCAACCAATAGAACCACCCGCTGCTGTTTATTCTCCGTTAGGTCTTCCGATTTTTTATATTTATAATATCAAAGTAAGTAACCGTTTTTCTATTTTGGATGACTTAGAGATGCCTGTGGTAAACATTGATACAAACTCTTCCATTCGTCAAGTTACTGGTGGTGGTGAAAGTGAGATTTATCCTAGGCAATGCTTATTATGCAAAAATTCTTTTCCAACCACGCATACTTTCTATAATCATAGAAAAATATCTAATTGTAAAAAAGTGTCTTCATCTAAAGATTTATATCCTAAGACGTGCCCAGTTTGTTTAAATTTATACTCACACAAATCATCATTCTCCAGACATAAAAAAAATTGTAAAGATAATAAATCAAGTCCCCTTTCTTCTACATTTAACGTTCAGAGTGAAATATATCCTAATAGTCCACCTACTGCTGCTGTTGATAAAGATATTCCAGAAAATTTTTCTTCAAATCCTATAACTACTTTATTTAATTCAAACTTGGAGGTAGAAACCAATACTGTTTCTCAAATCTCTAAACAAATTTGTAATATGAACCAGCATTTTAAAACTTCTTCGGTTAGTAATAAAATATCAATCTATCCCAGGAAATGTGTAAGTTGCAATAACATTTTTAGGGATAAAGTTGGCTTTTTTCGGCATAAACGTCATTGTGCCAGCAGCATTAAAACAAATAAATATAAAAGCTGCTTTTTTAAAGAATGTGGGATATCATTTAGTTCTTTAGGTAATTTAAATAAACATTTAGTTGAAGATCATAAGTCAGAATTTATGAAAGTATTAACATTTGAATCAATGAACCATTTCTTAATTTGGCTAGAGTCTGAGAGTACTTCTACCTACAGCTCTTTTAAAAAATTAACTGGAAATAAAGTAAAGGGATTAAAAACATTTTATTATTATTCTTGTCAATTTTATGTGCCCCCTCCTCCAACAACCCCCGAAGAAACACCAACCCCCGAAGAAACACCAACCCCCCAAACAAAACATATTGTGACTCGTAAAAACAAGAAGGGTACTATATCACATAAAAATTGCCCTGTTAGGATTTGTGTAAGTGAAGAACAAGATTCTGGTGTGATTACAGCATATTATTTTTCAAAACACAATCATGATTTTGAATTTGAATATAATTGCCACCAACCTTATAAAGCAAGCTTTAGACACTCACTCAATTTATTTATACAGTTAAAAGTTCCAGGGCGTGAAATACAACGATTGGTAAGGGGAGATTTTACATGTCGTAATAAACGTGATGATAATGTTTTTATTCCAAAAGAAGCGAAAGTGACTCGCAAAGAAATTCAAAATTATGCAAGGCGAATAAATGCTGCTATGCATCCTGGCGACGATCACTTTTCTGCTGCATTAATCGTTGATGAATTGTATAGAGAGCCTTATAATGCTGTTTTGATATTTAAAAATATTGGTTCAAAAACTACCCATGGGCCTTGTAACCTAGACATGCTAGAAAATTCTATGGAAATATTTGCATTAGGCTTTCAAACTGAGGCACAGAAAAACATTTTATTTAGTAATTCCCATAAACCACTTTGCATTGATGCGACGTATGACACTAATATTCACAAGTATTTTTTAATTACTATTATTGTTTCAGATGAATATGGACATGGTTATCCAGTTGCACAGTTCATTACAAGTCATTTAGATAAAAGTACCATGGTTTGCTTGTTCACTAGTTTAAAACAGAAAATGCCAGATTTAGAGATACGGACTTTAATGACGGATGATGATAAGTTTACATATGAAGCATGCAATGATGTTTTTGGTCCAAACGTTAGGCATATATTGTGTCAATGGCATGTTTTACGTGCTTGGCAGCGTCAAATTAATATAAAAATTTCATCAACCGAAATCAAACTTAAAATAGAGATTTATTCAAAATTAGTAAAATTAATGTATGCTAAAGATCTTGCAACATTCCAAGACCTTATGTCAGAGTTTATAGTCTATATTTCTAAATATAAACGGTTTCAAGAATACTTTAAGAAATACTATTTTGAAAGGAAAGAAACATGGGCAGGTTATTACCGATCATTACCTTATTTGTCTATCACAACTAATAACTTTTGTGAAGCGTTTCATAGCTTGTTAAAAAAGACTTATATGGAACGTAAGAGTAATATCCGGTTAGATAAATTACTAGGACTATTGTTAGATTATGAGAGAGACCGATACAATACTCGATATGACAATGTAGATCGTAACGTCCCCTTGGCTACCGACCATAACAAGGTTTCAATAGTAGCTCACACTAGTGGCCGAAAAATACCTGATAAAGATGTTGCTCATCAAAAGGACTTCTGGTTAGTTGAATCGCAAACCCACAAAAACAAACAATATATAATTAAACAAGTTAATACTGAATGTCCTGTAATTGAACATTGCTCTGTTAAATGCCTTGAAGTGACTTGCATGTCGTTGTGCAGTCACTTGTACAGTTGCACTTGCCCCGCTGATAGTAGCTTATGTAAACACATTCACAAAGTTCATTCAATGTTAGTTAGAGAACAACCTGTAATACCAGCAAACAATTTCTACAGCATGGGATCATTAGATATGCTCGATCAAGATAATTCCTATTCTAGTAATGATAAACATAACGTAACTAACTCTAGTAATGATAAACATAACGTAACTAACTCTAGTAATGATAAACATAACGCAACTGACTCTAGTAATGATAAACATAATGTAACTGACATAACTTGCCACCCACATGTCGATAGATTAAAAACATGCAAAGACCGATGCGATGAATTATTAGATCTAGTTAAAAATTCAGAAGTGCAAGAAGTACTGATGGTAAATATACTCTTAACATTAAGCTCACTGATTTCTAGTTGCAAAGGCACTTTAAATTTAAAAAATATCGTAAGTACCACAAATAAACGGCCCTCTTTCAAAGTGGCTCCCAACCAAAAGCTTGTTCGTCAGTCAGATTTTTTTAAAAGAAAAGCAAAGAAAAAACAGTCAAAAAAGCAACCATTTTCTAAAAAGTTTAAAAAACGTGAATGTGAAGATATTGAAGAAGTGAGTAATTCTCCTCATAAACTGTTTAAATTTTCTTCTGAAGACTCTGATATTAATATTCATTCAAATACAGTAGGAAAGACCTCAAATTCTTTTTCGTCAGATTTATGTTTTAAAACAAATTCAAATTCCATATGCACTATAGGCATTTACAAACTAAATTATATATCCCTTAAATCCCTGGATCCGTATATAAGTCCCGAAGAGTTGAAAAACATTAAGTTAATAGATAATCAATTTGTTAAAGGATTGTTATGCGATGTAATTGTTGATTCATATATATACATGCAATGTCAGAATAACGCTAGCAACTTTTCTTGTGAAGAAGCGTCAATTTCGCAATTGATACTTTGGGATGTTGAGTTGTACAAACTTAAAACAAAGCTTAAACTTGATACCCCTGTTATGTTTTTCCCTATTTGCTTGTCTGATCATTGGGTTTTAATTGTTATAAATAAAAAGAGTAAATGTATTGAAATATATGACCCACTTTCTGAAGAAATCTGTTATAAGGAATATTTAGATAATTTAAAAAGTATTTTGGAAAAATCTGATGATATTAATTTACAAGAATGGGAAATAACTTCACCATCCCATATTGCTAAAGGTGATATTTTTCAAAAAGATAACACAAATTGTGGAGTATTTATTTGTTATTATGTTCATCAATTAATACATGAATATCGTTTAGATATTTCCTTTAATACTAATCACTTTAGATATTATATGTACAAAACTTTAATAGATGAATCTCCTGTAAGATTTGATAAATATGAATACATTTTCCCTGAAGTAAATCAATCTAATACAAGTGATAAACTTCCTCAAAACTTGAACACCCCTAAATTTAACTTTATAAATAATGACAATGTTTCACCCAACCAAAAATGTGTTCATCAGTTAGATTTCTATAAAAATAACTCCAAAAGACAATCGGAAGATGATGCAGGCTGTTGTCCGTCTCGTAAACAACTTAATTCTTTTACTACAGACAGTCCTAAAAAAAATCGACCCCCTTTGAAAAATATTACACAAACTGTTTCAAAATCTAGTAAGAAAGTTGGCATTTATAATAATCTGAGCTATATTTACCTTAAATCTCTGGATCCGTACATAAGTGATGAGGAATTAAAAAGCATTCATTCAAAGGATTCTCTATTTGTTAAAGGGTGGTTATATGATAAGGTTGTAGATTCATTTATACATTTGCTATGCGAGGGTAATACAGACTTTAGTTGTAAGGACTCTTCAATTTCACAATTAATAATTAATAATGCTTATTCAGAAAATCATGGTCTTGATAAACCAGTGACGTTTTTTCCTATTTGCACATGTAATCATTGGATTTTAATTGTTATAAATAAAAAGAATAAAGCTATTGAAATCTACGACCCAATGAGCAAGAAGTTCAATCATGTTGAATATTTGTATACTAGTTTTATAACTGTATTAAAAAATTGCAAAATTAATTTGCAAAAATTCAAAATTACTTCACCCGACCATATTCTTCAGGAGGATACCACCAATTGCGGTGTATTCATTTCCTATTATGCCCATCAACTGATTCATAAAGAAGATTTAAATAAACATTTTGACCCCAATAATTTTAGATCGTATATGCACAATGCTTTAATGAATTCAGATTCTGTAAAATTTGATAAAAATAAATATTCTTTATCCAACATAGATCAACCTAACGTATGTGTTAAGAAACCCCGATACATCCCTAAATTTAATTTCGTAAATGAAGTTAACGTTTCAGATTGTGTTGTGTCTGTAAATGGTGTTAAGATTACACAATATATGCTTAAGTGTTTAGATTCTCATATTACACAAGATGAAGAACAAATTTTAAAATTGGCTTCACCTTGCTTTAAAAAGGCTTGGTTATATAATACCGTAATAGATGCATTTCTATTTAATATAACAAAAAGTGTTAGGGGGATAGAATCTGCACCTTCTATACTTTCAATTGAGATGCCAAACCGAATGAGCCATAAAAATCTAACATTAAAAAAGGATTTAAATAAAACCAAGATTTTATTAATTCCGATAAATTTAAACTCTCATTGGGTACTACTAATAGCTCACATTCAAAAATGTAAGTTTGAGTATTATGATCCATTACATGAAAATATAAATTCTAATTTTAAGAAGGTTATACACAATTGTTCTTTATTTCTAAATAATTTACTAAATATTTCATCGGACTGGACATTATCAGTTCTTCCTCATGTTAAACAAAAGGATAACTTTAATTGTGGGGTATATGTTTGCTACTATGCTAAGCAAATAATATCTAATGAATCCTTTACTGAAGACTTTAATACAGATGATTTCAGGTTGTTCATTTATAGAATGATAACTAGTAAGAACACCTTTTTATACATGTAATTGCGTTAAACTACTGTCACCTGCACTGTGCAACAGTTCCTGTTTCCAGGCTTATTCTGGTAGAAGCGTTTGAGTTGTAAAGTGGAGCGCCTCCTTTATGGTGGTTTCTGTCACAATGAGATATTTTACTTTTACAGGTGTAAAATTCTAAAAATATTAGGGGGGAGGGAGTTACAAAGCACTAGCTTTTAATTAAAGGCATAAATACTGAGCTGGGTTTTAAAATTATTGGGGTGGGAATAAAAGTTTACTTTACACCTATGGTCACTGCTATAATCTTGCGAGTAGAAAAGGTAGATATATTGATTGCCGGGATGCAATTAATATTCAGTTCAGATTATATTATTCAGCAACCAAATAGTGATACTTGAAATATTTTGAATAAATTTTAACAATCATTTTTATATAATAAATTAAAATTTATTGGTATTAAACAAATTATAAAGGTGAAAGTTATTTATTGTAAATCCCTAATTAATTTATCTACCAGTTCTAGGTTGTATTGCAATAAGGGACAGGGAAGTGGCTGGCACCTGGGCTCTAAAAAAACCCTGTCCATTCTTATGCAATAATAACCACCAGGTGTCAGGCAGTAATGCCGTTAAAAGCCTACTAGAATAAGTAAACCAATAATTTTGTAAAAATAATCTTATATAATCATTAATGTGGTATTTTTATTTATTTTTCAGACGTGTATCAACAGAACTGAAATGGAATTTTAAGAAATTATATACCTGTATATTAAGGCCTTGTAACCTGCTTGTATTTTAAAATAATAATAAATATGAAGAATTATACCCCTTGTATGTATGTGTTTTTTTAAAACTTATTTTGAACATTGAAAAATTTATGATATAACATATAAGTAATTTTATTAAAGTAAATTTATTATGAAATAGAAAGTACAAAAGTAATAAAAAAGGGAAATTTAATAATCTTACTAAAATTTGCATTAAAAATGCTAAAACTTTCCAGAAAAATTACCCACATGATAAAGAAATCTCTGACCTACAATCAATGGATCTGGTTGTAGGGAATCTGCAGTGGAAAAATATAGTTCCTTGGCAACAAAATTGGTTTTTATTGCCAAGAATGTGTTACCGTTGCAAACAGAAAAGTCACAAGGTGTGACATGTATTTTATTCTGAACCCTGTTGTAGCTATGTATTCTAGATATTTATTTTTCAGATGAATAAAGTTGCTGATAAGTAATAGTTGCTTTAAAACAGTTTTCCCAGTGGATGCAATGAATGGGACCACAATACAAAGATCAAACCTGCACGCACAGTGGCCCATCGAGTTGTGAAATAAAATATTATTACAGTTTAAAATATCAAACTTTAATACTTAATGAAAATATTAAATTGCATTTTTAGAGCATTCATTGTGCACTAAACATATGCATTGAAGCAATAAATACCCAAACGTTATGCATTAAATATCTACACACAAATTGCAGTCTTGATCCTGTAACCTCCTTGTATTTTTACTTTTGAAAAAATGAAAAGAATGATACCATGTGCATGTTTTTGTTGAATATTGATATTTGTTATTAAATGATCAGCTTCTTACATAATTGAATTGTCATAAGCAGTCTTGTAGCTTAATAATAATTCTAAACCAGGAAGTACAGAAAAAAGTGGAAATTTAATTAATCTTAAAATACATATATTATATAATATAACTGGTTTTCTTAAACTTAACCTTATAAAGAAAAGTTTCATATTAAACATGATCTCAAAGCTTTCCCTCTATTTATTAAGACACATGATTAGTATTTCCTCATCCCTAGAAAACTATAATTTTTTAAAGCTTCAAGGTTTTATAATAACTTGATTAAAAAACAAGCATGTATAAAATTGATGCTTTTAATTTTACTGTGCCTTCTTGCAAATTTGTTAATAACATCTATTGCATGAAGTTTTAAAAATATGAAATTAAATGCTATTGATCCACTTTTTCAAAGAATTTGTGATTAGTATGTAATTACTACCCTTTGTAACATAAATTTCGAGTTGTATCATAATTATCTAATAAAAGATATATATACGGCTATAAAAATTAAGCTAAATTTCAAATATAACTAGTGGAAGTGGATAAAACTAAAAGTTACCTTTTAATGAAAACAAAATCTTCTTTCAAAATTTAATTTGATTAGTGATTGTGCTAAAATGTTATTATAAATCAATTTTATATTTTAAAAAAAGTAAAGTTTTCAGCATTTAGAACATAATTCACTTTTCAAATATAGCCATTGCATTTAGTGGACATTTTGAATTTTTAAATTAATTTTAAAAATAAAGTTGTTTTCAAAGGGGCGTCTTTATTTAAAATGCTGTTGAAGGGTATTTTTATTTTCGTTGTTTAAATTACAAATGTTTTGTACAATGACTCGTGCATTTAGGCTTTATTTTTAAATAAAATTAACGTAACATATCTGACCGTTAGCTTTATAGTATAAAAAAACGTTTTGATAAATTTCTTCCTTTTATAGATGTCTTTAAACTAATTAAAATTATTCGGGTTATAAAAAAACTTTTTTCAATTTTTTGTACATTTTAAAGTTGTGATTTTTGTGCAGCATTGTGATTGAAAACATATACATATTAGCAATTTCATAAAATTTATTAAAGGTATCTAAATATGCTTCACGAGGGTTTTTTTCGGTGGTGGTTTTGCGTACTAGGCCCGTCGACCCCTCTATACCGCAACCCTCGTCAACAGTCCCATTTTATTTATAATTTAATCAATATTATTTGTTTAAATAGCTAGGACGAGCGATTTTTTAGAAATTTTCTTTTGGTCAAGGAAATGGGCAGCAAAAACGTTTGGATGCCGGTACTATGAATCGTATGCTTCATATCAAAGAGTTTCTTTTTAATATTTTTATTCCCGAGAATAAAGGCCAATAAAAAAACATATTTTGAAGTTTTTTTTCTCCTATAATTTTTTCCGATATTTTATAGAAGAGTCGTTTAAAATTCTATTACGGTTTACGCTCGAAGAAGGGTTCCACTTGCATTTACAAGAGGTCTTGAAATTTGAGAAGGCTCTTAAATTTTAATAATAGGCATACATCTCAGATATAATGTGACAATTATAAATTAATTTATTATACAATTGCGCATTATTTCATTTAATTATTTCAACTAATCAAGAACTTTATTTAATGACAATGTTTCTTAATTATGCTCACATGAAAACTTTTCTTTAATAACACTTTATTTGGAAGGGCGGGTGCACAACCCCCTTAGAATTTTCCCTTGGGTTCACCCTTTTACTTAAATAAACGTGTATAAGTAACTGGAGCAGTAGTCAACCTTTTAAAAAACAATTAATATAAATATCTTGTACCTATAAAATTTACTATTAAAAAAATGACAAAATATGTTGTTTAAATGTCATGTGTAATTCATTTTGTAAAAAGTATGAGAAGCCGAAAGGATGAGGGTTTGATATGTTATTAGTTCAATGCTTAGTCTCAAATGTCTGAGGAACTTTCCAATTTCTTTTTGAATTAACTTAGTAACTTTGCATTAAAGCTGCACAATGAACTATTGGCCACGTTTTGAGGTTTATCCCGAAGGAAAAACCCGGGAACAAGGTCTACTTGTATTTTTATGATCAGATGACGTGAACTGGTACCCGACATAATATCAATAGGTGTCAGGACATAGGACCACGATCAAATTTAACGTGCACCAGTCCCATATATACGCGTCATTAGAAGGAAGGGCTAGTTCATACGACTTTTTGTTACTTCTTAAAGAATCTGGGCGATACCCTCCGATTGCAAGATGTGTACATTTTAACTTTTAATGTCAAGTTTATCCCAGCTGTGTTCGAACTCGCAATCTTCCGATAGTTAGCCGATAATGGTACCCTTGGGCCACTCGGACCCCAAAAATTACGAGGTAGTGTTCCCGGGACCTTCACATGGTCCTTCCTTTGAGATTGACCACGAATCGTCGCCAGCAGTCTAGTGTGCGACATTTACCAATTAACCGGTGCTGAGTCAGAAAACCATACCAATTTTTCTCATTTCAATTCTATAAAAAATATTTACTATTGTTATTTGGTTGCATAACAAAATTTAAATATACCGTTCCTTCCTTTCACTAATTTAATAATTATTTATATTTTCCGATTTCATTCTGAAATTCTTAAGAAATAAATACCTTTCCAAAATTTTATAAATTAATTATACTATTACACTGATTTTAATACAATAAATAATAATTTCGCTTTTACACATTAATTAATATATAAACAGTTAGAATATCGATATTGTTTGCAACCGCGTTGAACGGAACATGCTTTGTGACCATTAATGGTAAATATGACCCGATACGTGACCATTAATGGCCGCAAACCTGTTCTGAAAAAAGTTAGCATCGTGACGTCAGAGGGTTTCGTTTTCCGATAATGTAGCTCCACCCATGCTTTGTGACCATTAATGGTAAATATGACCCGATACGTGACCATTAATGGCCGCAAACCTGTTCTGAAAAAAGTTAGCATCGTGACGTCAGAGGGTTTCGTTTTCCGATAATGTAGCTCCACCTTATAAATGACATTTGTTGACATGTCACAATACTTGAGATTTATGCTATAGCAGAAAAATATATAAATTTAATATCTTATACAGAATATTTTTTATTATAATTCAAACTACACGTTATTTCATCTAAATTAAAAAAGTTAATATATTTAGTTTACTTACACATGGTTTGGTTTTGTTAATTAACGTCGCACTAGAGCTGCACAGTGGGCTATTGGCGACGGTTCGGGGTCTATCTCGAAGGAAAGACCCGGGAACACATTCATACATGCACCTCGTTATTTTAGAACCATAGTGAAATGACGAGGAAACACCTGAACTGGCACCAAACGCCTTCAATAGACGTCTTGACTTTGGACCA
Organism: Troglohyphantes excavatus; assembly: GCA_963932185.1. Taxonomy (NCBI): domain Eukaryota; kingdom Metazoa; phylum Arthropoda; class Arachnida; order Araneae; family Linyphiidae; genus Troglohyphantes; species Troglohyphantes excavatus. The sequence continues at coordinate 69,206,394 of OZ010675.1, forward strand.
CGAATTCTACGGTGTGTATACGGAACTTATACACGTTCAATCTGTTCCGGGTCCAATGTTTGAACGCCTATTGTTACGTCGGGTGCCAGCTTAGGTGACTATGGCTCGAAAATAGGATTCATTGTTCCCGTCTTTCCTTCGAGATATGTCCCGAATCGTCACTAACAGTCCAACATACAGCTCTAGTGCGCTGTTTTTAACCAAACCAAACAGACTCTACCAAGTCAGCTACAGCCAATGCCAAACTTGTGTGTGGCGGAAATGTTTAATCTTCCGAAAACTTGTCAAACCATAAGCATTTATCGAAACCGTAACTGTCGGTTTACAATAATAAATCTTCAGGTTAAGTAAGTGGAAAAGCGAAACTTTTCGATTTCGGCATCCAAGCCTTTTGAAAGTAAACAATATTTCGGGAAACAGAAAAAAGGACCTTTTCTTCTCCATGCCAACTCATCAATATTTCCGATTCCTATTCGCACTGCTTCTGATCCTGTTTGTCGGATGCGAACTCGCGAGTTGCTTGGGGGAGGTAATTTACGCAATAAACGCCGGCGGCGAGTCTCACGTCGACTACGACGGCATCCATTACAGGAGGGACCCGCTACACGGCCGCATCGGGACAGCATCGGACTACGGGAAGCAGCTGATCATCAGCCGTGTGTCCAGGACTGATCAGGTGCTGTACCAGACGGAGCGCTACCACCACGCCACCTTTGGATACGAGATTCCGGTCAACAAGGACGGGGACTACGTGCTCGCGCTCAAGTTCTGCGAGGTCTATTTTGCTTCCCCAGGAATGAAGGTCTGAATTGTTACGTAATACCGAAGCTAAAGTAAAGATGCAAATAGGCTTTCGTTTTCAGTTTGCAAAGAAAACTTAGTTGGTGGGATGTATTAAAACTTCGAAACTGTTGTGGGATGTAGGGTGATATATGTTAATTCTTAGTACTATACAGTACTCCTGAAATTTGACCGCAATTGGTAAGCCATATAATATTTTGACAATTTTAATTGATGATCTGCAGAGCATTGGCTTGAGTTATGGTAATCTTAACACATTCAACTGCAAGAAGGTTTGCCTCTAAGCATCATAATCGACTGCTCGAAAGGGAAACCAGCTGCTATCCATAGTAGTCCGAGGCAGGAGACCACAATTGTTGGGTGACATAAATGGCATCTTGTCATGCCAACACAGCAACATATTAAGTACATGTCAATACTTTTATCAGCTATTGTAATGGAAACACATTTTCCAGCTATCGTATTTGAAATAAATAACTTTTTCAAATATATGTGCTGATATCTTGGATAATAAAAACATTCACTGTATATGCAAACGTGAAATGTATCGGAAAATGAAAACTTACTTACTCAATCTGACACTACTACAATATTAAGTGTTTACACAATTTCTGTATCCTTTTCCAGTTAATAACTTGATTATTAGTAACCAGAGGTCTGTCGGTTTTTTAAACAGGATCCGTTTTTTGTGAATTTGTTTTGGTTTTGTGAATTTTGAAATTAATTTTGTGATAAAATTTCCTATGTTTAAATTGAGTAGAAAACCCACAACTTCTTTGCACTCAATACTTTTTAACTGATTGCACCTATTTTCCAGTTTTATATTCATTAAAAGATTTTTTTTTTACTTACTAGCCTATTTGCGACTATAACTTTTCTTTACAACGTTGCTTACATTATACAATATGGTGCTTATAAATTGCTTTTAAGGTTTAAAGAAGTACTTATTTCCCACCCCCCCAGAAAATACGTGTATTTGATGCCTAAATCCAAACTTATCTTTTACAACCCAAATTTCAGGTGTTTGATGTCACTCTCAATGGCGTCCACAGCGTTGTCTCCGACCTCGACATCTTTGCCAAGGTGGGAAAGGGTGTTGCCCACGACGAGTATGTCCCCTTCACGGTGAAGGGGAACAAGCTCATTGTAAATGAGGAAGAATCGGAGCATGATGGGAAAATTAGAGTAGAGTTTATAAAGGTCAGTTGTTTATTTTGTACAGACTTATTTTGTGTGAACTACACTTGGTGTTCATTCTAGGTGTTTTTTGAAGGGCTGTCTGCCCTGTAACTCGTATCCTCCTCAAAATTCACCTGACCATTTTATAAAATATCCTTTCACAGTTTGAGAAATAAATAAAAGAGCTGCTCAAGGAGGTAATGGAATGTAATAAGGATGTGAGTGTTCTAGGCCATTTGCCTAGTTACGCCCTTAATAGTTGTTGGCTAAATCAGAAGGCCAAAGTCTTTAATGTTCTGTTAGAAAAGGTATGCTTGCAAATGAATTTATGCTTCGTTAATGTGTGGAAAGTGTGCAAAAGGGACTGGGTGAGCCAAGATTGTTTGCACGTACAGGGCTGCCACTGAGTTGTACCTTTGAAAATAGTAGCTTTAGTATCCTCAGACATCAAAAATAGTAGCCTAAATAGTCTCCTCAGAGATCAAAAATAGTGGCCTAAATAGTCTCCTCAATTATGCATATATTTAGCAAAGATGACTAAAAGCAGTAAATTGCGACAAACGTTAAACAAATTGCGACAAAGGCATTTTATTAAATGCAAGTAATATTACAATTTGATATTATTTTTATTATTGTCACTGTTTTTAGACAATTCTAAATATGTTCTTTATACTCATTTTCTGAAATAGACTGCATAAATTAAAAATGTACATATTCACTAGATATGAACAAATTCCATTTTTAAACCGTACAACAATAGTACTGTTTTGTAAAAGTGCATTTTTGCACCAATATTTGCTTTTTAAAAAAAATTAACGTATATAAAAATACCCGAAGAACATATGCCTACTTTTAAAGAAACATAATAGAACATGACTGAAGGCAATGGTTATAAAAATACTGCATTCGCAAAAATTGTCAGCATATTGCCAGATTTTTTTTGCCGAGCTTGGTATTAATAAATATCAGTTTATAACAAATAACTTGCTAAACCAAACAATAGCGGAAAATAAAGACAATTTTCACAAATTTTGAATAGGAAAAAAAACCTTCAAAATTGAAAGAAATCACTTTTTATAATTGCAGTATTTTAACCAAATTTAGTAGTAATGATAAGTTGTTTATATCCCGAAACTTGCTAATTGCATTCATATTAAAAATAGGAGTAAAATTCTCAACCAAAAAAAATACACCCAAAACTTTTGTCTATCTAATAACAAATTTAAAAATAACTCTGAATAATTTATTAAGTTATAAAGATATCTACTTAATTCCATCAAAGTTTACACAAGTAGTTCTGGGAACAATTGAGAGTTGCATCAAATACTTCTAATTATGAAACTTTTTGTTGAACCAATGCATGATTCGATTTCTATGCTAACTTTAATACATAGGCCCGACAACAACAAAACACATATATGTTGAGCTTAATGACTTCAAGCAACATTCATGCCAAATTTGAAGAAAATCAAACCACACATTTGGTCATAAATGAGTAACAAGCAAATTTACAAACATACGAAATTCTTAGTTAAAACAGGGACCTAACATTCTCAAAAGCAAAGAAATTTCAACTCTAAAATGTCCATTATTTTGCCAAGCTTTTATAGGATATTATATTTTGATAATCAGATATAAAGTTATTTGAAGGTTTAAATAATTTTATCAGCTAACTTATGCAAAATCCCTAGAAATTTCAAAATTTTCATTTTTGAAAATCAAAGAAATTAAGACGTTAAAATGTCGATTTTCGACCTAATTAAGAATTGATTTGCTGTGATGCTTGAATTGATTTGCTTTGTGTGCTTTAAATGAGACTATTTAAAGGCAGTTGAAAATATTTAACGAAAATGAGTTCTTAATTAAGAAATATTGAATTTATATATATATATTTTCAATATTTACTTAACTAAAATATGTGGATTTTTTTTCCATTGAAATGTGGTTTATACACTAACCAAATCAGTGTTGCAATTTTGCATATGTTGTGCATGAAATCAATTAAGAAGGATGCTACTATCTATGGGAAATGATATTACTTTATTTTTTCCTCACAAACTTTACATTTATTGAAGAATGATAATTTAATGGAAAACCAACGCTACTACTTATTTTAAGCATGTTGCGTTCAAACAAAAGAAAAATAATGTATAAAATATATAAACATTAAAAAACCAAAAATTAATGCTAAAACGAATTGCAAGTCACAAAAAAAAAGCTTTTTTCAAAACACTAACCTAACCTTGCCAGTTATTTTCAGCATGCTACTATAAATCATTAAAAATTACACACTAAAAAGTTAGTTTAATAAGAAATTTCCAAATAGGTAAATAAAATCCATGTTTTTTTAGGTGGAATAGTTGTGAGAAAGAAAAATTTCAAGTAAAAATAATTATTGTAATAAAAATATATAAACGTTTAAACAAAATATAATTCAATTGGAATTTGAATACCAACCAAACGAAAAGAAACAAATTTCTTTATAAAAAAAATCAATTTTTATTACTGAAAATGACATGTCCTAAATTTCAAATTCGTGAATTAAATTATATTTTCGAAAAATATAATGCAATTTTGTTAAGTAGTGCAAAACAAATCATGATAAAACAGGAAGTAATGAAATATATGAATTTATATATCTGATGCAAAAGGATTGAAAGCCTTGAAACAGAGATCTCAGCAGGTCAAGTTTAGCAAATTTCCGCAATTTCAAGGCTTCCATGCATTTAAAAAACATATCAAAAGAGCGTCAATTGAAAGTTGCATTCGATACATGCGCCGAAATTATAATTATAATCATTTCAACTTCCGAGAGATATCTTCCCCATTTGACGAAGATCGCAAATATTTCTAGATGTGAAAGATGCTAAATTTTTGTGAAATTATCTGAATTTTTTTAGATTGAACATCGATTTTTCAAAAAAACAATAAACGAACTGAATATCTACAATTCCAGAGTTTTAATGAGCGAAAAAATTCTTAAAACAACGCCATTAGGCAACGAAAGATATTGAACCATAAAATTTCGACATAAATGTGGTTTCGTTGCAATTTGGCGCAGGATACCAATTTTGGCTCAGGATTCTCATCTTTGATATTTTTTACAGCAATTTTTATTACAACGATTTTGCCAATAACGATATTTTTGTTTAAAATTGCGATACACTGGCACCAGGAAACGTAATCGGTGCGATACAGCTCGAAAATCCACTCCTCCCCAACTATTTTATGCAATTATTTTAACTAACATTTAACTGAAAATTTTAACTAAAAATTTTCGGAATATACGCGAGTATATTTGGTAATTTTTTAGAAAATTAAAAAAAACTGATACATTTATTAAATTGATAGTAATAAAAAAAAAAAGGAAAACGTCGGAACCTCGGAAGATTTTCATTCCTGTGGTATATCTAATGTTCTTTGCTTCGCGCAGTGAATTCTAGAAATAACACACGCAACCTAAACGCAAATTGCTCTCTAAAAGGTAAAGAAAGCGATGTCTATTGGTGATAAACATGCTTGGCAAGTATTATTTACTTGTAAACATATCCTGCAGCGTTTAATGGTGTTGATTCTGCGACTGTTTGGCTATTAGAATCGCCAAATAGCAGTATATTGGTGCCGTATGCAACAGCCAATCAGATTACGTGATACTTCAAAATGAGTTAAACGGTGCGTGATTCTGTGAAATATTAGTTGAAAATCAGTGTTGTTAAAAAAAGTTATCAAAAAATAGTCGCCAAAAGCTAAAAAAAGTAGAGGGGTTTGATGAAAATAGTCGCTTTTGGCACTATTTTAACAAAAATAGTCGCCGAATCTTAAAAAAGTCGCTTTAGTCGCCTGTGGCAGCCCTGCACGTAAGTAGAAACTATAATTTGCCCCTTAGTAAAATGGTTTTGGTTAAAAAAATAGTTAAAAAAATGCGGATTAATCAAGAATCTGAGGGGATGAGCAATGGTAATAAGGGTCTTTATAGGGGAAAATACCAAATTTCAGGGAGGCATATTTCAATAAATTAAGAGCCGACATAAGTCAGACTTTTAAAAATGAATTAGAACAGTTACATGTAGCGGATCAATAGGTGGAGTTTTAAGATAAATTGCATGAAGCTGTACTGAAATTGAAAATTATAAAGAAAAATTAATTTTAATGTAAAAATTAAAAAATCAAATCAAAAATTAATTGTAATAATGATTGCTATTCTAAAACAATTAGAAATAATAAAACAGAAAAAGAGAAGAACATACTGCAGTCGGATCTTTGGCAAAATTCATAAGGGCCTTAGAAACTTCTTATTTTTGTTCAAAATGTCCTTAAAAACTTTAAAGTTACAGAAGGCTCTTAAGAAGTCCTTGAAACTACTATCATTTAAATCATTTGACCAAACCTCTATTAAGAATGTTAGTTACTAATGTGATTAAAACTGAACTTTGTATCTGAGTAAAAAAAAACCCAGTTTCTTGTTCCAATAGCTTTTAGCTTATTGCATCATCTATTTTCCTCTTTTATATTCCTTTATTTAATTTTTTTAGTAAGTCTATTTATGACTTTAGAGTTAACTTTTCGTAACAAATGTATACTAGTTGTTTGAATTAAAAAAATGAGGTAATTATAAATTGCATTTATGTTCCTTGAAAAGTCCTTAGGAACGTTTTATTTTCAGGAAATGCATACGAATCCTGTAGTATGAGCCTCTATTGTTGCTTAAACAAATGTTTTGTTTCTCAACAAAAATATTGTTTATTCTGCAATATCCCATTCTAACAAGAAATGTGTTTTTGCAGGGATACAGAGATAATCCAAAAGTGAATGCAATTTTTGTTATTCGAGGAACCCTGTCAGGTGAGAACTGTGCTGTCTTTGTTATTTGCACTCTTGGTAGAGGGCCTATTTATTAGAATCCTACCATTCAAAAATTTCTTTTAGTATTTTGTTATGATCTTGCACATAGAAAATTTCCTATAATACAATATAAATAATTATTTTTTATAGTGATTCATCAGCCATAGCGAATGCTTTTTGGTCACAAAACTATGCTCATGTATTCCGATCACCGATTTCACATTTAAAAATGAATTTCTTGAATTTTGTTGCCAAGCAGCTTTTGCTACTGCTGAAGAATCAGTTGTTTGGAGTTGTGTGGTTTGCCAATTAAGCCAATGATATGTAAAAAGAAATGATATCAAATTTATGTTTGTAATTATTCTAAATTTTTATTTCTTTTAATGTTCTGGAACACACACATAAAATACTTATTGGTCTATACTTTATATAATAGTTAACTTGAAGAATATGCCTTTTTAAAATTTAGTTGTAGTCTTTATTGATTTAGATAGATGATAATTTAAGTTCTGTTTGCTGTCATTACCAAAAAGATATTTCTTAAATATATTTGAATATTGTTTTTATTAATTGCAGATAAAAAATTAAATAAAACTAAAGAAATGTCTTTGAAAACGAGAAAACTGGCTTTGAACATGTAATAAAACAAGTTTTCTGTCTTGAAAATCGAAAAAGCCACCGGGCTAAAACACCGATATTGGATAAAATCGGCAACTATGGTTAGCTAATAATAATCAAATTCCTAACAAACTCAATGAAGAAAACTATGTTCAAACTAGATTTTTTTTCATTGGAGATACAAATTTCATTGGAGATCAATGGAGAATGGACTACTTTTTCAAATTATGAAGCCCAAATTTGTAAGACAAGCTAGACACAAAATTATTTAACCGATTCTTTTGATTAACGGCTTATATGATAGTTTTATAGCATCACTTAGCTCTTTTAGTTTAATATAATTTAGTTATATATGGTTAATTAGCTAAAACAGTAATTAGATTATTAGATAAAATATCTCGCCAAGGGGTGGATCGATGCCAAAAAAATATTTCCTACTCTTTTTAACTTCCTACTCTAAAAAAAAACACTATGGCAACTTTTCCAACGTAGTTTAGAGAAAGCACATTTTTTTATTATTATTGTCTTTTTTAGTAATTCTGTGTGAGTTAATTTTTTTATTATATTATGTATTTATGTATATGTGGGTATGTATGTGTGTATATTTATGTATATGTGGTATATTAATTATAGTTTATCGAGTAATTGACAATGTTTTGGTTTGATTTTATTTTAACTTTCTACAGTTCTTAAGATAAATGCTTTCTTTTTTTATACATTGATAATTTTTCTTAATTTAATGTGCCTTTCAGGCACAGCCCAACTTCTGAAGGGTTAAGGTGTTGTATTTTAAACCATATACTTAAATATAATGTTTATATTTTACCTATTAAAATTATAATGCTACTCTCTCTGTTAAATCTGTTTTAGTTTTAATACTTTTTGCAGTGTTCACTTTAGAAATACAATCCGTTGTGGCCCTCATGCCAATTCAGGTTGCGTGTGGTAGCAGCTTGTGTGTGGTTCTCGTCATAAAAACATGGTTCAAAATAATGAGACAGTGTTCTCGGGTCTTTATTTGGGGGGGGGGGAGATAAATCCCGAACCGCCGCCAATAGCCCTCCTATTGCGATGTTAATTCACCTACTAAGCAAAAAAAAGTTCTGATTAGAAGATTGACATCATGCATATTGACATGAAAAAACTATTAGTAATTTTTAAAAAGTTTAAGTGGTGATTGGTCTGACATTCTCCAAAAGGTGGGTTGAAAAAAAGGACATATCCCCCCAAAAAAACTTTAGAAAAGTAAAAAACGCTAAGCCCCCCCCAAAAAATCTTCGAAACTGTGGCAAAAAAGTTGCGATATAAAAACCAAACAAGCCAATTGCACTAGGGGCTCAACCCTGTACACCCACTCACTTTTCTTAGCTCAATTTTGAACTACTTAGGGCAGTTTTAAATTTTCCCTTGCGAAAATACACGTAAAATTGAAGATTATTTCAGACATTTCGTCACTTATTAAAACATTTATAACTACAAAACTAAATTGAATCATCAAAAACGCTCTGAATCATTTGTTGCCAATAGTTTAATTTATATCCTTAATTTTTTATTTATTTTTTTGATGAAAATTGGAAGACAAATATTCAAAAGTATGTGAACTTTTTTTGAAATTTTATGAAATTAATAAATAAAGAACGTCTAAAATACTTATTGTATTGAAAAAAATATATATTCAGCTTATTCCTCAAACATTTCTTAATAAACTGACACAATTTCATAATTTTAGGACATTTACTTTTGAGATGTGTGCGGAACAATGAAAAAAAGTTGCAAATTCTGGATATTTGTGAAGAAATATTGCTTCTTCGCTAATTTTATAACCTAGCTTAATTAGCAATATCTAATTTAATTGTAAAGATAGAAATATAATCTTTATGACATCGAAAAGATAAAGTTTTAAATAACATTAGTATATTTTTTTGAATAAGAAAATATGAAATTTTAAATTACTTCCCGTTGCAAAAATGAGAGTGAAAAAACTTCAAATGAGTGGAGCGTGTTTAAATGGTTAAAAAATTTATAAATTCAAAACTAATTCGAATTTTAAAAAATGCTTACTTGGATATCCTATTCAAACCTTTTTCTACATTCCCTAAAAAAATTGGATCTACCCTTTTAATAGTTTGATGCGACGTGAAACACGAGACCCAGCAATTCGTCATAATACAAGGTGATCTTGCACAGCAACGCTATCGAGGGTGGATGAGTGTTAGCAAATAAGGGGCAGAGGGACCTAGTATTTAAAATTTTTTGTTTATGTTTCAACGTATATTATTGACAAACAATTTGTGTATTCGTTAGTTACAATTAAGTGAATAAGTCCTGCTAAACACTTGACTAAATTTGTTTGAATTGCAGATGTCCCGCAGCTTCCCTCATTGACTGCGGAAGAGAAGGAAGAAGAGGAGGAGGAGCCTGAGGTGGGCGGAGACAAACGCGGTCCATCCCCTGTACGCCACCCCTCTGGACCCCGCAGCCCCAACCCCTACGAATCGGAGGACTCCGGCTCTATGCTGCCCGTGTTCATTGCCATTGGTGCCTTCTTGCCACTCCTCTTCTGCCTGTGCAGGCTGTGAGGCCACGCCACCACACTCCGCCGCATCAGTATTTCAGTGTTGTGCGTGCCATCGCATCATTTGGGGGACATGGTTGAATGTCATCACACCAGTGTTTGAGCTACGATATCTAAATATGTATAATCTAAATACTAGGGATGGGATGAATATCAGGTTGGTATTCAGCTATATGCTGAATATTCGGTAGGCCAAATACTTTTGATATTCATCCAATCATCAGCCGAACAACTGTCATAGGAGCAAGACTTAAAAACAGGATTTGGAAGGGGAAAAAAATTAGGTTTTAAAATTGTTTGGTGGTAAGTAGTAGTAAAACAAATCTAGCTGAATTAAAATAAGTGTCTGAAACGTATTTTTTTAAAATCACTTTTAGAAATATGCAGCTTTTTTTTTATCAGTGATTAAAATATCTTTAAAATAATACAAAACCTAAATATTTATTTTTTATTTTGATCATTACGAAACAAGTGTTGATAATGATAGGATGTCAAAAACTTTAATGAACACCACCTCTTAACTTTATATCAAATAAATAATTTAAAATTTTTAAATTGTAAAGATTTTTGCAGAAAAAAGGTTTTGTATCCCTAATATTTATTATTATTAGATTTAATAGTATTACTATTCTATAGTAAATACAAATACTATACTACATATATATTATGTTAATTTTACATCCCAAACCTTTACCTCAGATGCTTAGGTTGTTCACTGTATGAAGAATTCGAAAGTAAATTGTTATTCGGCCATCGAATATTAGATATTCGACCTTGAAGTCGACCGAATATTCGGCCAAATCACTATTTGTCATATCCTTACTAAATATGATACAAATCCTATTGTAAGACAATATTGTAGCTTTTTTTTGTTGCGAAAACTAGATTTTTAAAAATCTACAATTTGTTTCAAATTAACAATTTAACCACAATTAGTTAATTTTTTTTTTAGAAAGAAGATTTTCAAGGCATTTTTAAAAATATATATATATGATAGGCATTCATATTGCTCTTTGATGTTGTTCGCAGTGATTAAATCTCACTGTAGATAAAAATAATTCATATGATGAATTGTTTTAAAGGATCTTTTTTACAACAAGAAACATCTCCATTTAATTTGTGTATATTAGCTAAATTCTAAAAGTTTCAACACTGGTGTGTTAAAAATTTATTATGGTGAAAATGGCTTTTAGGTATGTTTGGTGGAAGGTATGATAACCTGCCATAAATGTGAGTCACTGTGCAGGATGGGGAAAAAATACTGTATTAATATTTATTTTAACTTTATTGAGATCCCTCCCACCTATTTTTAAATGTACTGATTGGTGATAAAGTAAATATATTTATTTAATCAAATTGTTTTCTAACACATTTTAAATTGTTTAAACAATTGCATCCAAAATATTTGTAATGTTTCTTAGACTCCCTAAAAAAGATTTGAAAATGTGGTTTTCAACATCTCAATATTTAACAAAAATATATATGTATATCCCATGTCTTTCCTTCGAAATAGACCCCAAACTGTTGCCAATAGCCCAATATGCAGCTATAGTGCAATATTAATTAACCAAACCAACCACTAGTCATGTGTGTATGCACACAATAGATGCCCTACAAATGGTGGTGCCTTCCATGTTGGAACAGCAAAAGTCACGTGCTGGCCACTAGTATACTTCACGCTCTCGTTGGTCAAATCTGGAGTCTTCAGCAAAGACCAGTCGAAATGGACTTGCTATGCAAGTTTGAAGTGGATAGCTGGTTAAAATTCACAGCAACATCTGATGAAATTCAGATGTTTGCACCCAACATAATTGGATTCCATAATTTATTTATATATGTTTTTCTTTGTGTCAATATAAGGTGTGGAACTGCTTGCAAATACTCTTCCTTTTGGTTTGCTTTTATTGGTCAATATAAACATAACCATAAACAAAATGTTATCAAATTGCTAACTAAAATTGTTTTTTAGAAAAGTGTGTTTCATCGATGCTACGTTAAGCTTAGTTACAATTTTCCAACAAAATAATAAATTAAAATCTATTTATTAAAAATAAAATATATTTTGTGTAAGTGGTGATTAAGTGAGGTACTGAATTTAAAACAATGTTTGAATAAAAATTCCTCAAAAAATAGCCGAAAAGGAGTACATGGAAGCCGTACTTACGATGTTAAGGTAGCAATCTTTTTAGTAGATTGCTGATTATATATAAATATATTCTTCAAAATTATGATTTTTTTTGGTTATTGCAAATATTTTATGTAGTATCAATGATACATTGTTTTTATTTGAATAGATATAAAATCAAAGTGTGGTATAATCACTGTTGCACAAAGGATTTTATAAAATGTCATTTTGCAGTAGGTTTAATTTTTGGGACATTGTACTTAGTTTTTTTATTACTTTAGACATACTGTGCACAACAGTATAAAAAAAGTATTAATTTTAAAAATATTACTCATTCCACAGTTAATGCAAATCAGATGCTGTACGTTTATTTTGAGATGTGCACCAAATTTTTGATGCACATGCCATGCAATGAAAATTGAAAAGGAAAGATATCCTAATCTAACATAATTCCCATTTTATATTTTTAAAATGACTATTCATTAAAGCAATTCCAAAACATAGCTTTCCATTAAATAAGTTTAATTCTTTACGTAAATGGACAAATAAAATGTCATCCAATGAATGTACTAGAGCAATGGTTCCCAACCCGTGATCTGCGAGGGGGTTCTAAATGTTCCTGGGCCTTTTAGAACCCCTGTATCAATTTGGTATAGAGATTTTTAAAAAAAAACTTTTTCTAAAGGGTGTTGCACCCAAGATGTATTTCCTTTCAAACTAAACAACCTCTATATAGAAAATCAAAATTTTGTATGCTATATAAAGGAAACAAGATTGTATCCTTAGTTTAATATTGCAAATAAACGGAAATGAGTTTGATATTGTTACTTCAATACAACAGATTGTGTTAAAAATTATATATTTTATAAGAGGATTGGATCGTCCGGAGGTTGGGGGAACCTCCTAGTATATACAAAAAATGTTGGTTGGAATATTGTTTTTTTGTGTCAACTAAAATGTTTTAGAATTTTCTGACGATAGTACCATTTATTCTGCCAGAAGGAAGCCTTCCTGTGTCCTTCTGGAAGGATATTGCATTATTAAGTACTTAAATTATATTTAGTACATAAGTATTTTTTTCAATGTTATTAAAAGGTAGTCGGTTGCTACTTGCCGAATTTTTGAATCAGTTGTCCATGGCCATCTAAAGGTTGAGAACCACTGCTTTAGGTGGTCATAGACCACCAAATTGAAAGGTAGACAAAGCGTGGGCCATTACTTTTTATTAACAATAAAAAAATGCAGGTACCAAATGTATATGTAATTCAGGAACATAAGTACAATTCAAGTATTAAATACTGTATGTGGAAATAAATATATAAATTCAAGAAAGTTATGTGTGTTTATCTTATTTCAAATAATAATAAATGATAACTCAAACGCATTTAATTTATAAAATAAATTAGAAGTTTCTCAACAACATAAGAAAGAATCAATACAAACATATGGAAATGTTCATATAGGCCTCCCACGCATAAAATTGTATTTATAGCAAAAAGGTTAAATTTCTATTTTAGTTTTCTTTGACATAAAAAAATAGGTTCTCAAACAATGCAAGATTTTTTTAAAGCAACACAAAAACATCTGGATTGAACTCTTCGAACCAATTCAAAAATTTGAACCACCTCTCGTAGACCACCATGGGTTGGGAACCACTGTACTAGAGCATGGTTCAGTTTTGTATTAATAAAACTAATTACAAGACTATATAAAAGTTTAAATACTATATTGTTTGAATTTTGATAATCAAGTCGGGCTTTCGCTGCAATTGCTTAACAGGCTTAATTAGGATCATCCCTCTGACACAACTACATTTTTTTTTATCTTGTGGAAACATGAAATCGGGATAAAAAAATTAAGTATACTATTTTATTTTGTTAACTCTAAGCTACCCACCAGTGAAAGTATCATTTAAATCAGTTCAGTGAATCTCACATGATTAGTAAACTAAATTGTATTAGAAATTAAACAAATTAAAAAAAAAATTGTCATCCAAAGAATTTGAACAATGCCCCCAGGTATAAATTTTCAGAAAACTATTCCATGTACTTCTTTACAATTTGTACGGATACTAAAAAAAATAGCTTTATGTGAAATCAACGAATTTCAAAATTGTAAACTATGCAATAACTATTGATAAGTTTAAATTATTGAAGGTTCAGATTTTTATTCAATTCATGTTATCATATATCAATGAGTTAATTTAGCAATTATAGAATCATATAATGCTAAGTTAGTTTGCTTTTTTTTTAATTTACAAATCATTCACATGTAAAACTTAGATTTATATAATTTTTTTATATATTACTTTATGCTAATAGAACTGCAGATTTCACACACAATGGTAGTACTGTACATGATTATATCCTATTTTTTATGTTGTTATATTCTATGAGTTATTGTATCCTATTTTTTATGTGTTTACCTCTAAGTCAACCCTTCATTTCATACAAAAATGGAGATAAATCACTTTAATACATTTCTCTCAAATTCACCCTTTGCACTCCAAAAACATCTTTGACATTTGCATTCTTTTTGCGGAACAGTTATTCCTCTCTTTTTGTTCTTTTTCCCAAAATATTTTATGCTCATAGAGGAGAAAAAATCATAATCTGTTTTAGATTTGCAAGAGAACAAGTTGAAAAAAAAAGAGATATAGTTTATTTTAAAGAACATGGAACCAAAAGAAAGGGTCGTTGTGTTTTCCCCTGAGAAGAGACAGCAGAGTGCAAAGGGGCAAGTTAAAAACACGAAAATTAAAATCACCCTCCAGCAACCTTCAATTTATAAGAAAAATAACTTAGAAATAACTGTGATTGGAGTCCAAAGAGACTCTATTTCCACACCTCTTCTTGAGAAGATGTCATTGTGATATGCAGTAATGTTTCTGTACTATTAAAAATACTTTTTTTTTAAACAAGATTTCCCTTACCTAATTATCATTCCACTTTACTGGACATGTGATTACATCGACTTCATTGCTAATTTTGGCAAGTTATAAGCAAAGTTTTCGAGATGTCCTACCCAAAATTTGCTTTACACTGGTTATAATAAACAATTCGAGCTCTGTTTAAACTATATTGAGTTTTTTTAATAAGCAGTACTAAATGCACATTTTTTAGTAATTAGTATTTATATATTATAAATTAGTATTTTTATATGGATATCGTAACTAATTTTTTGAAGATTTTTGACCATGTAATAACCATTAATTTTATTTACAAATTTTATTGTTTGAAATTGTGGTTCTTCACAAATAACTGCCTTAAAAAAACATTTTTCTAGTTACAAATCCTTTAAGCTTTTTTTTATATATATACTATCTTTGTGCAACACCTGTGTGCCATCGAATGATTATCCAATAGGATAGGTTAAACAATTGTAAATATTAGCTTATCTCTCATACCCTATTTGTAGGCTTCGTTATTTTCCACAAACATTTACCTATCCTATTGGAAATGGAGGAAATGACAACAAAAATTCTCATAAAATTAACTTGTTATTTTTCAAGCATATGCAAGCTTATGTCTCAGTTGTACTTAACATGGAAATAATTTTAAACATCCTTTGTTTAATTTTACATTAAAGCTAATAATGTTATTAAAGTTAATATTTTTATTACTTGAAATCATGGCATTGGAAAGAAATGATATGTACATAAAACTGACCTTATAAACTACATTGGTGATCTAGTCATTCTAATTTTGAATAAAAAAATTCTTTCTAAGTTTTTATAGCTTATTTGTATTATTTTGTTTATTTTTATATTTGGTGATCTAGTCATTCTAATTTTGAATAAAAATTTATTTCTAAGTTTTTATTTTTATATCTTATTTGTATTATTTTGTTTATTTTTACATTTAAGTTAATATTTTTATTATTTGAAATCATGGAATTGGAAAGAAAAGATATGTACATAAAAACTGACCTTCAGTGGAAGGTAAATGACTTTTATAAACTACATTGGTGATCCAGTCAGTCTGATATCAAGCATTTCCTGTTAATTTTGAATAAAAAATTTCTTTCTAAGCTTGTTTTATTTTTTATTTTAATATCTTATTTGTAGCATGCACTAAAAAATAGTCTGTAAATAAGTTCACTCAAAGTTAGTCTGTCGATTTCTAACATTTATTAAGAATTAGTCATAAGAAACTTGTCCACTTGCATGGATTTTCTACATGTTGTGCAGTTTATGAAAGCTGAGCCTATAAAGTTATATGGATTAATTGTACATATACGAGGATATTTTGACATAATAATACTAGGATATTTTAACAGGCAAAATATCCGCATGAAACGTTAAAACAACAAATGCATTCAAAAGATGTGTTAAGTTTTTAAATTGTTTTATTTTATTGCATTTATTTTTTATCAAAATGCTTGTAACTTTCTTGTCTTCAATGCACTAATTTCCATATACATTAAAATCCATACATTTATAAAGAAAGATTTAAGACTAAAAATTAAACAAGTTTAGTGAAAAAATTTTAATAAAAATTTAGAAGTTTTATTTTTCATATTCCATAATCAATTAAAATATAAATTTTCATAATTTTATAGTGAACAATTTATGCTGGCTGATAGATTTATTTTTGTGTTAAAAAAATGTACAGATCCAATTTTGATAGATTTGAGAGTAACAAATATGTTTATGAACAGTTGAGTCTTTACAAATACAGTTGTCACTTCTCACTGTTAGATTAGTTGCAAATATGCACTGCAGATAAAAGGAACAAAAATGTATGGGACTCTCATCTTTATTTAAATAAGAAGTAAGGTACAAAAGCTTGGATGGTTCCCCAGAAAATATCACAAATTGAAAGACATCCATTGAATTTTTAGTTTCCATACCTGATATCATCTACCTAAAAAAAAATATACTTGCAAGTATACTAGCATAGCAAAAAATATACTAGCATAAAAAAAACAATATTCATTAAAAATGAAAAATTTAAGTGTTCTACTGTGAGCTTTCTTAGTATCTTATGAACACTATAAAATATTTTAAAGAAATTACCTAAAAAGTAAAATATGTACTTTTCTAAGAACTATATAATTTAAAGAGTTTACTACAGTGCGAGGTACTGTTTTATTAAAAAAATATTGATAATTATACAATGGACTTCTAGAAATATAAGAAAATATTTTAATTTGTTTCATTGTTTAAAAGTGAAATATTTATATCAATAAAGGTTTGCAATTCAATTTTATTCAAAATAAAAATATTTATATAAAATATATAAGGCAGTTTTTCTAAGTAAGTTTTCTAAGGCTAATTTTCGTCTAGTAGTCGAGACCAATTTCCAATCAATGCCAGACATAAAAATATCTGTGACTAACTAGGTACTGAATTTGCATTGAGTATATAAAATAAAATTTACCTAAATTTTAAAAGCATTTGATTAACATTGATCATAGGGACTTTAAAAAAATTAATGATGCAAGTCTTATTTTTAAATAATTTTCAAGTGATTGGTAACTGGTGCATCAAGCCATCCGGTCGGGTTCGCAACGCTAAGCCAAAAAAAAAAAAACCACCTCGCCAAAGCAGCCAAGCTTATTATACTCTGCACATCTCCTAATGTTAAGCCGTATACCATAAAACATATTCCAGAACCCGAACTACATTTCGTAAAAAAATAAAACCAGTATTGTTGGAACCGCATCAGCGCAACCTTTAATTTAATACAATATTTTTTTTAATTGAAAATCAGCGGAGTTACAGAGTTTTTTAATTTACGTAAAGTTAGTCAATTTGTCACTTTTTCAAATTATGAAGCCCAAATTTGTCAGACAAGCTAGACACTACATTATTCAACCAATTATTTTGATTAATAGCATATATGATAGCTTTATGGAATCACTAGGCCAGTGTGTTACTTTTATTTTATAATATTTATAAGTTTAATTAGCTAAAAAAGTAATTAAATCTTAAAAGCCAAAATTCTCGCCATTAGGCAATTAATACCCAAATATAAAGTCTTTCCACTGTCCGGTCGCAAAAGAAGATAATTTTTTAGAGTGGTCTAATGAAAGTTTAAATTATTGGTAAATAATACTCTCGACAAAATAAAAATATTTGTCATTTTATCTTAAATGGTAAAATATATTTTGGGACTTTAGCTAAATTATTAAAAGGTTTCTGAAGCCCAGTTTAAACATTTCCTGAACGCCTCCAGAAGATCAGACTGTTAGCATAGTGCAACAACAAAGTGCAATTTTAGAGAACAAGGAAATATAATTTTTCTTATGCAAGAGCAATTCCCACATTTTTGAATTGTTGCAAATTTTATTTAGTATATAGGTTACTGTTAAAGTGTATAATTCAAGTTATTTCATAGAATACCTAGCTATTTCATGAAATAACTGATCAAGTTAGTTAAAATGAGTAACAAATTAATAATTCTACTCTTTAATTAGTTATTCTATGAAATCACTAATAATAGACAGTTACAGTGGGAAATAAATAAATTGACTGAATTATTCAGCGTATTGGAGATTAAAATTCAATTTAGGTTGAATTCCATTAAAAAAAATGTTATGCAAGATTCTCAAAACGAGTGCATAAAAGGGAGTTGAGATGACAAAATCAACTGTTCGAGGAGGATGTGAAGCCCCAAACGACTGTTCCAAGGGATTAGCAATTGTTTTTGAACAACAATGAACCTTTGTCTGGTCTCAAAATCGACTTCCCAAATAGATGAGAACCTGGAATGACTGATTACAAAAATATCTGACTCGCTTTAATTTTTTTTTAAATTCAGAACATTATTTATACTAGGTTATTTTACACTTTGACTGATTTAATACTGAACTGTAACATATACTGAAAGTATCTGCAATGCCAAAACGATGTCTGTGAATATTTGCATAGGAGGGCACTGGACCAATATCTTTAGAGAAAAAGTGACTAAATCTGACCACAGTCCATTTACAATGATATAGGGAAAAAGGTTAAAATTACCTGCAAGTTTCCCTAGCTTCATCTGCAAGCACATAGCTTGGTATTTCTGGAACATTTGACTAGGAATTTTTCCTGTTCTATAATAAAGAGGACCATTACTTTGATGTATAACTCTAGACGCTGCAGGTAAGTTAAGTTCTTACCAAACTAAAATTTGCCTTATGCTGAACCTTTGTTAGCACAGCCAAATCAAAAATCTGTAGACCTTTGATCTAACGACATCTCACAGGTTCAGTACAAAATAGTTGTTATAGTAAAATGTTATTGTAATGAGTTAAAACCATCATTACATATAAAATAATCAAATGGGATTTCCAAGTCATTGTAAGGTGGATTACATTCTTTATTTTAAAAGCACTCTTATTGATTGCCCCTAGTAGCCATACACTGGCAACTATCAAACATACAACTAAACTGTTGAGTTGCATGCAACTAGAAAGCTCAAAGTGTATCTACTCACTGGGCAACTTTTAATTGCACAAAATATACAGGTACCTTTCCCTCGCTGCCGCACTAACAGCTTGTGGCAAATAATCAACAATTTGGTTATTTTGTGTTAA
This sequence comes from Troglohyphantes excavatus, assembly GCA_963932185.1. Classification (NCBI taxonomy): domain Eukaryota; kingdom Metazoa; phylum Arthropoda; class Arachnida; order Araneae; family Linyphiidae; genus Troglohyphantes; species Troglohyphantes excavatus. The sequence goes on from OZ010675.1 coordinate 69,226,058, forward strand.
TCCAAGTGTGGCAATTTTTCCACCTTTAACTTAGGCAATTGTGAAATCTGCTACTTGACAGTCCTGAGTTGGATGCAATTAAATAGTTGGTCTGATTTTTTTAGTTGCTCAGTTGATTAAAAATTTCAGTGCAATTATAGGTCGTGAATGGCAAACTTAAAAAACCAAGACCTATTTTTAAATCAGAAACAGTCTTATAAAAAAACTAAACAACTCATGTTCTTAGACTTTGTTATTGTGAGCCAAGTAAAGATGCATTCTAATATGAAATAAATGCATACTTTATGAGATAAAGTACTGCGAATTTAACAGACATTGTATGTTATGCTTTTACAAATATTTTGTGAACAATTATATACCTTTAGGAAATATTTCACTTAGGATAATTTACACATATTGTGATTATATATTGTTTCAAAATAGTAAAAAAAAATGTGTGTAACATAGCACAAGTTTCTCTACTCTTTATTAAGAAGTTTGCTGCCCTTGGGAAAAAAATAGTCTTATAGTTTCAAATACAACCTCCCTTTTAAAATGTGCTACTTTTTTCTGCAACTTTGGTATTCATGTGGCTGATAGTGGACTACTTCTTTGGGGATAGCCATCGGGAAGTAGTTTACTTTAAAAATCAAAACCATTTAAACATCACTTTTATTTATCTATATTTTATTTTGGATAATTTATCTCGAGACAATGAATTGTTAAGAATGATTACTCAAGAAATTTAAAAAAAAAAAAAAATTCAATTTTTTAATGAAAAAAATATTTTTTACAAATTAGATAAATTAAACAATAATTTATATAGTACAAATACTATTTATTCCCTGTTTAGTATGGTAATTGGATTTACCAAAGTTAAAATTTGACTCATTTAAAATAACACTCATATAATCTGGAACAGGAGGTTCATACATTAAGAGGCCTGGTTCAAACTACGTATATAACATGAATTTGTTTATGTGTGTATAGGCTGATCCTGAAAAAAATTCTGAGGAGAGTACATGTGAACGAACCCTTCCCGAAATAAATGTAAGCAATTTTCTTTTCAGAAACATAGGTCATTAATTATTTAATTAACTTAATTATGTATAATTAATTATTTAATTAAGACAACAATATTCATAACTAACTAATTAGAATTAATTTTGTAAAATTAAGTTTAAATAATTAATAGTTTCATTAAATTTTTCCAGCTTGTATCGCCTTTGAAACAGGTGTAATAAAATAGGTGAAATAGCTGTTAGCGCTTCGCAGGAGTTCGTGTTATGTAGTGTTTCTGTATGTGTCTACTCTTCCGATCTGTGTTCTGAGTGAAAAGTTTCTGAATGTTGGTGTCGTCCGGATTGCTCAGTGATAGAGCACTTGTGCGCTAAACAAGGGGTCCCGGGTTCGACTCCCACTGGATGAACTTTTCACTCTTATTGATTTAAATATATATCAGAAAGGGGCAATGTTGTCAGTTGATAATAAATGGGACCTCAAAACAGTGGACAAGTAAATTACAACAAAGTTAAAACATTGAAATGCATGACTCACCTATCCAGTTCTTCAATGAATCTTTCTTTCAAGTCAGGAAATTTTGGTATCTAAAATGAATAATAAAAGTCAATTAGAGTAGTAAGAATATACTTTAAACATGGAAACCATATACTTGTTAAAAATATCCTTAACCCAATCTATTTTTCTTTGAACTTTATTTCATTGATTCTGGACCTTCTAATTACAAGAAAAACATTTCTTATACAAGGATTATGATATCTAAAACGTTTTATGCTGCTTATTAAAAAAAATCATGTGTTTATACCTCATTTCATTAGGTCAAAGGTACAAGATAAAAAAAATAATAAACTATTTATACTTCTTTTGGAAGCTTTAGATTTTCACAGGGTTTGAAAAAGCACTAATAAAATAAATAAAATCATGTTAAAAGTTTTATTAAAAATGAATTAAACAACAATTGAAGGGTGTTGCCTGGCTTCAAGAGTTTCAGAGCAGTTAAAATAAAAAATTTGGATCAGCAAAAACGTGTTTGGAACAGCTAAAATGGAAATTTGGAGCATCAAAAAGGATTTTCGGAGCAGATAAAATTAAAAGTTAGTGGAAAATAAAGCTTTTGGGTATAGCTAAAATTCAAAACTCTCACGTCTCTATGAATTAGATAGTAATCCAAAAAAAACAAGTTATCTAGATCACATCCTAACAATAAAAATTTCAACGTACACGGAAGTTTTTATTGTATTACTAAAACGTAAAATTTTGAAGGAAAAAACATAATGCACGTCTAAAATTAAACGCTTAATGCTACATAGAAATTTTAGTAAATGTACCGCTAAAAATAAAAACACAATATACCTTTAAGCTAAAAATATATCCATAAAAGAAAATATTCAAAGAACCCAAAGTAATGTCTACAAAAAAAAGGTGCTAGGCACTAATAAAATATTTAATTTTACAAAATAGTTACATTTTTTAAAAAAATTAATATGAATTTTATATTCATTACAACTTTTTTGTATCGGTGCCAAAATTTAGGTATATATATATATATATATTTTTTTTTTGTAAATTGGCATCAACTTAAAATATTTGTGATAAATATAAAATTAATATGAAATATTTAAATTTTTTCAACTTGTTTGTAAAATTTAAAACTTTTTAAAAAACTTTTTAGTCTTTAAACTTTTTTTCTTAAAGTCAGGTTTTTTTTAAAAAAAAAATTATTTTTCCTTTTTGTAGTTTTTTATTTAGCAGGGGTTTGCCCACTGCTATTATTCATCAGGAAGCTTAAGTTTTTGCACACTTTTTTCCATGCCTCTGGTAGTATATTTTGAGATTATCCGGTTTAATAAATGAAATGAATCAAATTATATTGTAGTTAGACAATCCCTATCCAACAACGAAACTATTTCGAAATCTGAAATTTTTTTTTTTTAAAGTCTGGTTAAACAAAATTTTTTGATAACTGTTTCTTCATTTTATGCCATGGCTGAGCGGTTAAAGGCGTTCAGCTACTAATCCGAGGATTGGTGGTTCGAACCCGTGCGATGGACTTGACAAAGAAAAGTAAAAAAGTAGTGATCTTGTGATCGAAGGGTTGCCAGCTTCGCTACAAAAATACTAGAAAAGTCGGCCAGAACATCCGCAAAAATTAACGGCGTGTATACGGGACTGGTGCACGATAAATCTGATCGGGGTCCAAAGTCCCGACGTCTATTGAAGGCGTGGGGTGCCAGCTCAGGTGTTTCCTCGTCATCTGACCGTGGTTCTAAAATAACAAGGTGCATGTATGAATGTGTATGTGTTCCCGGGTCTTTCCTTCATATAGACCCCGAACCGTCGCCAATAGCCCACTGTGCAGCTCTCGTGCGATGTTAATAAACCAAACCATCATTTTCTGCCAAGTGAATTATTTCTTATTCAACAAAAAAATAGTTTTTGCAGAATATTCGGCCCCACGTGTTACAGAAATATCAGAGGGATGGAATAGGTTTGCGCCCATTGTCTGTAGAAGTGCAGGGGAGATGTTGTTGAGTGATGGGCAACATCCGAAAAAAGTACAGGGGCAACCGCCCTTCCCTTGTCTACCCGAATCACCACCACTGCAGTGTACTATTACTATCAGAAGATTAAAAATTTTCAATGCCCTCCCCCCCCCCCTTTAATTTAGCCTAAAGAATTGTAAAATGAGCAAATTATGAATAGATACAAATTAAGTAGAGGGCCGTATTTACTAAAGAGTAATAATTGTATTCTATGTATAGGGTCTTAAAATTAAAATAATTTTTTTTAATTGGATTGGTGCAGTTCAGTTTCTGTGCAATTTGAATTAATATCAGTGTTTTGGAGCAGCTTGAAGCAGAAATCTCGAATTGGCACATTGTGCGCAAGCGAAACACCCCTGAACTAAGAAGTATGTAAATAAAAGAAAAGCACCCTATTAATATTTCAAAACTATTAAACATGTTTTAAAAACTGGTTTTTTATTTCAAAGCCACAGAAGCCCTCTAAAACATGTAGAATCAAACAATATTGGGCATATATTTTTATATTTCAAAACAACTCTTTATTTAAATTAGTATATTTCGGGTTCCAGAAAACTGGCAAGAAAGGTGGACCAGTTGAAGTGTGAAAACAGAGCAAATATAGGGAAATGATAAATTCGGTTAGAGATGGCGCTTCTATATTTGGCACTATATCGTTGATTTAGGCAACTTGTTTATGCATCGTATTTTGAATAAAGTTTTTCAAAGTTTTCAAGCTAAGGAATTTGTCATTTGAGAAATAAAGGATAACCTGCTATATTTTTGTAACCTTTCCAAAAACAAATTTTTCATCCAGGATTATGTTATTTTGTGTTCTTAACCGAATGTTGCATTTTTTTTAAAAAGCACCCCTAGCAGAGCGTTGTTTAAATTAAAAAAAAACTTCGATAAATTAATACTATATTAAAGAAATAAACTCCGATACTAAATAAAAGTTAAATTAAAACATTTATTATAAAGTAAATTATCCGAATGAGCAGACAAGAAATGCCTGATGGATATGAAGTTCGGAGCTCCCACTTATCATACAAATAATTGATCATGTAAAGTAAACAAATTATGTTTACTTCACGTAAATTTATAACAATTTAAAAAGAGGAAAAATACTTCAATTACTGACTAAATAAAACTTCTATCAAGTCTGTAAAAATAAGATTGCAATGGCCAGATTGCCATTTCAATCTGTGAAGATCGGATTAGGTTTATTTGAAGAGAAGTGAAAAGGGCTCCGGTTTATTTACAACACACTATTAACACAAGTAAATACACTATTTTCGACAGGTTTTTTCTAACATTTTAAGTATTAAAATCGCCTTCACTAAAAAAATTTTGTACAAAATTTATTTTTTCCTATGAAGTTTAAATAAACTACATTCATTATTTTATACCTTTTATAAGTAAACTATTAATAAAAATATGCATAAAAATAGGCAGTTTTAAAGGGTTTTCCCAAAGTTACACTTAGATTAAAAAAATGTATACCGTATAAACTCGCGTATAAGCAAACCTCCTAATTATAAGCTGATTTTTTGTCCAAAATTGAAAAATCGCGTATAAGCCGAGTTGTATTTTGTACATGAAAAATTCTAATTAAAATCGGCAAATCATCAAAAATACAGTGACATTTTAATCCATAAAATATATATTTAAGCCGAGAAATCAAAAATTAAAAAAAAGTGGCTGGAGAAACGGCCTTTCTCGAAGTTCGCGACGATCCATCGTGCTTAAAAAGTATATACCACTTGCAATGTTCTTGTGTCTTTCAAACCTCCATCGGACTTCTAAAATTACATCTATCTTAATATCATAATGAAATATTTTAAACCATAAACTTAAATACCAAAATGTGCAATTTCTAATTCTTAACATCGTTTTGTAAAGATTTAAAAAGTTAGAAAACGTCAACTATTTTCGGCCAACATCGTTGACTACTGTCGCGATTAAATACAGATGAGCATTTTTTTATCCACCTCGGAAGGAAATACTAGTATATTATGCATGAATGTAAACTTCTTATTAAAATATTTATTTTTTTTACGAAATAAATGACTTGAAAGTAGAGCTTGAATTCGCGGATTAGCAACGTCCTATTTTACCGTTTTAAAGTCGATTCCATCCAAAATTCTAATAAAACAACTATTAATTTCTTTACATAATATTATCAAGGAATAAAATCTGTATTGGGGAAATAAATGTTATTTAATTATTGCAATCGAGTAAGAAAGACATCGACTTTTAAGGGGTGTCATTCGCTCGCTACGCACGATGTCAAGTCTTCCATCCAAAATCCTATTAAAGTAACGTATACTAGCTTCATAGATTCTACAAACCAATTAAATACTTATTAAAATATATACTCTTTATTTAGTTAAACTGATTATTTATCTGAGTAGTGTAATTTTGCGTTACGATTACGCCGCGATGCGCAGAAAGGTTTTCAGTCAGCACATGTGACGCACATTCTCGATCTCGGATCGGGGAAATCTTTCGGAGCGTTTCTACAAGAATCCGCTTAATTTCAACATCTCTCCTTTTCCCATTTTAGGCAAATTATTTTATAAATTTTACTGACTCGCGTATAATTCGGCCCCCCTACTTTTTGATAAAGATTTTGACTAAAATTTCTCGGCTTATACGCGAGTATATACGGTATATGATATTTCTGCATAATTTGTCAAAGAATGGGGGTTTTGTATTTATAAAAACGGTGTTTATCAAGTGAATGTATGCTATGTTAAGACTGGACGGAAACCGATAAAACGAGATCACAAACAGTCAAAAATCTAATTTCAAACTTGGCAAAGAAATTTTCAATTGACAAGTCGCATCGCTGTGGTTCTACCGGTTTTGAAATGGACTCATCTGCCATTTAAGCAGAGCCAAATATTTGCAAAAGTAAAAAATAATTTACAATTCTAGTTTCAATTATTTTATGCTTTTTTTTTTCATACTATCTTTTAATTGTAATTTACTAATACAGTGAAACCCCGATTTTACGTCCCCCCATTTTACGTTTTTCCCGTTTTGTACGTTTTTTTCTGTAAGTCCCAAACAATCTCTATATTGATAATGTATTTTTCCCCCGGTTATACGTTTTTCATTTATACGATTTCCCGGATCGACCGTTTTTCGTTTTGACCAAATATTTTTTTTTTTAGAATATTCTTTCACTTTCATTTGTAAAACCAACGTCTAGTCATGTTTCCAGACGCAAAGGCACCTGAAACTGGTTTTGATCACTGATTTCCGTATTCCTTAGCTGTCACGTGACGACCCAAGTGCGGAGCGCTAAGGCAAAACTGGATGCGCGCGCATCTAGTTTAGCCTTGGCGCCACTAACAGCCATTACGAAAGGCGAGCGAGTCCCTACGCTCTTTCTGACTCTCAATCATTTCGTTTTGTTCAGACGCAATAAAAATGACATCGAAAAAACCCAAAAGCTTTTCGGTTGCAGAAAAAGCCAACATTATAGAAAAGGCCAACACATTTCACGGGACAAAGGTGGAACTGGCAAAGTCTCTTGGATGAGCAGTGTCAACACTGCAAACAATTTTGAAGGAGAAAGACGCCATCGAGACCAGCTATGAAAATTTGGGTTGCGGCAATGCTAAGAAGAGAAAAACTATGAAAAGTTCGCCATATGATGAACTTGAAACCATATTGATTAAATGGTTTAAACAAGCTCGCGCCGCTAATGCTCCAATAAATGGCACAATACTGAGGGATAAAGCTTTAGAAATTGCCGCTCTGCTTGAGTTGAACAATTTTAACGCTTCTAACGGCAGGATAGATCGTTTAAAGAAACGCTACAATCTCGTGCACCGGTCACTTTGTGGGGAATCTGCAAGTGTCGATGTAACAATAATTGATGATTGGAATAACAAAACTCTTCCATCTTTAATTGATGGCTATGAAGAAAAAGACATTTTCAATGCAGATGAAACTGGGCTCTTTTTCAATCTATTGCCAGATAAAACTTTTTCTGTGAAAGGAGAAGCATGTTTTGGAGGGAAAATGTCGAAGATGAGGTTGACTGTTTTGCTGTGCTGTAACTCTGATGCGAGTGAAAAATTAACACCCTTAGTTATAGGAAAATCTAAAAATCCACGCTGCTCCAAAAACGTGAAAAGTTTTCCTACATGTTATGAAGCCAATAAAAAAGCTTGGATGACCCAAGCTCTTTTCATTGATTTTTTACGAAAACTCGACAAAAAAATGCGATTGGAAAATAGAAAGATCATTCTCTTTATTGACCAATGTACTGCTCATATGGACTTAAAATTGAAAAATGTGCGGATTGAGTTGTTCCCTCCCAATTGTACAAGTAAGCTGCAACCGTGCGACTTGGGGATTATACGATATTTTAAAGTTGCTTACCGAAAACAACTGGTGAGGAGAATTCTATCCGAAATTTACAACGGCAACTTAAAAGATGCGTGGAAACAATAAAATAATGTTTTGGAAGCAATGCATTTTATTTCTTCATCCTGGAACAGTGTCACAAAAAATTGTGTTTCGCACTCATTTGCAGAAGGCGGCTTTCTGAAAAAACTCAAAGGAACAGATATCGATGCAAGTGATGGCTGTGATGTTCCGATTGATTGTGATGATGTTCCTGTTGATTGCTTTAATGACCCTGCCATTAATTTGGAAGAATATGTGACATGTGATGAGAACGTGATGACTTCTGAAATCGACGCTATTCAATCCATAGCTGAAATCATGGAATGTTCGTCAGAAGTGGATGGCGATACTTGTGACGAGGTCTCGGAACCCATTCCCTCTTTTAATGCCGCAAAGAATGGATTAAATTTATTTAGGAACTATTTTCTTGGACACGAGTCACAAGAAAAACAGTTGCAAACCTTGTCAGTAATCGAAAATGCCTTATTAGAATTACACTCAAAAAATCGAAAGCAATCGGAAATAACTGATTTTTTTGTAAAAAAGATGTGATTGGTAAAAATAAAATGATTAAAAACGTGATAAGCAAGTTAAAATGTATAATATTTTCATGTAAATGTGACTTAGTATGTATATCTTTATTTTCAACTTTTTGGAAGCTTGAATTTCAGCGCACCCCGTTTTTACGTTTTCCCGCATCGTACGTTTTTTTTTTATTGGTCCCCTGAAAAACGTAAAATCGGGGTTTAACTGTATTAATTAAAAAACATTTGAGATACAAGCTAAAAAAATTAAGTTTGAATAATAATGTATAATAAGCTGCAGCTATATAAAACAATCAATTATGAACTGTTGTGAGGTTTCATAAACTCACAGTAAAAACTATTGAGCTCATAGGAAAATTCAAAATAAAACTGATTTTCATATCTATATTTTTTAGCTGCTTTTTTAATGTAATTGAAGAAATAAATAAAAAATGAAATCCTGAAAATCGAGCAATTTGGATCATAAGCAAAAAGTTATGCGGAAAAATAATTCAGGTTGCAAATACTCTCAGCAATATTTGCAGTGAGGAGCAATAATTGACGAGACAATTTTTGTTTGCAGAACATTAGTGGAAGAGTATGAGAAAGGCAGAAAAAAATTAAATGAGAAATACGCTTGGAAAACTTAAGAACACATTTATGCTTTGTTGAGTTACAAATCCTAAGATAGAACTTTGCAAGAGACTAGATCTAATAAACAGAAAACGAACAGTCGTTGCCAATTACATCCAACAATTTTAAGGTAGATTGTAGCATTGCCGCCGCTTATTTCCAGTCCTGGCTTAATCTGCTTGGTATCAATAACAAATTACTCTTTTGGGAACAATCAAAATAATTTAAAGTGCGAATAATTTTAATTTAACAACATACCACTCGTGGTGTGAGCAGAATTGGTAGGAATTCATTTAGAAAGTAATGCTTCCTGACAAGACTGCAAAAAGAAAATACATATATATGAATACAATCACTTTGATATAATTTATCCCTTAAATCAACTTTATACACAGATAATGATAAACATAAAGACCTCCAATAAAAAAGAAGTGTAAATTACTGTCACAAGATATATTATTTAACAGTTTAAATACAAAATTTTGGCATTAAAAAAATATTTATGGTATTTTTAAATATCTGTGTTTTTTTGATGATTAAATATGTTTTCAGGAGACTTAGAAAAAGTGGAGTCAGTTGCTGATGGAGTACTGCAATTTGTATATTCTGGAAAATCTTTACATTTTACTTAATCGACACATTAGGGTTATTGCTGTTAATCATAAATAATAACTACTATATTATTAAAAATCTACAGAGAAAAACTGTTTATTAAATTATACTTTAAAGTTATTTTTTAATTACAAAAATCTAAAATAAGATTTTTAAAATGTAAATGTGATATATTTTGTAACACTTAAACAGAAAAAAATTATAAAGTATTTTTTAATAAATAAGAAATGAAGCAACACACAGTTTGCATTGAAATTTTCATAAAAGAAACTTATTTTGGCATTTAATATTTTTAAATTGCTAGTACATAATGTACAATGCTTTGTTCTATGGCCCGTATTACACTACAAAATTATTTGACAAAGATCTTTTATAAAACTTTAATTCAAATATATTTATAAAATATCTTTTATCACAATAAATAGACCATATTACACTGTATAAAAGTTTTGTTCAGTTTGAGTTTATTTGTGTTGTTACTAGGAGTTTTCTTTGAATTTCTCCATGATTCCCGACATTCGGACTACAAAAACAGAAACAAATGGTTGAATGCTAATAAAGTAGGTATGGATATGAAGTATTTTACTCAGTTTCTTTAGAAAATTTATCATTTGCATTTATTGAAATTGCTTACTTTTCTGCAAAGTGGCTCCTCTACCCTAAATTTTTTTTTTTTACAACTGTAGTAGTGTACATTTCTTTGAAGTGATTTTTGTAGTCAGTATGTCGGGCATCATGAAGAAATTAGAATTTCTGATATCCGTATATTAACATCTTTGTAGCTTCCACTGACTACTTGTCGCACATTTTTAATTACTTGTTTAAAGCAAACGACTTACTTCAAACATCGAAAACAAAGTATTGCAAGTACACCAAGTTTGAAGTATATCAGATCTGATACTGTTTTTGGAAGGTTTTCAACTGTCAAGGCCATGGCACAGAATACACCAACATCTGTCTTTTATATAATATTAAAGATGATGAAGCAAACTTTTATAAAAAAAATATTTTACAAAGTTTGTCTTTTATTAAAATTGGCCATTACTCTATCATATTTCTTTATCAAACTTATTTTTATAAATAATCTTTGTCAAAGAACTTTCATAGTGTAATACAAACCTTAGTCAGAGTAGTGCCCAACCTTTAGGTGGCAATGGACCATGAAGTTTAAAAGTTAGTCATTGTGCAGGCCACCACTTTCTATTAACACTGAAAAATATTTACTAGGAACCAAATATACATGTAACTAAGATATTAAATACTATATATTTCAATAAGTTATTAATAAAAATATGTTTAGCTTAAATTTTTTAAATAGAAAAGGTAGCTTTTGAAAATAATGGAATTATGTGTATTTATTTTATTTGAAATAATAATGATAACAATTGAAATTGCATCATTTCACTAACTTCTATATCCTTGGGTAATGCAGCATACATTTAAAAATTTATTAAAAATACACTTTTAAAACTGCAAGTGGAAGGATCCTATACTTACATTTTCCCCCAAAATATACACGTTAGTAAGTGCTATATATTAGCAGATCTACAATTGTACATTAGAAAGAAAAATTGATCTTTTCTTTACAAAATATGAAAACTAATTAATTTCTGGTTAAAATCCATAGAAATTAAGATAAAGAAGTAAAATTAAGATAAAGAAGTACAAAAATTAAAAAACCATACACAAAATGTTATTTATTTTAAATGAAAAAGTTGTGATTTTCTCATTAAATTATTTTGGTAAAAAAGAATACATTATCAAATAATGACCAACTTGTTTATTAATTCCTTTTTTTTTCAGAGAAAAAACATTTAATTATTCAAAAGTTCTGCAGACTACTTGTACCCTGTTGTGGACCTCTAGTGGTCTGCGGACCATGGGATGAAAACCACCGCCCTAAGCAGCTTGGATGTATATAGTTGTCTATGGATCAGTAGTTTTAACAGCAATGCACATAAGTTTTAAATTCATAAAAAGTACTCTATATAGAGAATTTTTAAAGCTATATCTATTAAAATAAAAAAAAACTATACAATACAAGTATTGAAAATATAAACTAAACTCTCACACTGTAAAAACAACTTTACAATTTTGACATTTTCTTGATTGCTGAGAGGATTGAATTCTTTCACATAGTAGTTGAGACAGGGTAAAAACCTGTAGCCCATTCACAAAGCTGCAAATAGCATTCAAGTGTCTGTTTTGAAATGTCAGTGAAAAATATTGATATGTTACCTAATCTCCAAGATATAGGATGGGATTCTGCCACTTTCTTCATAAGCTGCAAGAAGTTTTTCAATGACTTCTTCAGGTAGAACGCGAGGCTATGAGAACAAAATATGCATTTGGAAAAACGAATTATTTTATATCAAGAAAAAAAAAATGTATAGTATCTAAAATCACAAAAAAAAAATCAAATAAAAGGCTTTAAAAGACTTTATTTAATATCCAAAAAACTTTGCTCAAAGACCTTAAAGAATTTATAAAATGTTCTGTAATTTTAATTTCTATGAAGGTAATTTTTATTAGAAAATTTTTTAGTTGGCAATGGTGATCGAATAAGATAAAAACTAGTCTTATAGAACATTGTGTTAAGAATATTAAAATACAAATGCAACGTTAAAATACGCAATAAAAATCGTATAATACGGACATGTTTCGGGAAATACATCACCCTTCAAATTAAATATATGATCATGTTCCCAAGAGTGTTTGGCAATGGTGGACTTCTAATCATGTGCCAAGCACTCTTGGAAACATGATGATATATTTAATTTTTCTAACTCACATTTAATTTGCAAACATAAATCTCCTGGTTGAACTTAACTTCCTGGAGGCGTTTCATATTTTTAGCAATATTGACTCGATTGTCAATGAAACGTTTGTGGTCCCAGTATTTCCCGCTTGTTGGCACACAATAGTTAACTCCAACCGATTGAATTGAAATAGTTTTTTGTTCTTTGGCAACAATTTAAAGTTCTGGATTTATTTATAATTTATTACACACAGACTTTACATTTTCCGCTGATGAAGGGTGATGTATCTCCCGAAACATGTCCGGGTTATACGGATTTTTATTGCGTATTTTAACGTTGTATTTTAATAATGGTGATCGACTTAAAAATATTTTTTATTACAATTTATCCAAAATAATTTTAATTATCTGTCACTAGGTTAGAAAAAACAGTAATAGCAAAACATTTTCAAAACTAATTTTAGATGATGGCAACTGATCATCATTTAAATTAGAGTACATGGTTGAGTTGTATACATCCTATAAGTTCTTGATGACCTCATAAAAGCAGTTTGCCCATTTAAAACAACAAATTCTACTAGACATGTTTTATAATTCAAACTATGCAGAAAGATTTAACTCTTTGAGAGGCGCTGGATGTAGTACACTACCACAAATTTAGAAGCAAAAGTATTTGAATAAAATATTTTCCTTTTAAATATTTTTAAGACTTAATACGAGTGCATATATTTTTTTCCCACTTGTTTGCTATCATTTTCCTACATATTTTAAGTTTATTTTAACTGAAAAATTGAAATTCTCAAACATGTAAAAATATAGCAAGAACTATATGAAAAAAAGTAACTAAATTAAAAATATATGTTGTAAACAGATTTAAATTGTTTAATTATAAATGTCAAGTTCAGGTGGCAATAACGAATGATTTCACTCTTAGTAAATATTATACTATTACAATTAATTTTGCTATAAAACTATATCAATTCATGCTAATGTTCATCTCTACCTAACTGTAAATAATAATGCTTTTCAGATAGCGCAGAAATGAATAATCTCTAAAAAAATAGTCGATAACAATGGAATTCAGTTCGCTTTTGTCGACTGACCAGAGCATTCACTAATACCTGGTCCACAGGAAACACATACCTCTAAGTCATTTATTCTGGTTTTCAGTAAGGCTTTGTAATCAGCATACATTGACTGACACTCCCCAATAACAAGGAAGAGGCGCTCCAGACTCACCTACAACAGAAAAGCATTTAAATGAAAATTTTTAACCCTTTTGGGGTTGTTGTGGGATTCGGTTACAAACATAACAACCTGTACTTTTGTTCCCTGTTCTTCAAATTGAACAATAACTGCTTGTTCTTGAACATAAAAAATGTTTTTCTTTCAATTTCTTGTTCCTCATCTAACTTCATTTAAAAGTATGACGTCACGAAAATATTTTATTAACGCTTTGCACTTCAGTGCTGCCTTGTCACCAAAAATAACGACATGTTATTTTTTTCTCTCCCTTCTTCAAAATGAGAGAATATCCAGTTCGAGCTTATTAAGTTATTCTTTCACAAACTATAATATAAATTATGTTTGTCATCCAGAAGTACCAAGTATGTGGATGAACTAAAACTTTCTTCAGATTAATATTTGTCACAACCCATTTTTTATATACTGATTCAGCTAAATGCATAACTATATTAATTTTATAATTATCCATCCTAAACGTAAAAAGAACACACTAAAGAACAGGAACGGGATGTAATAATTATACTAAAAGGTAGCAATTGGCAAGTATGTTCCTCGACTGCAAAGGGATAAATAAATGTTAACAATTTCAAGCAGTATTACCTTGTGAAGTTACTGTATATACTCGAGAAATTTAAGTCAAAATTTTCGTCCAAAAGTAGGGGGTAGGCTTATATGAGGGTCAGTAAAATTTATAATATAATTCGCCTAAAACGAGAGGAGTTGGAGTCATTGTAGAACCGTGCTGACATATTTCCTCGATCAGAGATCGAAAATGTTCAGTACATGTGCTAACTGAAGACCGTTCTGTGCATCGCGGCATGATCATAATGCAAAATTGCACTACTCACACAAATAATCAGTTTGCAGAATCTATGAAGCTAGTATACATTACTTTAATAGGATTTTGGATGGAAGACTAAGAAGTTGACATCGTGTGTGGCGAATGACACCACTTTAAAGTGAATGTCTTTCTTTCTCGATAACAATAATTAAACAAAATTTATTTCCCCAATACAGATTTTATTCCTTGATAATATTATGTAAATATATTAATAGTTTTTTATTAGAATTTTGGATGGAATTGACTTTAATACGGTAACATACGGACGTTGCTAATACGCAAATTCAAGTTCTGCTTTCAAGTAATTTATTTCGTAAATAAAAACTAAATATTTTAGTAAGAACTATACATTCATCCATAATATACTTGTATTTCCTTCCGAGATGGATAACAAAAATGCTCAACCGTATTTATAGCGATAGTAGTCTACGATGTTGACAGAAAAAAGTTGACGTTTTCTAATCTTTACAAAACGTTGTTAAGAATTAGAAACTGCACATTTTAGTATTTAACTGTGTGGTTTTAAATATTTTATTGTGATAATAAGAAAGATTTAATTTAAGAAGTCCGATTGAGGTTTGAAAAACACAAAAACATCTCGAGTGGTATATACTGTTAGACACGATGAATCGTCACGAACTTCGAGGAAAGCCGCTTCTCCAGCCTCTTTTTGTTTAATTTTTTATTTCTCCGCTTAAATATTTATTTTAAGAATTCAAATTTCACTATTTTTTCGATGACTTACGGATTTGAATTGAATTGATTTGAATCGAAAATACAACTCGGCTTATTCGCAAGTTTTCAATTTTTGACAAAAAATCCTCTTAAAAATTAGTTGATCGGCTTGTACGCGAGTATATAACTTAACATTTATTTCCTGAGAATATGCATATAAATAATAAATAACATTCATTTTAGTACAGAGAAAGTAGAGACTGCTACACTTCAAGATTTTGTTATCAAAAATCTACTTAGATATTGAACAAGTTTAAATAACTTTTCTTAAGACATCATTCCAACGGATAGTGTGTCACAACCTGTGATGGTCAAAGCTATGAAAAAACTAACTTTTATATATTTTTATAAATGGACAATTTTATAAAATTAAAAAAAAATAAGCTAATATGTCCAGGATAATTTTTTTTCACAAGGTATAGCTTTGAACATTGGAAAAGTTGAAGCGAGTGTGTCACAATCTGTGATGATCAAACTTTGAATATTGTACAACTTTGAACATTGAAAAAGTAGCCAAATAATATTTTCAATATTTCCGTAAATACAAAGTGTTGCTGCAAGTTCTCCAGTCATATTGATTCACATTGATCTGTTGATTTTTAATGAGATTCACAATTTCAATACATAAATACTTTCAGGTAGCAATCATTAAAAGGAAGTTTCATTATACAGGGTGTTTAAGAATTATCTTTACACATTTGACACACAAAAGAGATAGTTAAGTTGCTTGTACAAGTAACACACGAAGTTTTATTCGTATGCAGTTTTTCCCAAACCATTAAAGAACCATTCCAAAACCATTAACGCACTAAACTTTTTCCTGAGGACGGGTATATGGAAATTATCTTTACACCTCTCTGACAAGCAATAAAACCTAAAGAGAACGAGGTAGTTAAGTTATGCCGCTTGTACATGCAACAGTAATATATAAAGTTTTATTTGTAAGATAGGAGAATCAACAGTACACATAAAGAGAACACTTTGTAGTTATAAAATATATCACACATGAGAAACCCCAAAAGATAATACTAATTCAATACATTTCATCAAAAGTTCAATGATTGGTGGATTCGATAATTTTGAATTATTGTTTATGAACTTTACAACTAGGAGCCACTGCATTAGAGGAACACGGAAAATCAAATGACTTGCCAAATAAACTTGCCTTTAAAATCTCTACGTTTTTTTCATAAGGAATTAAATCCGACAAAACTTGAAGAAAAAAACTGAAGGTTTGTGGAATTTTCAGCAAATGACACTCTCCAAATTGAGTCTACAAGAAAAGCAAAAATATCCAGAATGAACAGTGTGGTAAATAATTTCTAATACCAAAATATAGTAGCTTTTAACAAATGGAAATAAGCAGTTTCTAATTATTTTATCCCTTTGCACTCCAAATACAACTTGCGTTGTTTCTGCAGAACAGTTATTCCTCTCTCTTTCTGTTTTTTTTACCAGAATGTTTTACGCCCATAGACAAGCAAAATAATAATTTATTTTGGATCTGGCAAAAGAAGAAGTTTAAAAAAAATATCAATGTTTTTTAAATACATGATCATACAGTTTAATCTAAAGAACAGGAAACCAAAAGAACTGATCGTTATGTTATAGCCTGAGAAACGACATTGAAGTGCAAAGAGTTAAAAATAATTCTAAAAAAAATGTTCAGGATTGTCAACACAGTTGTAACAAAAATATTTCTGAGATGAAAATAAATCAAATGTAGAAAGTTAGTATTTTTGTGATTTTTTTTTTGTTGCATTAAAAAAAACCTTATGTATAATTATTTTTAATAAAAATAAACATGAGATAAAATCTATTATTTTTTTTATTATCTGAAGAATACAGTCTGTTTATTTATTATTGTATTGCGTTGGGGGGAAATGTAAGATTTTTTTGCAATTTGTTAAAAATATAATTTAAAGTCTCTTATTGTGAAAAAAAATCTTGGTAACTTTAAAACTTTCCTTTAGTTTATTAAGTTTGAAGGAGTCGAGAGATGGACATTAAAAAGATGATGGTAGAACAATCTTCGTGTATATTGTAGCTGTAGTAATGAGATTAAATTTGAACTAAAAAAACATAATGCACAATATTAAGCAATTATAAATGTGTGCTGTGTCTTTAGTATCGGTACGGAACACTAGACTGTGAGACTAGACTTTAGAGTTTGTACACATTTTCTAGAAATAAAAATAAGGAGTTTCTAATGTCTTTTTAATTACCTTAAAAGCAATTTATAAGGACCTTTTTGTCAATGCAAAAAATGGCATGCATTCGTAAGTTGCAAAAAAGATTCTTAGTAAAAAAAAAAAAACATTAAAAAATAAAATATATTAAAATATAAAATACTAGCAAAAGTACCCGTTCTTCGCACGGAAATAAATAAAATAACGACAAATAACTGAAAATATATACATTTCCTCTCCTGCCTGGGATAATCGCATATACCATTTTAGAATTCCTCTTTAAAAAGTGATAAAGCTTTTTTTTTTATAATTTAAAATATTTTTATGTTTAATAAATTAGAAGTTAAAAAAAAGTAAAAATATCTCTATACTACTTGGTTGCTAAAACACCGATAAAAATCGAATAATTTCTAGTTTATCTCTCATAAGATATGGAATTTTAAAAATTATACATTCCTGCACAAAAATATTTTTAGAAATTAATATGAATTTCTTTTCGGTATGGGTATACATAGTTACATTAAATACCATAATAAAATCGACGTTTTTAAAATCCTTAACTCCAAGTGGAATAAGTTGATGGGTATAAATAATATACTATTGTGTAGACGAAAGTCAGACGTTTCGTACATGCCGATTTTTAAGCCATCCCCTTTTTTGCGTTTGTACCAGGTGAAAATAAGTGTACCGCTATCATTAATTTAACGTGGAATTAGCCTATATGGATAAATGACATACCATCGTGTAAAGGAAGAAAGGCCGTTTCAATCATTGTAAGCCATTTATTCTCTCCCCTTTCAACCTTGTACCGAGTAGGGGCCCAATACAGCGCGGTCTGTACATAACCGATTTTTTTTAACACGGATGCCGCAAATTATTTGTGAAATGACTATAATTATATTTTAGTTTACCGTGCTTACTTTAATCGATGAAATTTTAATTACTGTTGTCATCATTATTGAAAGATAATGTGCATTATAACAGGTATTTTATATGAATAATTATTTACCTAAAACTATGATTTTTTTTTATCTAAGGAAAAAAATATTAAATTAAATAATAAACTAAGCGCTATGATCTTCATTTTTATATTATTTTTAAAAATAATTTCATCAAGGAGGGTTTTTATTAAATTGCAGTTTTAAAGGAATAACTTCAAGCGTGAATTTTAATTAAACTAATCAATTTCGATATTGAAATGTTCTGAAGCTGTATGGAAGTGAAAAAAGCAGCAGAAACAGATAACATAATTTTTTAAAGCTGACCAAATTAATAAATTTGATAAAGAACTTAAATGATTTAACTTTCAAAACATTCCGAATTTCCCTGTTCCCAGTATTGCAATTTTGATTTGATTATTTCCAAATGCCCGTTCCAATGTATCGTTTAGGCTACATCTTTGCAATATCTTTGACCAACAACTTGTGTATCTAATTAATAGTTTGCATTTTTGTCCTCAATAATGCAGAACATAAGAATATAAATTGCAGCCAGAATAAACCTAAACGTTTTTTGCAAATAAACTGCCTCAAATTCTTTATCAAAGTAAGAATAAAATTAACAGCCCAGCATAAATACTCAACCAAAAATATTATGTTTTGAAATACTACAAAACTTTCTTGCCCATGTTTTAAAGAATTCTCGTGAATAATATTTTTACAGAAGAATAACCACCTATTTTAATTTTAAGTTCATTTTTTTTTATTTACGGATCAATTTATTAAAAATTCGGTATTTACTCATTTTGTTAAACAATTTTTCCTAAAATTTTGATTTTGTGATACTGTTATTTTAGAATTCGCATCGAAAAATACCTGTCATACAAATATTTAGTAAGTTTCCACAGCAAATTACAGCCAAGGCGCACTTCATCCAAAGAATACACTGTTATAACTTGGCGATAGTTTAGCAAACGGTGCAGCATATTATAATCTCACCATGTACTTTCAATAATTTTACATTTAATATTTAATGATCGCCATTCAATGTTTTAAAAGGAAATATTCATTGACACATTAAATAAAATATTTTCTAAATTATCAGTTGGTATCTGTGAAATTTTATTCTTTAATAACATTAAAAAGTCTAATAGAGTTGAAAATTCACAATGAAACCAAGCTTCGTACATTTAAAAAAAAATACTTGCATAAAATATTTTTCAAATAAATAAAATGGACGTTCATACACAAATTACTCGCATTTTGGATTAATTGTTCTAAAGTTCGATCTAAGATAATTAAATATACTTACAATAAACCTGTATAAAACAAAAGAGATAAAACAATTATAACATTTTAATATAATTCTAAACCATTTCTTTAAGATAAAATTCTGGTTGTTTTAATTTTTGAATGGTTCCGTATTGTAGCAAAAAGCCCAATGTACAGACATTTTTCAATAATTATTAAATCAAACAAAACCTATGACGTCGTTTTTATATTGCCAATAACGAACAATTTTATTTTAAATTGCAAACGATATTTTCATCCATGTTAAGTCAATGGAATCCATTAAAATAGTTATAACATACGATTGAAACATCGTACAAACTTAAAAATTATCAAAAAAAATTTCTAATTTTTTAAGTAAAGTATTCTGTAAATTTTATAAAGCTACGTTTTGTAGTTACGGAGTATTCCGTGTAAAGATCGGCATTCTAATTGGTTTATAATTTTTTGATATTACATTTTCGGTTTTCTCCGTTGATTTTAACTGATTTTACTGTTGCCACTTCGTGAAACTTTGATGACGTACGCTAAAAAATGTCATAACATTCGAATGGAACACCGTAGAGACTTGAAAATAGTCGCGTTAAAATTCTTATTTTTTTAACTAACTATTCTGTGAATTTCAAAGCTCTGCGTTTTGTAGTTACGGAGCCTATAATGTACTGACAAACACACATCCGGACAGATTTTGTAGATTTCTGCTTTATATATAAGATATTGGGTGAAAAGAAGGTGTGGGTTTTCTACTAGATGCAAAGTTGTGTTTAATTTACATTAAGAACAAACATTTTTAATAAAGGTGTAGTAAAATGATCTAAATGTGAGTCATTTTAAGGACTTTAAAAGAGGCTAATGTAGGCTTAAGGTTTACAAGGATCTATTAAACAAATATCAGGGTATTTAAGTACTTTTTAAGGTCCTTATGGACATGAAATCAAAATAAGGAATTGTTAAGAACTGTACGAACCCTGTAATACATACCACAAACCACTGTTTGTAAGCTACAGGATATGAATTTGCAGGATTCAGAGCTAAGAGTGACTGACGTCCGATCAACATGGCTTTATGAAAGCTGCTTTCGTTTAAAGTTTGAAGTGACTTTTTCAATAGCTCCCCAATATATTCTAAAAAGATCATTAAGAACTGTAGCAGATTGACAATACAAATATTTGATATAAAAATCCTTGTAAATGACAATAGATGTATTCCGTATTAACTTTTTATGTGATTTTAAATAATAAATTTTACAATGTTTTGATAGATTAAAATTCCCTCTTTATAAAAATTAGTTATTTAAAAAATAATTGCTTATTTCAATGATTATTATAAAACAATAGAAATTAAACAGTTTAATCATGTCAAATTAAAAAACTGCTTTTTATAGGGGAAAAAAAACCCTACTGGGATTAAAAGGGTTAAATAAACTATTTCTGTGTCTTATTTATCAAACATAGCAAACTCACTTAATTACAAATTCCCCTAATTTCAGGATTTTTACTTTTCGAGATACGATCAGAATAACAGCAAAAGAATTGAAAATTCCCCATAGGACTTACTTTTTTAAAAATAGAGAGAAAAGCTTTAAAATGATGTGGTATGGTCCCCCAAATTCCCCCCACTCCACCTCTCAGTTGCTGCCGTTGTGATGGGCCTGATAACTGGAAAAACTCAACTGTAGAACTGCTTCAACTCAATTGTTTCTGCTCATTAATCGCCAACTTTTATTTATATAAAGTAAGATAATTGAGAATTGGCGCGTAAAATAATTCGCTGTTAAGATATATATTAAGTTATGGGAAACTGGGTTGCCATACATGTTGGCATTTCACTTCCGAACTGTATTTTAATAATATTTATAGTACTTCACATAAATAGTTACATCTAGTTTATTTTTTAAGATGGAATTTCGGTATTGATACCATTCAAGAAAGGAGGATTTTGCGAACATAACTATATTTTTTAATGAGAAAAAAGTATTTTTTTGAACTACTCAGAGCAGTTTTAATTTTTTCCTTGTGAAAATATGTGTAAAATTGACGATTATTTCAGACATTTCGTCAATTATTTAAAAATTTATAACTACAAAACTAAATTGAATTTTCACAAACGCTCTGGATCAATTGTAGCCAATAGTTTAATCTATATCCCTAACTTATTATTTATTTTTTTGTTTTAAATTGGAAGACAAGTATCCAAAAATGTATGAATTGTTTTCGAAATTTTCTAAAATTATGACTTTAACATAAAATAACGTCTAATATACTGATCGTATTGAAAAACAAATATATTCACCTACTTTCCCAAACATTTCTTAATAAACTGGCATAATTTCATAATTTTAGGACATTCACTTTTTGAGATGCAAGGGAAACATTGGGACAAAAAGTCGAAAATTAAAATTTGCTTGAAATATTCAACATTTTTTCCCTTCTTCGCTATTTTTTATACCTATCTTAATTGACCATATCTAATTTAATTGTAAACATAGAAATATAATCTTTATAACATCGGAAAAATTAAGTTTTAACAAACATTAATATATTTTTTTTAATAAGAAAATATGTAATTTTAAATGACTTTTAGCAATTTAGAAATCACGTTTCAAAGATGAGGGTTAAAAAACTTCAAAAAGTGGAGCGTGTTTAAAAGTTTATAAATCCAAAACTAATTCAAATTTAAAAAAATGCTTACTTGGATTTCCAGTTCAAACCTATTTGTACACTCCCTAAAAAAATTGGATCTCTCCTCTTAATAGTGTTTCAGAAACTCGACGGACAAAATTACTTGTAAGCGAAATTTTATCAAAAACGACTTTAATATTAAATAACTTATAAACTAATAACAGTATTGAAACAAAAATATATCTTCTTATTTACCAAACATTTCTTAACAAATTCACTTAATTTCATAATTTTAGGACTTTTATTGAGATACGATCTGAATAACATTGAAAGAACTGAAAATTCCCCCTAGGGCTTACTTTTTTTTAAAATAGAGAGATTTTCATAACCACAAATAGACTTCCAATAAATTAAATATGAATACTTACTGTTACTAAAATGAAACAAAAATATTCCTTGGCTTATTTCAGAAGATGAAAATAAATAATTATAAAATACTTTATGAAGGCAATAAGCTCAAGCACGGATGAACTTCCGCAACCCATCTCGCTGATGATTATATTCCGGAAAAACATTCCGGAAAACATATGGCAAAACATGATTGACCCTTACAATATTTGCTGGTGAAATTTTTGGTTGGAAAAATACGTTCAGAAGAAATTTAAAGAGTCTAATATTTTCTGCTCCCCTGAAGGGTTTTAGTTAAATATTTAATCATGGTTATTCCTACACTTATGGTAGGCATGATACTCACTGGGTAGGATAGAAGTGGCCTGTTCATGAGTTCTAATGAAGGCATGCACAAGAGCTGCATAGTTCTGCCAATTTGTCGCATCCAGTAGTAAAACTTCGAACAGAAGATGTTCGATGTGATTTAGATCCAGATTAGGCATTATCTGAAATTAAAAAGCAATAGTCAAGTCTCACAAAAATGAATATGACTGAATAAAATACATCGTACTGCTTTTCTATTATTATAAAAGTTTCATTTGAGTTTGATTCTACAACTATAACATTTTGGTTTACATCAGTTTTTCTGATCAGTATTAAAATATTTTATCATAAAAGAAATTTAAAATATTTTATTTAACAGTGAATCAATAATGCTTTTATTTAAATAAACTTTTTACTTAAGAATGTAGATTTATTTATATATATATATATATAAAACATCATCCTTCTTACATCATTAAATTTATTCGAATACCAATATTAGATTAAGAGGAAATTAAGAACAAATATACTTGATGGAAGTTTGATAATTTTTCAAAATAGGTAACATGTATATAATAGTAACAATATTTATCATGAGAATAAGTAATGTAATAGTAAGTATCGTAATCAATGTAAACTATTGAGATGTTTTAAAGGTAAAATGTATATATTGGTAAAAATTTAAACTAATATAGATAGATAGATAGATATGTTTATTGTAGTGGGCCGTAGCCCATTTACAAAGGTTGGCAACAAATTTTAACAAAAGCGGTTACAAAGTTTGATAACACAAAATACAATATAATACATTTTCAAAAAAACAACTAAAACACAATTTGAGACAAATATACAAAAATAAATTACATGAACAATTAGAATTGGGTTTTAAATCTGTTATTCCTGCACAAGTTCACTGATCAAGTCCTCCCGGAATTTTAAAACAGATATTGCATAATTATAAAAACAAAAATATTCTTTATTGTAAAATTTTAGGATGGTTGAAATGTTACTGGATTCAATTGATAAGTATTTTTGTCTGAATGCATCGTAAATAGGACAGACTAAAAAAACATGATCCCAGGTTTCATTTTCTGTTGTGTTACAAAACTTACAGGACTCGTTAGGAAAAATTTCGAAAGCAACTCCTTTAAAAAATATACGCGATTGACTGCAACGAATTTGTATAATAATTCTTTTTATAGTGATATCTATATTTGAAATTAAATAGTCTTCGATTAAATGTGAGTTTTTGATATATTTATACTGTGAGTGGTTGATACTATTATTCATTGAAGCAAGATCATTTTGGGTGTATTGGTCGTGGTATACTTGTACAATCGTTGAAATGTAATGTTCAGCAACTTTATAGTCTTGCGAAAGCCAAACAAAATAAAAACCAGCGTTTTGTAAAATATTTCTTATCGAGATGGCCCAATTAAATTTATTGTTTGTGCAGTCAAAGGATAAATTATACATGTTTAAGTAGCAAATTTTAGCAAACCTATCATCTGACATTTTGAGAAGGTGTATCCAGTATTTTAAAATTAAACGAATAAAAACTAAAGAGATCCTAGGATGACCTAATTCGAGTCTTAAAATATATCCAGGTATATAACGGGAAACTGTAAGGAGCTTTCTAACAAAAATACAAAAACATTTTTCTAGATCATTGTAGTTATTTATCGCCCAAACTGCAGCACCGTATGTTAAAACTGATAAAATCAAAGCATCAAATAATTTAAACCATGCGTTAACCGAATTAATTTTTGCACCTGTCAATATGGACCAAGAAGTGTTTACTGCACTATTTGTTTTAGAAATAAAATAATTTTTGGCAAGATTAAAACAGCCAGATGAAGAAAATGGAATACCTAGATAAACATAACTAGAAACTATTTCCAATTCGTTATTGTTGTAGAAAAATTTGTCATGCTTAGATAATTTACCGCCCTTACGAAATATAACTATTTTAGTTTTATTAATGTTAACAGTTAAAGAGAAGTTATCACAGAATTTTTCAAGAATATTAAGTTTTCTTTGGAGATTTATTGGGCAATCAGCGAGAATCACAGCATCATCGGCATAAAGCAAAATATGTAATTTAAACTAATATATAGAATGTCATTTCATTCAATGTTAACATTTATAACTCAAATTATATTGATGAGTTTGGAATTGTTTGCTATCAAATGAATTAATAACTATAGATGTTTATTTCACTCTTTGCTTCCAACACAGTTTCGCCACTCGGTAAGGTATGCAATCAGTACATATTCTAATTTTGCAATAGATAGTGTGATAATTGAAAATATGTCTTACTTTTTGTAAAATGGAACACACTTGAAAGGGTGTTTCATTGTTGTAACAATTTTCTTGGATGGAAAAGACTCCCAAAACTAAAAATGAAAAAATATCATTTTGTTTCAATTACATCTTCACAAAGAAAATGCAGTTTTAAATATTTTTTGTTAGTTACATTTTATTTTATTACTGCCGGAACGGTGTTCTGGTACCTTTCTTTAGGGAAAAAAAATTACGATTCCAGTTTTGGGTTTGATGGCTGATACATTCCCAAACTCTATGGGAGGTTAGAGTTCTGGCACCTCTATTTCTAGAAATCGAACACTGTATATATATTGCTAAAAACTATTAATAGCATTTAAAAATAAACACAATAACAAAAAAAAACCAAAGAAACTTTAATTCCTTTACACCCTATATAAAATATTTATGATTTTATATTTACCTGATTCAGATGAGATTTTTGCAAAATGAGTCAATACATTTGTAGCAAATGTTTGCAAAGAACTCTTTTCCAGTGTTCCAGAGTTTAAAAGAGAAATTAAAGTCCTGCTCCTTGAATAAAAATTAAAGGCATGGGTAAATTAAAAGAGTAGGCACATTGATAAATTGAATTTTAAGATAAATTCATATATCACAATACCCCCCCCCCCATTTTATAATTAGTACAAGAATTTAATGGGGGAGTGGTAATGTAAACGATTTTAATTCACTGAAAAGGAAGATTATTTAGACTTTTGAGATCTCAAACATTTTAACAATTAATTTATAGTTTTCAAAATTTTCTTGGAAGCTAAGTAATGTTTTAAGTGGCCTAGAATAGAATTTATTAAAAGTGACAGTGGTCTATATTTTTGTCACTCAGTTATGAGAATACTTCTTTTTACATAAAAAGGCAAATTAGCTTTATTCCACTACACGAAATCACAATTTTCAACTTCTTGCATCTTTAGGATGATGTTATTAAAACAAAAAGGTTCTTTGTAACTGTGAAACATGTGGGAGATAGAATACTTAACATTGTCAACACTCTTTTCCTTCAGGTAGCCAAATTGATCCCATTTACAGGGCTCGCAATACTTTTTACATATGTCCCTTGAGAAAAAGGGACCAAACATCTTAAAAAAAGGGGGCTACAAAATTTAAATCCTCATTAAATTTTAGTCATCAAATGTGAAAGTGACAAAATTATAGGGAAAACACAATAGAGAAAAAAAGAGTTTTAAATAAAAAAAAAGTTAAATTTCGATGTAACAATACATGTTATCCGCGCACTGGCAACTATCAGACATCCAACTGAAATATTTAGTTACATGCAACTTAAAAAATTTAAATTGCATCTGCTCATTTAGCAATTATCAGACATGTAACTATTGGACAGAATTTTCTTACGCTCTATCAACCGCGCTATCAACTTTGTCAAATAATCGAAAATTTTGTATGGATTGTGAAAATACGAGTTTAGGCAATTTTACATCTTTACTTTGGCGATTTTGAAATCTGAAACTTGGCAGCACTGAGTTGAATGCAATTAAAATATACGCCAATAATAAAATGTAAATCATTGATGAGTGATTTTTTTTAGTCACTCAGCTGATAAAAAGTTGCAGTGCAATTATTGCTTTTGCCAGGCAAATAATTTATAATCAGAGATTTGATTTGTCCGTGACTTTTCCCTTACCAAATTCAAGAGTTTAATAACTATTGGTTAAATAATGTACAGGTTATGCATTAAACATCCCTATTCCTAAATCATAGTAACATAAACACCATCTGAATGCAAAAATATATATAAAAAATGTATATAATTTCATTTCCAGTTTTATAACATTAGTTCCATTCGAAATTCTTTGAAGGCTGCATGTATTGAGATGGTTTTAAATTGAGTATAACTCTTCACAAGTAGTTTTAAATAAATGCGTATATATTTTTTCCACATGATTGAATGAATGTATTATAAGCTGTTTATTACTTTTGGCATAAATAGACATATATCATATAAATCAGTGAATGAAAATATAACGGGTAGCACATGCGCTTTGACGCAGCAATAAAACTATGTTTAAGAACACACATTGAATCGTTTCGAATCTTTTCACTCATTTTTTCAGTACCCCTAGTAAATATTTGAAGAAAAAAAAATTAATATTTGAAGAAAAAAATTTATTTAATTTGAGTTTTCTTTTGAACTATAACATTCTACTATTTCAAGCATTATTCCAACCAAATTTTTGAAGAAAATCGGAGCATTAATAAAAAAGTTATTAAATTTGTGCGAAAATACTTTTTTAATATTTTTGTAATAATCTTATGTTTTTTTTGTAACTTTTTAAATTATGGTACGAATTGAAATTTAGCAAGGATGCCACTTACTGCAGAAGATGTCTATTTTACAAAATGTAAATAGAACAATATTTTTCTAATTACAATACGAGATAATGGGAATATATATAATTACAATTTATCCTTGCACCTGCTATATTTATCTGAACAAGGTCATCATTTACATTTTGTTTTTGATACAATGCATAAACGAGATCCGATGGTCCTGGAATGACAGAAATTGTTTACACATAGGCCTATATTCTACACCAATGTGATTAATTGAATTTGTAAAGATAAAAATAGCAAGTTTGCTCCTGGTTCAATGATATTTCGAGAGTTCCAACCCCTATTAGCAGACTCAACATAAATACGAACATGAATGGTGATTTTTGTAATGGTTATTACAAAATGAAAAAAAAAATATCTTTGGTTAAATAGGGGAGGGAAAAAAGCCAGAAATGTGTTATCATAGGCATAAAGGGGGACAAATACTTTTGCTAAAATAAAGGAAAAAGGGACCATATTCTGAAAAAAAAAGGACTTTTAAGTACTTCAAGTAACAAAAAGGACTTTTCGGGAAAAAAGGAACCAGAGGCCTGCATTTATTTTTATGTATGTATGTAGGAATGATATTTATAAATTCCTACATGCATTTTCTGAAAAAATTGCTTTAGACCTAGAATTTCTTTGAATTTTAGCAATATAATGTCTGTCATTTGGCAAAAGAATAAAAATTAACTTTAAAAAAATTGGACATGCAAAACAAGCAGACAAGTTTGTATTTCCTGTTAAGGTTTAAAAAAAATTCTTATTAGCACGATAATCATATTTTTTTTCATTTAACTGGAAACATGAACTAGACCAGAAGTTGCCAACCTTTAAATCGCCAAGGACCACTGATTCAAAAATTCGGCAAGTTGCAGACCACCACCTTTATATAACTTTAAAAATATAATAATAAAATAAAGTACTTTATATATATCTTTTGTTAAAAACATACTTATTTTGCAAATAAATTTATTAATTAAAATAGTTATCAAATATTATGTGCTATTTTAAGGAAATCAAAATGTAATCATATTTTAACCTTTGCATGTGCTTGCTTTGGTTATTTTAGCAATTTACAAGAAATAAATTCAATATTGTTATTTTGATAAGGCATATTACGTTAAGAACTGTCTTATCAAAGTAACAATATTGAACTAATTTTTTGGTAATTGCTATAATAATAATAAGTAAGCTCATGCAAAGGTTAAACTAAGAATACAATTTGGTTTCCTTTAAACAGAACACAATATTTGATTTTGAATATAGATGTTTTTTAGTTTTAAAAGGAATACATCTCAGGAGCAATACTTTAAAAAAAAAAAAGGAGAACATCTATGAATTGAAAAGCGGATCCATAGACTACATAGTACCCTCTAGCGAACCATGCGTGGGGTAACATTGAACTAGATGACAATACCATTAAAAAGAAAATAGTTTTTCAAGAAAACAATGTAGTTACCTTTTCTCTATATTGTCTTCGTTCTGCAGAGAAAATACACCTACAGTTAAATTAAGGAAAATACAATTTAGAGCTCAAATGGAAAATATTTTAGAAAAAAAAAATCATCGAAGGATTAATTACCAACCTTCAAGTACTTCTTTTACTATATAATTAGAAACCTAAAAAAAAATAAACATAGTATCTTCAAAAAAATTAATACAACTAAAGTTATCATATTTAAAATGAATTGATTATTTCAATTAATCGAAAATAAATAAAACTAAAAAAAAATTATCCTAGTACAAATTAATACTTCATAATTATTTTAGAAAAATAGTGATTATTTATTATACTTTAAATATTTTGGTTATTACAATAACTTTCGAGTATTAAAACGTTTTTAAAACCTAGGCACCACATATTTGTCTTGAGTTATTTATTATTTCAGAACATTTAAATTTAAAAAAATAATAATGTATGAACTAAAGGAAGTGTACTGTAATATATCCATAATAAATCAATTATATGTCCTTTTTGCAATTTTAAGGTTACCTTTGGTAAAAAACCTATAGAAATCTTATAATGCCTATATATTTTTTGCAAATTAAAAAAAAAATCGCTGGCTCACTTATAATGGCTTGGAACAAGAAGACCAACGTTGAAATGTTTTAACATTAGACATTGATCCTTGTTCCTAGTCGCAGATATTAGATTGTTATCAGAATTACTAAGTATTAGGGATGAAACGGATATCCGGTATCTGGCTGCTTTTTAACTATCTGGTAATTATCCGATATCCGGAAGTAAAGTGCCGGATATCCGGATGAATAAAATGCCGCAATTTTTTTTTTGCGATCAATTATCTTTTGTTCTTGTTTTAAGTATTTTCCTGAAAATACTACCAATGTATTCTGCAGTGTGCAGATTCTCCCTTGAATTTTTCTCGGGCTAAAAATATGCTGCAGACATTCGAAAAATGCCACTATAGCTATCATGGAGTATCTTTGAGTTTGAACAATTCACATGGGTGGTGGTGTGTAGGTTGCATAGCTACATCTCTGTTCGTTGTATATTAGAAATTGTTTTATTCTCCAGTATAGTAAAAGCTAGTTTTAGGATTTAAATATGGTGCAATTTAGAAATATTTCAAAATTACATTTTCAAATACATTGTACAGTACAGATCTGGCCGTATCAAAATCAGTATAAATATGAACAGTTTATTAAAAAACTGTTGTGATGTATACGAGCATTTTTTCTTAATATTAAATTTAAAACAATAGTTTTTTTCATGTATGAAAACACTTTAAAAATCATCCATTATAAAAAAAAACTGAATAAAGTATTACTAAAGAATTATGTGTGAATAAAGTCAAATGCTAATTAACATTCTATAGGCTAATTAGCATTTTTTAAAAACATTATTATGCAAGTTATAATTAATCTAGAAGCATTATTTTTGTTGGAAATTACTCGAGGCATCTTTCTTAATGTTATGACCCACCAAATGTTAATGTTATGACCCACCAAAAAATTTATAACATTTAAAGTTTTTAATTATATATATAATTTTATTATATTGAAAGTCCTTAAAAAACCACACTTTTTTCAAATTTTTAACTTTAATATTTTATTAAAAATTAGTTTTTTAACGAATCGTTATGATGGAGGGTCATAACATCTCACCAGCAATATAAAGTTAAATTGAATAATAAATTTCTCAAACGTTTGAGTTTTCAGGTTTGAAATGAAATGGCATATAGTAAATATACAATTTTTAAGAAATGACATGTAAAGTGTACCGGATATCCGGCGAAATCCAGTTTGTAATGTGCGTTGGATATCCGGCAAAACCACTATCCGGCTCATCCTTACTAAGTATGCCAAGTTTCAAGCGATTTAAAAAAAACTTTGATGCGAGATTTCTGAATGGAAATAAATACTCTATACTCATTTCA
Source organism: Troglohyphantes excavatus (assembly GCA_963932185.1). Taxonomy (NCBI): domain Eukaryota; kingdom Metazoa; phylum Arthropoda; class Arachnida; order Araneae; family Linyphiidae; genus Troglohyphantes; species Troglohyphantes excavatus. Next base: position 69,257,176 of record OZ010675.1, read on the forward strand.
GTTTGACTATTGAAGCAAGTGCATCGAGTTGAAATATTTCAAAAATTAAAAATTGCTGATTGGATCGAACTGTACTTCGTTGTTACCTTTTTAAAGTCATCATTACAACTGTCTACAGCATTTCTCACGATGTATGACATCATACCTGAAACAACATAAAAAACCTTGTCGATACATTAAACCAAATAAAGAAGCGAATCTTACAAATATTTTGGTAAACACACTTTAATTCATTTTTTTTCCTCAAAAATAAACAAATTTTTAATTTAAAAATACCTAAGAAGCATAAATAAAAAAAAACTCAATTTAAAATGATATATGTTTAAAAGGGATTAGAAAATTCAAGAATTTTTAAAGGTCTAACGACCAAAATAATAAATATTTTAAGTATTTAAAAAAATGCATATAATTTTTGGAAAGGTACCTGTCTGTACAAATTCTTTACACTTGTCATCTTTTGCATCAAACAAACAAAGTTCACGTACAGCTGTCTTGAATAGATTCAGATTTTCAGGATCTAAACTACAAAAATGAAGGTAAATAGAATCAGAAAAAAAAACTATTGTAGAATAAAATTTAAAAGTTACTAATTTAAATTATTTAACATTATATTGCAACACAGACCAAAAAAGGAATTAATTACAAGTTTGAATAATTAAACCCTAATAGGAACATAAGTGATATTTTTTACAATGTTTTCAAAACCTTTATTCAAAAAATAGAAAAAGCCTTTGGATACATTTTTGTATAAACCATATTTATTCAACATTTATTTGTAATAAAAACATACTTTGCAAGATAAACTTCAAGAGGTAAAATTTGGCAAAAATGAAGAGTCCATATTTCTTCAAGAGATAGGTATGGCTAAAAATATATATATATAAATTGGAAATTAGAATTCTGATGTAAAAAAAAATTTAGTATGTTATAGGGAACCAATACTTAAAAATATTAAATAATATTTTTTAATTATAATAAGACAATAACTATCTTAAAAGTCTAGGGGGAAAACCCACACAATAGCAATTTTGGTGTTTAAATTGAACTGAGGGTGCCATTCGTTGGATTTTAAGGTGTAGATTCTGTGGTAAAAAAGCACATCATTGCACTTAAAAGTTCAAGTTATTGCATTGCAATGTCTTGGAAGAAACCAGTTTCTTTCAAGACACATTTTTTTTAGTACTGCATGAACTTGGTAACGTTGCTCCGTAACATAAAGGGATAGAAGATTTACTAGTTTTCATAATTTCCACCTTTAATGGCTCCCCATGTGGAATTGAACCCACAACCAATTGTTATGAAGTCCAGTATGCTACAATCTCTCTCTAAACTGCAAAGGCATGTTCTAAATATTGGAAATATTCTTCTTAAGATGTTTCTTCATGCAATATTTTTTAAATTCTTAAAAATCATTTTTAAAAACTAAATAGAATTTTCAACATCAGAGTTTCAGGTGCACATCTTAAGGGTGAACAGCATATACAGTAGACCCCGAGTTTACATTTTTCAAGGTACAAAGTTTAAAAAGCGTGCGTAGAATCAAGGTTACAGAAAAAAAATTCGAGGATATGAAAATAAATCCTACATATAAACAAATATACATATACTAGCTGAAATACCCGTTCTACGCACGGGAAGGAAATAAGTTTCAAAATTGATACAAATACAATATTTATAGCGAAATAAACAATATTCTTAATTTTTCACCCATCAGGGTATTAAGCTCCATGCATCAGGGTATCACAGTATTAAAAGTACTAATTTGTAACGAAATTTTATTGGCAAGGTCCTGCAAGAACTGGAAAGATTGCTAATATGGAGAAGTTGTCTATACAATAACGTGGATATATATGCGTTACTCCCGTTGATCACCATCCATATTTTAACCTTTAGTAACATCCCAAAGATTTAAACAGGAAGAACTTATAAATGTTAATAAAAATTATCTGAAAAAGTTTTATTAGACACTTTTATCAACATTTGTCGTTAAATTTCACAAATTGGTGAGATTATAAGAAGAAAAAACCGAAAAAGAATTTTAAAAGGTTCATTTGCCAAATTCAAGATTTTCATATTTTTTCTTTTTTACGGTAAACCTTATCAATATGCGAAGGGCACGGTTCCCCAGCACTTTTTTTTTTATTTTGTCCACGCACTTTTTTATTATTTAACTTTTTTTAAATTAAAAATAAGTCATATTTTTTACTGCATTGCCAAATCAATTTTAAAAAAAAATCGTACCCTATCCCCCCTAACCACTGCTACGGACGATTGACACAAACCCATTCCTCCTCTGACACTTGTACCACGTGGGGGCAGAGTCTATAACAACAGTTTTCAATTCCGCCTCATAACTCCTCGTATAGGCATACAATCATATAAAGAAAGGTAGGCCGCATCGATCAAGCAGATTATTAAACCATTCCGCCCGCTGACCTTTGTACTCCGTGAAGGCAATGTCGTCCTTAACTGCAGACGATTTCGTTCCCATTACTTCTCGGGGAATCATGGTATGGGCGATAAATGACCTACCGTGGTATAGGAAAGTGAGTCGCGTCGATCAGGTAGGTTTTTAACCCTTTACCCTCTGATTTTTATACCGCATGAAGGAAAATGTCACCCTTGGTGACAGGCAGTATACACTTCCACCCCAATAATTATATGGGAAATCAGCCTTCGTGGATAAATGACATAACATGGAGTAGAGAGAGGTAGGCCGCGTCAACCAGATTGACCATTTATACACTCTCCCTCTGATCTTCCTACCACGTAGGGTCCAAAGTATGCATGAACCAATTATTACGGTACAGAGTGGCTGGTACCTACCCGATAGCTTACTTTTTCTATGTCCACTTTGTACGACTGGCCCGCCCGAAGGCATACAGCGAGATGTTTCACAGAAACTGAAGCTTCGACAGCCGTGAAGGCAACCCAGGCCAACCGAGAGGATGCTGGCGATCACCGGGCCCATGAAGCCGAGCGACCCGTGGTGCGAACTAACATCCACGGGCGACAACGTGTTTTAAAATTTGAAATCAACTGAAAGATTTGCTACTTTGCCTTTATTAACTTTATTACAGAACTTCACTCACAGGTAGAGTGGTAACATAACTGGCCTCTCGGCAGGTAAACTAATAAATAATGGATAACACAAAACTAACCGAGTGCACGGAGGCTAAATTACAAACTTTTATTTAGCGATGGGCTTCCTGTCTTGAACCTTTATATTATTCATACTGTATACTTATCTTCAGTTTGATAATATATTTTTCGTATGGCTTGCACTTTTGGTCGTAGCATTTTTCGTTTTGTTTTCTTTTTCACAGTTAAATCCCCCCCGGTGCGACGGGCCGGTTTTTATATTATTTTTACATATATGATCAAATTTTAATTTATTTGGCGAAGTTTATTAATTTGGCGACAGTTTTTAGTTATTTGGCGACAGTTTTTAGTTATTTGGCGACATTTAGTCATCAGCCAATCAGAATGCTCCTCGTACGTTACATAATATTAAAAATTTCCATTGTTTAAATTTTATATTTTGCATTGTTACATGTTCTCCATGTTAATCCTATGGAGAAGTTTCGAAAAAGGGGTTTTACAACCCCTTAAATCCGTTCGATCGGAACAAAAATAGCTTACTTTTCCTATTTAAGGTATAAGGAACAAATTTGCCAAATTTCATCTTCATAGGTATACGGGAAGTTGGAGAATTAGTGATGAGTGGGTTTTTCGCATTTATATATATAGATTATTCAAAAGAACTAAATGACACAAAAAACAACCCTTTAATGTAAGGTATTAAATAATATTTTTTTTACAAAAGAAATCAGTAATTTCTGATTGTTTTCTATTTTTGTTGTTCATTTCTAGCAAAGCATCCTCTAGAATTCATACGATTTGTAACTTTTTCTTGAAACTCGTGTCCGAGGTAAAAGTTTTTTTTTACTAATTTTAGTCCATTCATTGCCACATTAAAAGAAGGAATGGGTTCTAACATTTTGTCTATGTCATTAGAATCTTCCTCTGATGAACAATCCGTTATGTCAGCAATGGATGGAACAGAATTTATTTCAGAAGAAAGAACATGTTCATCGCATGAAACATACTTGTCCAAGTTTATGTCATGGGTGTTAAATTGCTCAATTGAAATAACATCAGTTATTCATTATTTCTATTGGAGTATCCTTTGATTTTGATCTTGAAATCTGATAAATCCAGAAATTAATGCGATAAGCGATAGGTAGTTTGGTAATTTCTTGGGTTTTCAGTGTAAAAAGAGGCACATGTTTAATGGTGTGTACTGCGCATGGGTCACTATGGTTTATATAGAACCAAACTGTAACTCTCTCTCTCTCGCATAAAACAGAAGTTGCATGAGCATAATAGAAACCAATTGTTAGCTTTCTTAATGCTCAGGGTTCAGCCAGCCCATGTATCTGTCGTCTTCTGTTAAATTCCAATAAATTGTATTACGCTCACTTTGACTCTTGTCTATTTATAAATGGTAATTACAAAGTATTTGTTTTTGTTATTCTTCGGTAAAGTGAGCAACACCTGAATTGCCATTTTCTGAATATTTTGAGCATGGGTTTGAGAAATACAACTCTTGATTTAATTATTCATACAGAACCAAATGAAATAAGGATTTTTCAATTGTAGTGTAAGTCCCAAAAAGGAACAAAAGTTCTAATTTTTCTAAATTGAGCCACAATTAAAAAAATTCAGTGATTTCCTTCTCTATACTAATCTCTATCAGACTGCAGTTTCGATTTTTAAAAGAATGACATTTTTTAGTGAATATTAAATAAATTAAAACTGTAGAGTAAGTCACAACTAGTATATGCTGTGTTTGTAGAACAACAAAGGTTACAAAATGTACAGTAACAATATTTAAAAATATCACAAGTGATTTTATTTTTAAATATTGTTATTTATTATAATTTTCTTATTTTAACTGTAAATGGCGAAAAAAGCAGCAAAATGAAAGAATAGAGCTCAGAGAAATAAATAAATAAAAGCAAATGGAATATTTCAAGCAGTTAAAGAGAATGAATCCAGAAAGCAAAGGGAAAGGTGTAAGAAAACGGAAATTAAAATAAAAGTTGATCAAAGGGATTTTTAAAGCAAAGAGAGAAGAGATAAAAAAATACAGGCAAAAAGGAATTTCTTCAGCCGCTTTAAATGAACCAAGCTTTCTAATCCAAATTCAGTAGATTCTCCTAAGAAAGCCTATCAAAATTGTAGCTCATTTGGTAAAGATATTGCAAGAGTAAAAAAAAAGTCTACCTTAAATCCCAAATAAATGTACGGCCATTGTAAAGAAACTAGCACATCAGTTTACACCGGAGATAGCTCAACCTGCCTGCTCAACATTCAGGAATTAGTTCACTAAGCTATGAAATAAAATTTTTGATAAAGAATTTTAATGAACCATATAATGCTCCTGTAATCAAGGATTTTGTTATTCTTAGAGAACTGAACAAAAAAGGAGAAGACCTCAGAAAAAATACAACAATTGAGAAGAACTTAAAAGTAGAAATAGGGTATAGGTTTCATTTGTAGGAAGAAGAAAAGTGAAACATTTTGCTGGACAATTCATTTCTAAAGAAGGCTCTACAATAAAAGTGGGTTTTTGCAATGCACATGGAATAATTTCCACTGGCCAGAAAAAGTAGGCGTCGCTGATGTTGTAATTGTTGAAAAAATAAAAAAAATTGCCTGAGCGAAACTTTGATTGTAAATTCTATTATAGTTTTTCACATTATAATTTTTCAAGTTATGTAATGTTTTAATTTAATTTTATTTATATAATTTTACCAGTGCTTTGGGTGAGTGTAGTGTAAGTCATGTTTCAGTTGTAGTGTAAGTCACAGAGATTAATTTAAATTAAAATCATTTAAAAACACCTAGAAATATATTGTTTACCTGATTACACTTCAAACCCTATACAACAAAACTGGCATGACATAATTTTTTTTTATAACAAAGCATGAGGAAGAAAACATAAATTGAAATGATATAAAAAAAATATTGTCCTTTCTTGTATTGTAAGTCACATTGCAACATTTTTATTTTTTAAAAATAAAGTTAAACAAAATGAAAAAAGTTTACATTGTCAAAAAATAGAATATAAGTCTGGTATATCAACTTACATAAAAAGTTTTTTTAAAACACAAACTACTTTTTTTAACTAACCTTACAATCTATATATATAAATGCGAAAAACTCCACTCATTCACTCATTCTCCAACTTCCCGTATACCTATGAAGAAGAAATTTAGCAAATTTGTTACTTATACCTTAAATAGGAAAAGTAAGCTATTTTTGTTCCGATCGAACGTATTCAAGAAGGTGTAAAACCCCTTTTTCGATGTTAGTAGTGTGGGGTTTACTTCATATACCCGATACTCCCCCTTAGGCTGGTGTGATCACTTCAGCCTGACTGGCAGAGTATCGGCGTAGCAAGCACAAGTTCCTTGGTTCGATACCGAGTGTAGCGAAATAGTTTATGCTGCTACGGTAACAACGTTAGTTTGGGAATCTATTAAAGTATGGATGTTAATCAACAGGAGTATCATATGTATATCCACATTATCGTACAGCCAACGTCTCCATATTATCAATCTTGCGGGACCTTGCTAATAAAATTTCATTACAAATTGTAACTTTTAATACTGCGGTTCCCTCTGATGGGTGACAAATTAAGAATATTATTTATTTCGCTTATAAATATTGTATTTGTATCTATTTTGTAACTTATTTCCTTCCTGTGTGTAGAACGGGTATTTCAGCTAGCTTGTGTAGTATAAATTGCCAAATGTAGTGTAAGTCAAGCCTGGAATTAGCATAGAGTAAAAACTCTTTGCAAGTAATCACCTACATTTCCATGCTTAAATTCTGCTATAAAGACTTGGGGCTCTATTATGGAATAACTGTGGGTACTTTTTATCTTCAGGCATATTTTCTGCAAAGTTTCCTAGACAAAGAAAAAAATACCAGATTTGAACTATGTTCTACAATAATTAAAATAATTTATTAAGAATAGTTCTTACATACAGTCGAGAATAGCTTGTTAGGAGTTCTCGACCCATTCTCACCCCCAAGTGGTTCTCAACCCATTCTCACCCCAAGTGGTTCTCAACCCATGGTCCATGGACCACTGGTGGTCTTTGAAAGAGATTCTCAGTGATCCATGGAAATCGTTGTAAAGAAATATTTAAATGGAATTCTTCCGCTTGCAGATTTGAAAGGGTGTGACTTCCTCACAATAACTCTTATACTTGCACTCAAATATGACTATTATTTGAAAGTGATGAACATTAACAATTTGTTACGTAAACTTTTTTTAATTATTATTTTTGTGATATTTTTAACGTAAAGGTGAAAATTCACAGTCGCTGCTCGACACTACGGATTTGGACTTTTTTTAAATCAGAAATTTAACAATTTCGAAAATCAATGCCATGAATTTGGATTATTATGCCTTCTAACTACTAGGTTATAAAATTGTCTAAATATAAAGATCGGGAAGGATAGCGTAGGTCGGATTTGCGCCGATTTTCCGAATCCCAGGTCGCCATAAGCTTGCTACACATTGCGTCTTAAATACAACCAAAATTGATGTTATTGCGCAACCATATAAAAATAACTAAATAAAATCTAGAATTTTTTTTAATAAATAACCAATTGGTTTTTAGAATCTATGAAGATAGTTAAAAATTACATTTACATTACTTAAAAATTTTTTTGGATGGAAGACTTGAGACTTTTTCACAAACATCGTGACGTAGCAAACGCCGCAATTTTTTTCTAACTTATAATTTTTTTTTTCTGCAATGAAGGCTTTATTTTTTGATAATATTCAACCTGATATCAATAAATCGGAACATAGCTACTACGGAATGGTTAGAAAGCTATATTACAATAGGCAGGGGTGTATAATTTTAGGCATGATGAATCGTTGCCAATTTAGAGCCCCTCTTCTTCTATATCTTTTATTATTATTTAATTTTGAATTTAAATATTAATTTAAAAATAAAAGATTTTCTTTATTTCAAGTTTGTTTGTTGATTTTAATTGCAGTTTTCCAAGTTTGAAAATTTTCCAATTTCAATTTTGGACAACAATAAAATGCTTCTAAAATAAGGATAAGAGCTTTTTTGTGGATTGGCTTATATCCATGTCTTTACAAAATATTAATGATTTGAAATTGTTACAGAAAGACCACAGCTCCTGGCGGTCCCAGTAATATATATGGATAATTTTTATTGATACCTTCTAATTTATTGTAATAATGACTTTTATATTTTAATTAAATGTTTAATTTTATAGACGAAATTGCTGACCAGTGAATTCCTCTTGTTTATTTAAGGATGAGATTTTTCTGCTTTTCGGTAAAATTTCACTTTTTCCAAAATATTCTTTTTTTTACTTTGTCTTCAGAAAATTATTTTTAATTTAAAAAAAAGTTTTTTATTAATATTATTTTTGTTAAAGATTGAAACGAAGAAAATTAGTATAGTGTTACTAAAAGCGATAATAGTCTTTACTTGGCTGTTTTCACAGGAAACTAAAAATTGATACTGTGTTTAACCATCAAAGACTGTCAACTATTTTGTGCAAAAGGCTGGTTTCTTTATAAAGAAGCTACCTATATCCTCTTGTATACTTCTGTATTGTTGAATATATTACAAAATGACAGTAATACACAGCCTGGACAATTTTTCTATTTTTGTGTGAGCTCCCTTGTTTAACAATTTCTATGCTAAATGGATTGGTTAAGCAAGAAATAACATAATATTGAAAAGTTGTAATTTGCAATTTTGTTTTATGTAATATCAAATCATTATTTCTCCAATATAGTAGTTTTGTTAGGTATGTAAAACTCTTGAATTACTTGAAATGTCTTTCGTAAATAATTCCCTCAGATTTTTGTTTTAAGCTATTTTGTGTATATAATTTACTCGGATTCTTGTTTTTAGCTTTTTGACCAATCTCATCTGTCCATACCAAATAGCCGGAACCATAACGAATTAATTTTAATTACCTTCAATTTTTAAAGGATAAATTAGAACTTCAGTGCAATAATTATTTATTTTTGGGGGGAACAATTGTTGCTAAACATTTGTTGTTTGTGAAATACTTTTTACAACACATTGATTGAAGAAAAGTAGCGTATGGTAGTCCGGTGCCAATGGGTATCGATTTTTTTAATCATGGAAACAAAACTCACTATCCATGATAAAACTGTACACAAACAACTAACGGCCAATTTTCACTCCGACTATTAGTTCTCACCAAGTCACTGAATAGTTTCAAACAACAAACAAAACAAAAATTCACCCAAATTCCCAACTTTTGATAATAACGAGGAATAACCCAACTTTTGGCAATAACGAATACAGGGAAAATTGCGAGAGAGATAGTAGGTCTGTAAATGTTTACAAATAAGTTTGAATGTTTGTTCCTAGCATATATCAATCAACTTTCAAGAGCATTTCGGTAACATGAATTTTTTTTTAACTTACGCGCTGCTGCCCGTTTAGAAACAAACCAAAAGCCTTTCGACTCGTATCGGAAACAATATTTAATACTTCTGCAAAAAAAGCAGAATAAAAAGTTTTTGGACTAAGGCTTTCAACGTTTTCCATCGCTTCATTACACCATAATTTTCCGCCTTTGTTTGGTTTATTTTTAATAAAAGCGCTTACTAGTTTAGGACTTAATGACATCCATTCAGCTAAAAGAAGAACTTGAAAATAATCTGTATGCCGACCAGTGTATGACAATATTGATTTGGGTTCCAGAGGTTTCCTCGTCATCTGAGTGATTAAAAAAAACGAGTTAGGAATTAGTTTTTCCTGATCTTTCCTTCAAGATAGATTCTAAAGCATCACGAATATCCTAGTGTGTAGCTCTAATTCAACGTTTTCAACCAACCAGCCTAAAGGTTGTGACGGACCTGCTGAAGAAATGAAGTGAAGTACCAAAACTAACTCGCAGCGTTTAAAATGGCGGACTTGGATCCCGACTCGTTGAGTAAATTACGTGTAATTGATTTAAGAGAACATTTATCTAGCCGAGGTTTACCAACATCAGGATTAAAAGCTGAGTTAGTTAATCGTCTGCGAGAAGCCCTATTAAACGCCGAGGAGGAAAATGGTAAAATTTCATTTGTGTACTGATTACCCGGCATTTAGAGCATATATATTATTATCTAATTATTTAGAGTTAGAACAAAAGTTTGTGTATAAAAGATGTGTGCGACCTATTTAAATTGATTAACAATTAGTTATTGTCCCTTAATTAATTTTACTCATAAACGTAAAAAATCCGATGGCACTTGCATGCTTCCAAAGCTGGCAAAGTTTGGTGTTTGGGAAAATACCAATAAAAAAAAATTCCCCAAATTTAGATTTTTAAAAAAACCAACAAAATTTTTTCCCCCCCCCAAGTTTTGGTTTTTGATGCATGATTAAATTTTTTTTTGTATTTGCAATATCATAATTGTTTTAATTTAAGCTGCTTCAACTGCTGCTCCTGAATGAAATTTTTCACTATTTGTCTCTATCCACTCTACACTACAAAATTCATTGGGGCCAGAAACTGCACAAAAATTGGTTTTCATCAAAACCATTGCATTTTCCAATCAAAATACTGGCCGAGTGGATTAAGTTTTCAGCTGTGAATTCGAGGGTTCCCAGTTCGAACCTGTGCGACGGACTAGACTAAGAATAGTAAAAAAGTAGTGATATTGCGATTGAAGTGTTGCCAACTTTGCTACCAAAATACTAGAATGTCAACAAAAAATTAACGGTGTGTATCAGGGTCCAAAGTCCCGATGTCTATTAAAGGCATTGGGTGCCAGCTCAGGTGTTGTCCTCGTCATCTGACCATGGTTAAAAAATACGAGGCATCGTTCCAGGGTCTTTCCTTCGAGATAGCCCCGAAACGTTGCCAATAGCCAACTGTTCAGCTCTAGTGCGATGCTAATTAACCAAACCAATCAAAATATTGAAATGGAACATGATGATGAATGTATGATAGAACTTGATATTGATTAATTATGAGATAATGGAGCATATGTAATCTCGGATGTTTAAAATCATTGTTAATTGTAGACAGGTGTGTCAATCCAAAAGTGACAGCCATTGCATTTCTGTACTGATTAAAAAATTAAATCTCTCTGTGTTAATTGAAAATTGTGCCTAAATTAATAATTAGTTAAAACATTAAAATTCCAATCGTACATGAGCTTAAAAATTCTTAAATTTAAAAATGACCTTCGGAAACCGCTAAAAACCTTAAAAGACAAAAATCATGAAAAATAAAAAAAAATTTCTAAATGATGGTTTTTGCCAGCTCTGCATGCTTCTCTTTTAAAATTGTAATCAAACGAGGTTAAATTGCATTGAACTAGTTTCTTTTGGAGACTTTTCTGTAAAAGGGTTAACACGTTCTATGCGACAAAAAGGGTTTTTATGATAAAAGAATTCCATTTTCCCAGTGCAATGTTGCCAAAAGGTTAACCAGAAAAATCAAGAGGACCATAGGGTGCATATTAACCTCAAACGACATAAATTGTCCATACAACTACGGTATAGGCTATTACTGATTAATCAGATCTATCTCGTAGCTTGATTGGTTGATATATCACACTAATGTTACACAAGAGCTTCCTGTTTCATACTGCGTCCAATCTAGTCCTGTTTCAAAACAGCGCCCTATTGTTTACCAAAATCTTCTTTTCGGTATGTAATTTTTTCAAAATATGTTGGCCTTTTTTTGTGGCTAAAATGTAGTTGAACATGTAAGGACAATGTAAAAAAATCATAATTTATTTGATTTAAATTAGATTTTTTTTTCACGCTTTTTAGAAATTTTAAATTGCATTTTTTCGTAATATATTTTACGCCTTTACGGGTATGGGTCTGATTAAATACCCAGTGGATAGGGTAAATAACAATAAGTATTTACTTACTACTCCTACCTCATGTAAAGGTCTGAAATACTGAAATTACTCTAAGAAACTAAAATTTTTGGTCAATCTTGTCCCGTTGTGGGATGAATATTCAGTATTCAGCTTTTATGCCGTATGTTTGGTTAGGCAGCATACTTCTGATATTCGGTCAATCATCAGCCAAATAGCTATCGCAAAAGCAGGGCGTAAGAATAGAATTTCGAGGGGGAAAAAATAAGATTTGATAAACTGTTTGCTTGTATTTAGTAAAAAAATTAGCAGAAATAACTAAACTATAACTAATATAAATAATAATATATAAATAATAACTAAACTAATAACTAAAACTAGCAGAAGACCAAATAAGTTTCTGTAGAATATGCTATTTATTAATCACTTTCAGCAGCTTTTGGTTAATTCCTAGTGTCCGGTGCCCTCGCCAAATGGGATTTGGCGACAAATGATTGGTCGATAAAGTTTATATTTTAGCAACCCTACTTGACGTGTGCGAAAATATCATCTTCTATGGCAACCCTAAATTTTTTACCCACGTAGCTGCGCCATGCTGCGTTTGATGATGCGAAGATGCATCTAGTTACATGACGCTAAACTAAATGCGCGAGCGCATCAAGTTTGCGCATTTCTGCCATTTTTGAATGGACGTTCGCCGGCTACGTGGGGATTTTGATTTTTCTGAGCTAACGATGTATACGCGGTGTTGACGATGTTTATTTGAATAGCAAGTATTTTTGGAAATTGAAAGGCAAACGTGCCGTGATTGAGAGGTGCATGGATGCCGGATTGTTATGTAGCAAATGCGGCTAGCGAAACAGACAGTCACTGACTGGATGATATTCTTCTGGGAGGTATGTACGGAGTGGTTCATTCATAATCCTGTTCCTATCGGTGGAGAGCAAGTCGTTGTTGAGATGGATGAGTCGAAGTTCGGCAAACGCAAGTACAACCGGAGCAAGCGTGTGGAAGGCCAGTGGGTGTTTGGAGGGATTGAATCCGGTACCAACAAGTGCTTCATGGTTGTCGTTGACGACCGGAAATCGGAAACTTTACTCAACGTTTTGCAGCAGTTTGTTTTTCCTGGATCCGATATTGTTTCCGATTTTCATATAAAATGTTGATTTAACGATCAACGACTGCCCGAAGGATTGCCTGTAAGCACCATGATCGACGGCCCGGAGGGGTCATGGATGTAATAATGAGTAGCCGAAGGCCAGAGACCACAAAATCGACGGCAGGAGTCTGTGACTTTAAGCGCGAGGATCACGTGTGCACTTGAGTGCCATTGAAATGCCCCAAACAACTGCCCGAAGGATCGCCTGTAAACACCATGATCGACTGCCCGGACCAACACAATGTCCGCCATTTTGCCTCATCTGACCATGGTTCAAAAATACGAAACATCGTTCCCGGGTCTTTCCTTCGAGATAGGCCCCAAACCGTCGCCAATAGCCCACTGTGCGGCTCTAGTGCGACGTTAATTAACCAAACCAAACCGCCATTTTGATTTGGCGACAAAAAAAACGTCATTTTTGCCTTGGCGACAATTTTTGGACTTGGCGACAACGGGGCACCGTACACTAGGAATTTACCCAGTTTTTTTTCATCAGTATTTAAAATAATTAGAAAACCTATCAAACCTAAACAGAAGTTTTTAAAAATTTAATCGTGACAAAACTAGTGCTAATAAAAATAGGATGGCAAAAACTTTAATTTACACTACCTCTCAACTTTATATTAAATATAATAATCTAAAATCAAATTAAATAATAATCTAAAATCAAATTAAATAATAATCTAAAAAATCTAATAATAAAAAATAACCTAATCTATAAAAAAAAATTAAATTGAAGATTTTTACAGAAATAAGGTTTTGTGTATTTTAAGCTAAAATTAAATTGACCATTGATATAATATTTATTATTTTTAGATGTAATAGTAGTATTACTATTCTGGCAGTGTGCCCATGTGAGAACTCCCGCATGAAAAATTTCTTTCGTCATTTTCTGTTGCCTTTCACGAAAGTTATGTTGCGTTACAGTTTTGACTTTTTACTCGTAAAATTCTGTTAATTTTTTTCTTCTTATTTTATGCATTCTTTTTGTAGCTACAGCGTTCTTAAAATACAATTTGTCACTGGTCCCGGAAATTTTCTTTCTTTTGAAACCGTGCCTGTTTGGATTGATCGTGTGTAAAATCCACATATAGGTATCTTTACTGGGTCATTCCATGTCAAATCAACACACCCATTTGATCTCACCATCTCTGATTTTGATCAAATTTGACACATGGGTAGCCTCCATGTAGACTAAGAAAAAGTAAAATTTTTTATTCTAATATATCAGCTCGTTTTAAAAATATGGCTGTGCAAAGTTTAAAAAAAAAAAAATCGCAAGACCAACGTATGTTAAACTTGCCATAGCATTCCTCCTAATTATACTAGAGAGGTGGGAGAAATGTCATTTTTCAGCATTTGCTATGGCCTTTCTTATGATATACAACACAATAGGGGTTTTACGAACCAAATAATAAATAAATAGCAACTTCATATTTTATTGTTCAATTATAGTTGATTAATGCTTCATTTGTTTTCAAAGGATCATTTTCAGATAACACTTAAATTCTTCCAGTCCATGTTACAGAATTTACTATACATAATAAATCTGCGAGAGGCACTCAGTTGCAGAAAATTTCTTAACAGTCTGCGACAACATTTTAGTGAATAAGATTTGTCTTCAATTTAATTTATTATATAACTATCGGTATACCTGTGATAAGCAAGTATAACAGCAATGATTAAAGATAGAATCTCAGCAAACATAGAAAGAATCTGCAGAAATGTTCTAATGTAGTGTAGATATAAAAAAATTTGTATGATAGATATACTTTTGCAAAAGATTTGTCTGCAGACATTTGAAATTTTTTTCGCCATATGATGCCGCGTTTCTGTTTCCGGGCACAGGAGGATTAAGTACAGTCGGAAACATTCTCAAACGATCGTCTCAACCAGACAATTACCAGGGTGGCAACAACAATCTGGAAAAAAAGTTCCCTGATTTCCATGATGGTGTCACCAAAATTTCACTGATTTTACAATTGCATTAAGAAATGTTGTAATAAAAGCTTTTAATAGAAACAAAGTATCCACACTAAAATAATACTATAAATATATTGCATTATAAGTGAAAAATTATAAGCCATACTTATTGACAGTTAAAATAATAATTTATGGACACAACGCAAATTATACAATTGCGACAGGCATAATAGTAATTAAACATGTTCTCTGAAATAATGCAAAAAAAGCATTTTTTCACATTATTTCTGTTCCAGATAATTTTAAATATTTTATAAACTTCATATTCCAATCTTCAATAAATCGCATATTCATTAGACCCGCACATGTTGCTTACAATTCAAGGTCCAACGCACTTAGCTTTAGCTTCTCCCTCCAGCAGTGGTTCATGTTTTTACAAAAATAAAACTGAAAATACGCATAACCATGATTTTTTATTTTAAATTATTTTTCAGAACTAAAAGGAAATAGTGACAACTACATTACCCAGAATGGAGGGCATAACAGACAATAATTGCTGTTTTAATAATCCAAATTTGAAAATTTTCCTGATTTTTTTTTTGTGAAATTTAAAAAAATTCCCTGACTTTTCCAGAACTAATTAAAAATTTTCATGATAATTCCCTGATTTTCCGGTTATGTTACCACACCCCGATTACCATCCAAGGGACTTAACAATATCATACCTTTATACCTATTGACCTAAACACATCGAAATTAATTGTGAAGACATTTTCTGAAGCTACACAATCATCAAAAGTAATCGTAAGATCACCAGAGAAACTTAAATTAACAGATAATAGCTATATCACTGTTGTATACAACAGGAACTGGTAGCTAGCTTGAGAGAAATGAACTTGATGAACTAAAAGTAACATTTCTTAATCCAGCTAGACTATCCGAACTATCCAGATGTGTTATGGATGCCTCTTGCAAACTAGCTGTAACTGCGAATTTTTGTCACATCCCTATAAAAATACTTATTTGTTTTATATTTGTGCAGGAAATCCAGCTGAAGTTCAAGAGCAAAATGAGGAACCAATGGATGTGGATACTGAACCCCATACAGATTCCAGCACTGATGAAGATGAAGCAATTAACGATGAAATTATAATAAAGAAAGAAGAAGAAGCTAGACTCAGAGCAGAGGAAGAAGCCAGAATTCAGGCTGAAGAGGAGTCGAGGCGGAAAGCTGAAGAAGAAACAAGGTTAAGAGCAGAAGAGGAAGCCAGATTGAGAACAGAGGAGGAAGCTAGATTAAGATCTCTGGAAGAAGCAAGGTTAAGAGCAGAGGAGGAATCCAAATTAAGAGCAGAGGAGGAAGCCAGATTAAGAGCAGAGGAGGAAGCCAGATTAAGAGCAGAGGAGGAAGCCAGATTAAGAGCAGAGGAGGAAGCCAGATTAAGAGCAGAGGAGGAAGCCAGATTAAGAGCAGAGGAGGAAGCAAGGTTAAGAGCAGAGGAGGAAGCAAGGTTAAGAGTAGCAGAGGAAGCCAGATTAAGAGCAGAGGAGGAAGCAAGGTTAAGAGTAGCAGAGGAAGCCAGATTAAGAGCAGAGGAGGAAGCCAGGTTAAGAGCAGAGGAGGAAGCCAGATTAAGAGCAGAGGAGGAGGCAAGGTTAAGAGAAGAGGAGGAAATCAGGTTAACAGCAGAGGAGGAAGCTAGGCTAAAAGCAAAAGAGGAAGAAGCAAAGTTCAGAGCTGAAGAGGAAGCTAGACAAAGAGAAAAGGAGTTTGCTAGATTGAGGGCAGAAGAACTGGCAAGGATGAGGTGGGAAGAAGAAATGAAGTTAAAGAAAGATGACGAGGAAAGGAGGGCAAAAGAATTGTTGGATTTGAAGAGGAGAGAAGCAGAAGAATCAAGAAGCTTGTTGGAAGAAGAGGAGAGAAGAAAATCCTTGCAAGAAGACATGCGAATTGAACAAGAATGGTTGCTTGTCGAAGAGCAGATGCGCAAGGCTCAAGAGGAGCATAAGAAGAGAATGAAAGCTGAAGAGCAAAAGCGTTTGATGGAAGAGGAAGAACGTCAAAGACAAGCTACAGAAGAAGCAAAACGGACATTCGAGGAAGAACGACAAAAGAGAGCTGCCGAGGACGAAAGACGAAGAAAAGCTGCTGAAGAGCAAAGGCGCATTGCGGAAGAACGGAAAAGAAGCATGGATGAAGAACAAAAACGCATTGCTGAAGAAGAGCGTCGAATAAAAGCTGCAGAAGAACATCGTATGGAACAAGAAGCAGCCAAATGTGCGGAAGAGCAAGATAAAGAATTAGACGATGACCAAACGTTGATATCCGAAGAAGATATCCAATTGCCACAAGCCATCGAGAAGGTTCTGGCCCTTAAGAGCGAGCGAGCCCAACTTCTGGGCGTAGATCCCGAGGCAGCTGTTGCAGACACCAGAGTTCCTTCAAAGCAGAGTTCAATGAGTGTGGCGTTGGTTTCTATGGATGAGGATGACGCCGAGGAAGAGGAGCCTGCACCCAAAGGCAAGGACGCAAAGGGAAAGCGACGCAAGAAGAAGAGGAAGAAGCGCAGTGCCAAATCGCAGGTGAAGAAAGAAAACTTTGACTTTGAGAAGTCGTCTAAGGATACTAATGTGGATGTAGATGTGGAATACGTTCAAGAAGTGATCAATATTACCGATCCTTTATACTCCCAGTTTATGAAAATCTTTGAGAGATTTAAGCTGACAGATGCCGAGAAAGAGAAAGAAGAAGCGGCGGCAGCTGAAGCCTTGAAGGAACTTACGAAGGAGGAAAGCGTCAACCCACTTGCACTTCGGAAGAAGCCGATGGATATCGACGACGACGACGATGATCAGGATGATGATGATAAGATTGAAGAAGAAAAACCAAAACTGTCAAAACGGAAATTCAAAAAGTTAACCAGAATGTCTGTGGCTGAGTTGAAACAGAAGGTAAATAGACCGGAATTGGTAGAGATGCACGACGTGACGGCCAAAGATCCGGTTCTCCTGCTGCACTTGAAAGCGTCTCGTAACACTGTACCCGTTCCCCGGCACTGGTGCTTCAAGCGGAAATATTTACAAGGCAAAAGGGGGATAGAGAAACCGGCCTTCGAATTGCCAGACTTCATCAAAAGAACTGGCATCATGGAGATGCGACAGGCGCTTCAGGAGAAAGAAGATCAGAAGACCATGAAGGCCAAAATGCGAGAGAGGGTGAGGCCGAAGCTGGGCAAGATAGACATTGATTACCAGAAACTGCACGACGCCTTCTTCAAGTGGCAAACTAAACCCAAAATGACCATCCACGGGGATCTCTATTACGAAGGTAAGGAATTCGAAACAAGGTTGAAGGAAAAGAAACCAGGCGACCTGAGCGAAGATCTGAGAACGGCGCTTGGGATGCCGACCGGGCCGAATGCCAACAAGTGTCCCCCGCCGTGGCTGATTGCCATGCAACGTTACGGACCTCCCCCTTCCTATCCGAACCTGAAGATTCCCGGTCTGAACGCTCCGATCCCCGACGACTGCACCTTCGGTTACCACGCTGGCGGCTGGGGCAAGCCTCCAGTGGACGAGACCGGCCGGCCACTCTACGGGGATGTGTTCGGCACTCAAGTATCGGAGAACCAGCTGAACATCCAGGAAGAGGAGATTGACCACACCCTCTGGGGCGAACTCGAGTCGGAGTCCTCCGAGGAATCGGAGGAGGAGGAAGACGACGACGACGAGGAGGAGGAGGAAGACGAAGAGAAGATCGAGGACGAAAGCGGTCTCGTGACGCCGGCGGAAGGTCTCATAACTCCGAGTGGGTTCAGTTCCATTCCGGCGGGCATGGAGACGCCGGACATGATCGAGCTGAGGAAGAGGAAGATCGAATCCGAGATCGAAGGGGGCGAGACTCCGGCGTTGTACACAATACTCCCCGAAAAGAAAGGGGAGAGGATAGGTGCCGCCATGATGGGATCGACCCACATTTACGACTTGGCGGCCGCCATTCCCGCCAGCAAGCTCGCCAAGCCCGGGACGTCGTCTGTCCCGCCCCAGGGGATCGAGGTTGTGCTTGACCCGAGCGAGTTGGAGATGGACAGTGCAGCAATGGCAGCTCGCTACGAGCAAACAATGAGGGAGCAGCAGTCGCAGTTGGAGAAAGAAGACCTCAGCGACATGGTGGCCGAACACGCGGCTCGGCAAAAGAACAAACGGAAGAAGCAGCAGATGACTAGCACTAAACCTCCAAAGAAATATAAAGAATTTAAGTTTTAATAACATTTATTTCATGGCAATGATTATTCTCTCAAATATTATTCCTATCGATATTCAGTTTAAAAAAAAATATTGTCTTGGATTTACTGTCGCCATTTTGCAAATTGGGATTGCTGGATTTTATATTTAATTATGAAATGTTTTGATATTTTTTTAAAGACAAAATGGGCATTTTCATTAACTTTTCGCCAATATTAATTCCATTATTAAATATTTTCCTTCATATTAATAGGTAAATTTTCATCTTCTATAATTGCTGAATATTTATCTACTAGGGCTTGGTCAAAAATAAATGTATTTAAAATTATGTGTGTTATAAGAGAATAAGATTCGTGATATTTTGTACATATATATTACCATAAAATCATTAATAAATATTTTTCATGGTTTGTTGTAGTAATGTATCAATGTTCCATGTTTTATAATAACAATTAATTTACTAATTTTATAAATTTTTCAGTGAAAAAGCATATTTAAACATTTTTCAGGCATATTTAAACTGTCGTAATACAACCCTGGAAGCACTTGCCCCCGCACTTTTTTAATATAGCACTTTATATGTATTTTCAATTTAATCTGTTTGGAAAAGGTTTTCTTGAAAGTTTCACGAGTAGGTACAAACAGTTTTAGTTCACAAATAAGACATACCAGTACCATTCCTCAGGCTCTTTAGTTGTAGATGTTTAAGGGACGTTTTTACTGAGCACCATACGACTATAAAAAGTAAGTAAGTTGCTAATTTATTTATTTTGTGTATTCGAGCTTTTTTTTCAGAATTTATCAATTTTATTTGTATATTTAGAGGTCCGAGATTCATACTTGGGAGAAGGAAATATATTTCTGAACATAATATTTCGATTCGATAATTATTTACGAATTTTAATAAATATAAATGTATCAACTTCTTTTAAAATTTTTATTTGTATCTCTATGAGCAAATTATACCTAAGGAAACCAAAATTATTAGTATATAAGTTACTAATGTCTAGGGGGTATGGCAGCAAGGATATTACTAAAGTTAGAATAGTTTATTTTTTGAAAAGCTCTGTTTTCGGTTATTTCTGAATGATCAAAGACTTATTAAAATTATAATGAAAATATTTTTTAAATATATTTTTATGGGAAAAAAGTTTTTGAAACTATTTCCAAAGTTTATTTCAGTATGCTCGAAAACGGATCAAAGATTAATGATTAAAATTAGGTATCTTCTGCAGGCTGTTAAATAGGGTATGCCTTTTAACATCAGTAAATGTCAAGTGTTGCACATGGGTTTCAAAAATAGTAAGGCTGCATATGTTTTACAACGTGCAGAAATCAAAAATAGCGAGATAGTAAGTGATCTGGGCGTATTACTAATTGAGGATTTTAAAATGAGTCGTCAATGTACAGTGGCTAGCAAAAAAGCTATTAGAATGTTGGGGTACATCAGAAAAAGTGTTTCATCAAAATCTAAGGATATTATCTTGACATTGTACAAAGGTTTAGTAAGGCCACATCTTGAGTATGCTGTACAGTTCTGGTCACCATATCTTAAGAAAGACATTGAATTGTTAGATAAAATTCAGCACAGGGCTACTAAAATGGTCCAAGAGATTTTAGGAATGAATTATGATGATAGATTAAGAAATTTGAATATGTATACTCTGGAAAAGAGAAGGGTTAGGGGAGATTTGATTCAAATTTATCAAACAAGGAGATGTGGAGGGTTTAGATTTTAATATGAGTGATAGAACGAGAGGTCATGGGTTTAAGTTAAAAAAATCCCATTTTAATCGGGAAGGGAGAAAACACTATTTCATTCCATAGTGACTAACGTAACATTTAGACCTTATTTTATAACTTCTTTTACTTAAAACATATAGATAAAATATCCTTTTCGGTTAATTTTTTAGTAGTTATAGTGCAAATAGCATTTACTTACCCATACAAAATAAAAAAAATCAAATAAAATAATAATTTCTAATATATTTTCAACAAAAATATAACTGTGACTAACGTAACATTTTTGCAACCATGAAAAATAACACTTTTGTTGTCAACTGTATTTCTCTGAAAGTTCAAGATGTACATAGGAGCTTTTAATATATTTATAAAAGGTGGACAATGTACTTTTCAAACATGCATAATATATTTGTGGGAAAAAAATGATTGTCTAAAAATTGGTATTTTTAAGCTGACATGTGTGTGACTAACGTAACGTGACCAACGTAACAAAACGTACACATGAGCAATAAGTCCCCGAAAACGATTTATTATTAAAATTATATTTAGTAGGGTCAGGTGGGGGAAAGTGGTCATAAAAATAGACAATTTTAACTTTGCAGGAATATAAATATAAGAAATTTTCTAAAAAATATTGTTTTGGATTTTATTTTACATTACATTGTTCTAGAGTACATTAGAATACACTTTCAAAATATTTTTTGAGAGTAACACCTTTTAATGACAAGTTTTTTTTGTCATGTTTTTATGACCACTTTACCCCATGGGGTGGGGTAAAGTGGTCATATTGCAGAAATATGACATAAAAAAGCAATTTTAAGTAAACAGTGCTATTTTATTACTTAAAAATATTTTACACAACTTCTATATTTGTGAACTATTATTTAAATTATAAATTTAAATAATATTATTATAAATTTATAGTGTTCTCTGTGGTAAAAAGTTTTTTTTAAGGATAATTTAATAACTTTCGACTCTGTTTTGTCAATGTCGTTATATTCTGAAATGTGTAGTAGTCACCAATTTAGGATTTTTCTAGATATTTAATGAGTCCCATTAATTATCATCTCAATCTTGTCCAATAAACTGTTTAATTGACTTCTTCCCTTTACATTTTACTAACATTCCACAAATATGGTTTGTCAAATTTATATATCTGTAGCGCAAATTGCCTCAAAAGAATTTGTTGACTTGATAATATTTTTTTTTTTTTGCATCCTTTGTTCTTTTTTGTAGACAAAGTGCAACTGTTTCTTCCGTTTTCATCTTTAGAGTTATGTGCCATTATGAGCCATTCTGTGTACAATTGACACTGATGGAGATATTGTTGTCAGTCAAAGTCCTTCAGTGGATATACAATTGTTGTATTAGCTATATTTGACACTTTTGTACATTTAAAATTCAAATTGCATATATCAGTTGTTGATGGTTCTGAATTCTGATGAATATCTATTGATCTGGTGAAGTCATTGGGCGATTCTGTTATTTCGATAAAGACATTGTTATGTCTGGTCAATTTGTTTGTTGACAGTAAGGGCAGCAACGCACCACTTGATCTTTGCTTCCCACAGTCTGCAATTCTTCTGGCCTCAGCTCGCAAAACTTAGATAATCCAATGTTATCATTAGGAATGCCGATTTTGAAAAGTTGGTATATTTCTTTTAAATTAAACATCAATAAACGTTTCTGCAACTTGAGTCTCTTGTTTGTTAAAGGATTCTTTACAGCTTTTGCATTTTTCTTGCCAGACAATAAGCGAGAAATTTCGTCATAAAAAAAGTCAATCACCTTTTGTTTTGTATAATTTGAAATACAATTGCTTATTTAGGTCTAGTTAAAGACAATTCTAACTAACTCAGAAGCAATTTTTTTAATGACTGCTACCTTTTTCCTAGGGCTCTTTGGCAATGTGTTTTATATATTTTTAATGCCTTTTCAGGTGTAACACCTGACTGCCTTGCGTAGTTTCCATAGATATTGAAATTTTTGTTTGTTTCTTTTATTGAGTCAAAAGAGTTATCTCTTTGATTTTTTTCTACTTTTTCTCTTGCGTTCTGCAGCAGTTAATGGAGCCATTTTCAATAATGTTACACCTGAATAAATACAATAAATTAGCATCTAATTTCAAAGTATATTTGCACAAACAATATAAAGTAAATTAAAAATGTTTGTTTAATGAAATAGAAAGCATTAATAAACTGTTTTTAGTAAAGTTAGGCACATTTTAAAATTTTGTTACGTTAGTCACATTTAAATTGTTACGTTAGTCACATGAATATTAAAAAAACTAATAGAAGTAAATTAAAATTATTGATATTTATTTATAGTATTACTAAAGATCTAAGAAAATTATAAATAGCAATACATAAAATTTTTTACTTTAGCTTTAAAAAAGAAAAAATTAAATTTTTGTGACTAACGTAACATAAAATAAGTTATTAAACAATCAGTGTATTTAAAATGCTTACCTCATTTATTTTTCAAGAACCCCAGTCAATTTAATAAAGTCAAAACCTATTCTTTCAAAAAATATATGTTAAAAAAATTATCAATGTAAAAACATTTACATAAAAGATGAAATCCTTTGTTATACTTTTAGCCTAAACTTGGCTCTTCTTCACAACGATATGCTTATACTCTTCAAACACAGATACAGTTAAATATTTTTCAAAAATGTTGTCATATTCTAATACTGGAATATATTTAAAATAAAATGATAGGTCACAGTTAAGGTTTCTTCTAAAAAAATATTTTACTATGAGGTTGACATTAACATTGAATGACCCGTAATAGACAAATGGAACAACTTGCCAGTGAATATTGTTAATTGTAAAGCAGTAATGGATTTTAAGAAGAAGTTAGATATGCATTGGGGGATAGTTAAGAGGTACTAGACGGATCAACCTTGTTGGGCCTTGAGCCTGTTGTTGGTCGTCAATATTTGTATTTGTATACAAACTCCAAAAATAAAACTGCTGTTTCATTTGTATTAATTTTTTCGAAATTCTGGCAAAAATATCTAGAATTACACTTTTCATTCATAAAAATGCAAAAACTTTTACTCGGTGCCGCCAATTGGATGTGAGATTTTACATAATATAGAAATCATTCAGTACTACTGTATTGATCACAAGATATATTTTAGATATACAATAAAATCATGCTTTACTATAAAATGGCACTTTCATAATAAGTGGCCAAAAGCGAGGAAGCCAGAGATAGGATACCGGAGGTCTTGATAGAAATTCCATCAGTGGGATAGGCTCAGATGATGAGGGCTTCCAGATAGACCCCGAACTGTCGCCAATAGTCGACTTTGCAGTTTTAGTGCGACGTTAATTAACCAAACCAGATGATGGGGGCAATACCTGAGCCAGTACCCCATGCACCTGCTTTATTAAACGCTTTTAAGTAAGCTGTATGAAACAACTATAATTCTAATGAATTTAATAACATTCAAAATAATTTCAAATATCACACCTGCCAATGATTCTGAAATTTTATTTAAAAACTTTTATTATTTACATAATAGTCAGTGTATAACTTCAGGCCTCGCAACAGGTCACTTTTTTCCCCTAAAAGTCCTTTTTGTTACTTGAAGTACTTAAAAGTTCTTTTTTTCAGAATATGGTCCCTTTTTCCCTTATTTTACCAAACATATTTTTCTCCCCTTTATGCCTATGATAACTCATTTCTGGCCCTTTTATCTCCCCTATCTAACCAAAGATTTTTTTTTTTTTTTCATTTTGTAATGGCCAATTCAAAAATCACCATGTTCGTATCTTTGTTGAGTCTGCTAATAGGGTGTTGCAACTCTCGAATATCATTAAACCAGAAAAAATCTTGCTGTTTTGTGTTTACAAATGTAATTAATCACATTAGTGTGGAATGTGGGCCTAAGTGTAAACTGTTCTTCCAGGATCACTGTATCTTGTGTATGCATTGCATCAAAAACAAAAGTAAATAATAAAAAATGGAATTAACCTAAAAAATAGCAGGTGAAAGTGTAATTTTGAATTACATAATTTCCCAGTACCTCATATTCTAATTAAGTAAATACTGTTCGATTTACTTTTGATTTGAAAAATAGACTTTTCCTGTGGTAAGTAGAATCCCTGCTAAATTTTAAGAAATTTGGCCAAAAATTTCAAATAACTTGGGATTATTATGAAATGAATTTTAAAAAACATTTTCCCACAAATTTACTAACTTTTTTAATAATGCTCCGATTTTCTTCAAATTTGGTTGGAATAATGCTTGAAATAGTAAAACGCTATGTAGTTTAAAAAAAAACAAACATGAATTAAATTATTTTTTCCAAATTTTTAATAGGGGTACTGGAAAAAAGAGTGAAAGGAAGTCAAAACGATTCAATGTGTGTTCTTAAACGTAGTTTTGTTGCAACAAAACGCATGCATTTATTTACTGATTTTTGTTATACTAGCTATTACCAAAAGTAAAAAATGGTTCCTCATCGGTTCTCCCCCCTCCCCGTTTGTTCCTTTTTTATTCCCTCAATGGCAAAAAAATAGGACCCCACGCGGTACACCTTTCAGAAAGGGGGTGGGCAAATAGCCAACTTGGTTGGTGTGGCCCACCTTCCTCTAACACGGTGGTGGATAATTTATCCCTCATAGGTCGATTCCCCTTGGAGTAATAGTGGCTGAAGCATATACTGCAGCCAAGGGCTATCTCCCCCCAATCCCATTCGGTACAAAGGTCAAAGGAGGAAATGAGTTAACAACCGCCCTGGTCGACGTATTCCACCTTCCTCTGCCCGACGGTATGCCTATAAGCTGATTGTTACTGGAGTTATGGGGGTGAATCGTATATTGCAACAATTACGTGCAACACCCCCTACCAACGCGGTACAAAGGTCAGAGGTGGGAATAGGTTAAAAATTGACCGGTTCGAAAAGTCCCTTTCCTGCACACGATCGTACATTATTTATCCCCATAGTGTCTAAGTGAAGTTATATTGATTTTACACATGTCATTTTTTATGTTGCGACTCCGATCCTGACCGAAAGCATAGACGATATAGTCAAAAACTGGTATAGTGTTGAGAAATAGCTTACATATATGAAACGTACCGTTTAGAGCTTTCTTTCAAACAGATAGAAAATAATTATTTTTTTTAATTTACAACTCTTTTTACTCAGTTGCTTTTTTCCTATAATTTTATCAACCTAGGGTTTAAAATATTCATAAGATTTAACAAATTGTTTTAATAATGTTAATAGTTTTACGGTGCGATATTTATGATGGTGTTAGTTAACAAAAATTTAATGCGGGCTTAAATTTTGTAGGTCCCTTTTTTTAAGATATTTGGTCCCTTTTTCCCTAGGGACAAATGTAAAAAGTGTTGCGAGCCCTGTAACTTGTATAAATATTATATTTTATACACATTAATCTAAGAGAATCTGTTCGAAAACAAATGTTTGTGATATTATGTACATCAAGATAATAAAAATCAAAGATGCATATAATATTACAGGTAGGCTTACTAACTTTTCTTGAGAAAAAAAAAGTTATATCACACACGGGCAAAACAAACTTAGGGGAAAAAAAGAGCAAACAGTCACGTCCTTCGATTTAGAGACACCTGCTTCCAACAGAATGCTACCATATAGTCATATGCCATACAGTCGAGCATGGATCCTTAATAGTAGATGAATCATAACGTTATAATCTCGGTAACATCAAAGTGAGGGCAACATATATGGCTCAGGGCATATTTTAACATAGAGTTGATGGGGATTTTTCCCTACCAGTGTGTAGAAATGCCCCACCAGTTATACAGATTTGCCCCACCGGAATATTTTTTTCTTTAATCAATTATCCATAGTAAAAACATAAACTTGACTCCATTGCATAGGATAGAATGACGTTAGACAGAGACAGATCCCCATTCCTGAGAAAAGGCCCTATTTCGACACTCAACCTCCTCAGACCCCCATTCCTACAGATGTCCCTTAACTTAATGGGAAAATTACGGGGATGACTATTGTATCTTTAACGAGGAAAAAAAGCTTTCACACCCCTCCCCTGAGCTATTACCCATCCACAAAAATCCTTTTGTTCAGAACTGAGAATTGCCTCATTAGTGGAGAGGAACTGTCAAGTGTCACCGGACTTCTGACTAGCTGATAACGAATTACACCGGCTCTTCAATTTTACAACGCAATTTCCTTTCCGAAAGTTTATGTGGTCGAGCAGTTGACAATATGTTTCGGATTGCCTACTGTTCAAAATCGTTTTATTGCACCCTTCCCGTATCTACATGATTTCTTAAGTGGACACCTGCTGTTTTTTTTCTAGTCGGGAAAACTTCTGGCATGTATTTGAAGAGATTAGTTCAGAAATATATGGCCTGGAGGTGTGGAAGGTGTTTTTTAAGGCAGCATTCATCTCAACCTGTGGGGCACCCTCCCCTAGGGGGGCGCGAGCACACTAGAGGGGAGGCGCGAGAATATCCAAGAGAAAATATTATTTAAAAGAATTGATTAACTGACTGAAAGGAAAGCACACATACACATAGAAAACAAAATACATTTCGACATATTTAACAAATAAAGTAAACAACTTACTAAATCAAATTTTACTTAATCAAAACATACTAAATTAAAAACAAATTTAATAATTATTAGTGACTTCCTTGGGCCTGTCTTGCAGAGCAAAGTTTTTCGAAGGAAGGCTTAATATTAGAAATAGCCACTCTCAGTTCTGTTTCTATATTTAGCCGAGATCTATATTTTGTCTTCAAAGAAGCCACAGCAGAAAATCCAGTTTCACAAAGATAGGATGTTGAAAATGGTAAGAGAATGCGAAATGCCCTTGTTTTTAGTGCAGAAAAATCATCCTCTACTCCTGCCCAAAATTCAAATAGTAATTTATTACTAAATTGCCTTTTATTTTCGCCACTTGTCGTGAAGTCTATGAATTTTTCTTCCTTATCAATTGAGAGTCCTTCGGGTGTCTTATGAAATGGATCCCTAACCCACTCGTAACTTGCTATCAGTTTGTCGTCAGCAAGAAAATACTTTTTAAAATTCTTTGCCAGCATGGCTAAATGATGTTCAATGGTTACAAAAACAACTTTTACATGTTCTTCTTCAGCCTTGTAAGTTTTAATACAATCATCCACATTTGCAAACATTGTTAGGTTTTTTCGCTTTAAATTTCTGCTCTACATTTCCAATGTTCTACAAAAAGCATTAACTTTATCACTCGTATCCAACATATGTGTATTTGCTCCTTGGAGTTGAAGATTCAAGTTATATAATTTCTCGAATATGTCGACCAAGTAGCTCAATTTCATCACAAATAAACCATCGCGAAAATTCTTGGCTTCCGGTCTGTTTTCTTCTTTTAGGAAAATGGCGGTTTCTTCTCTTAATTCATAAACACGTTGCAAAAATTTCCTACGTAATAACCATCTTGCCTCGCAATAAAATTGTAACACTGAATGTACTTTACAAAGTGCGGAAAAGATTCTCGATTTCAGGGGTCTCATTTTTATATAATTTACTACGGTTACAACCGTAGTTAACACAATATTCAGACCAGGACTCATTTCTTTCGAAGCCAAAGCTTCTCTGTGGATCTGTAATGTGTCCAGACGCACTGAGGCGAATTTTGTTTTACAAGTGCTTGTACACTTTGGAAACTTCCGGACATTGAACGAGCACCATCGGTGTATATTCCAACGCAATATTTACATTCTATGTTTGCCTCGTTCATAAAATCGTTTAAAATAGCAAATAATGCGAGCGCTGTTGTTTTGAGTTCTTGCAGAAAAGTAGTTTTTCTACTACTGACATATTATCACAAAATCGAACATAGGCAATTAAATGAGTATCTTTATTACTATCTGTTGCTTCATCAAACTGTAGTGAAAACAATTTATCACGCAACTTCGAGAAAAGCTGACACTGTACATCTTCAGCTATATCACCAATTCGACGAGCAACAGTATCATTTGAATGAAATATGGACTGCAATTGTTTTGAAAAATTATCTCCAAACATAGTTTCTACAATCTCAATTGCTTCTGGCAAAATTAGCTCTTCACCAATGGTGTGAAGTCTTTTACATCTGGCAATTTTAAATGAAACTTTGTAAGATGCAATTAAAGCTTTTTTATTCACAAAGTTTCTTTAAAAAATGATTTTTGCTTTTTATATGATTTTATTTTTAATTCGAATAATTCTCTGGGTTTGTTGACGTACTCACTATGAAGCGTTTCCAAATGTCGTTTAAGTTTATTAGGCTTCATGCTGCCAATATTTTTAAGCAAATGATACACAGAGGCCTTTCTTCTTCATTTAATTCAGTACTGGTAAACCCAAAATTTAAGTATTCTTGAGAATATTTTCGGAACCATACTCGTCTGTGTACTTGTTGATGCTTGACTATCGTCTAATGCTCGCTTACTTCCGCTTAAAAATTTATCCATGAGTCTGCATAAATCTGCTGCCGTGAATATTTAATATGGTGAATTGCAATTAACACGAAAACATATATAACATACACATTCACGATAGATTCGAGTAGTGATAGAAGGATCGACTCGAATGAGACTGGCTGGAATTGAAACTTGTGTTATCGAACATTTTCCTTCTTCCTACGAGAAAACATTTGCTCTGCGCATGCTCGAGACGGCATCGGCCGTGTGGATTCCCTTCCACGAACAACACTGCTTATTTTTTTTTCTCTCTTTTGTTTAGTCATGCTTCTGTTTTATTTCTTTTATTATTCGAAAAAATGTATTCTCAGTTACTAAATTTAGCTCAACCCGTCTAGGTTAACTTTCATTAACGAATTTTTCTATTTTCTTATTCTTTTAACGTTATCTCCCTGTTTGGCTTTCATTTCAAATATAATATTTAAATTTCCCCCGCTTTCATTCGCTTCATCTGTTCACCGCCCGCTTGGCAAAATGCCAGATGTGGTTTCACGCCAACGTTGGCTCGCTTTTACTATTGTTTTGGCAGGTAGTTAAAAATAATTTAAAAACAGAATCCAAAATATTCAATATACATTATTGTTGTATACATTTTATTGTAAGCGGGGGGCGCGATGAAAATTATGAATGAAAACTAGACCGCGAATACTGAAAGGTTGAGAAATGCTGTTTTAAGGGATGGAAAGTGTTTCAATGGATCCTTTTGGAACGGTTTTCTTGAAATGTTGCCAGTACAAAAAAAGAATATTCTCAAACACAACGTTCCAGTATCATTCCTTAGACCGATTTTTTACTCTAATTTTAATAGATATTTTTACCCGGCATTTAACAGCTACAAAAAGTAAGTAAATTACATTTATTTTTTATGTCGATTTCTTTTACAGTGTGTATTTTTACTAAATTTTATTTGTATAGTTAAATGAGATTTCTAATTTTTACTTTTAGGGGAAAATATATTTCCCGATGTTAATAACATTTTGAAAGGATCATTATTTACGAATTTTAATACATATAAACAGAGGCCTAAAGTTTTAAAATTATTGGAGGGGGGGGGGGTAAAGGGGGAGTATCAAAGCTCTAATTTTTAATAAAATGCATAAACTATATGAACGTTAAGCCAGTCTTGCAAAAGATTATGCTTATAAATATAAATGTTTTAGTTTCTTTTTTCAATTTTGATTGGTATCTTTATATGAGCAAAATATATCATGGATGTATAATTCTAAGGTAACCAAAATTAGCATATATAAGTTATTTGTACTCCCCTTTATGCCCCTTTTGCCTAAAGTGAAACGACAGAAAGAATAAGGTTAAAATAATTTATTTGAAAAAGTTATTTTTTTTTCGTTATTTACGTATGATTGAAAAGATTTCAAATATTTTTTATTAAAATTGTTATGAAAATGTTTTATTTTTAGATATTCTTAATGTATTGATACCAATATAAATTAATCAAAAAGTAAAAAAGAAAATGGATATATGCCAGGTTAATGGAACTACAAAATCACCAACTATCTTACATAAAAAACCATTCGGTAACATATTCAAATTCTGGGATAGTAAGTCTTAGTCTCGCCACCAAATCTTTCATCGGATATTTATTTCGTAGGTTCAGAGGCGTAAAGTATTCAAAATTATTTGGGTGGGTGTGAATGTTTGTGTGTGTGGGGGGGGGGGGGGAGGAGGAAGCCTAGAGCCCGTGGGCCCCCTATACAAGCTTACGTTTATGCATAGGTTACATGAAATATATGAGTAATTTAATAAAGGTTGGTTATTAAAAGAGGGAAGCCTAGAGCCCGTGGGCCCTATACAAGCTTATGTTTATGCATAGGTTACATGAAATATATGATTAATTTAATAAAGGTTGGTAGAAATGAAAAAGTGTCTGAAAGTTTGATTAAAAAAAAAGAAATTACTTCAAAACAATACAAAAAATAATCAAAACTTTTGTAAATGCCATTTAATACTAGTTTTTTTATTCAACTACTTATGTTAGATTTTTATTTTATATGTGCATGCTCCGATGAAAACGGCAATGAGGGAAGCCTAGAGCCCGTGGGCCCTATACAAGCTTACGTTTATGCATAGGTTACATGAAATATATGAGTAATTTAATAAAGATTGGTAGAAATGAAAAAGTGTCTGAAAGTATGATTAAAAAAAAAGAAATTACTTCAAAACAATACAAAAAATAATCAAAACTTTTGTAAATGCCATTTAATACTAGTTTTTTTATTCAACTACATATGTTAGATTTTTATTTTATATGTGCATGCTCCGATGAAAACGGCAATGCTTCCAATACTTTTCTTTTTAATAATACTAATATAAATCTCAAATAACTCTGATTCACAATAAACTTCTATTTCTGCACTAGAATAATTAATTTGTTTTAATCTTGAAAAATAATTATTTAATATTTTCCAAAAATGTGGGCTTTAAGGGAAGTGGAGTTTGAAAGAGGAGTTCCATTCATGTAATTTTAATTCTTGGTCGCACCACATTCTATGCAAGTGAAAAGGGTAATTTCCTGCTACAACATGTTGATGTCAGATCATAGGTAGTCAGATAATCTCGAAACAATTAATAAGAGACTCACCATAGTCTTAAATGGAAAAGGAACAGCATTTTTCAATCACCGCCCTTCAGTACTAAAATTTCTGCAGCTGAAGGAACGGCGACAAAAGCTGTCGGAGCAGCAATTTACAAAAGCAAAGATTATATAAAAACATTTTTCAGAAATGATAACAAGTTTTAAGAAAGTATTATGTTTTTTTAAAACTACATTTTTCTACATTTTTGTGCTGTAAAATAAAATATTTTTCGAATACAAATAAATAGAATATTATTGTTCATCTTATAAAGTAAATGCTACTTATTAATGTAATGTTATTAATACACATTTTGTTTGTAATATGCTCGGGTACTAGTCTAAAATTTACCTAAGTATACGGATTTAGATGTATATATGTTACAGTGAAAGACCGAAATCTGGTGAATGTCGACTTTCACCGGTGAATGTTGACATTCACATAGTCGCTTGGTGTATGTCCGAAATATTTGCTAAATACCCTTATTTCTGACCTACACCGGCGAATGTCGACATTCACCATGCACTAATGGTGAATGTTGAACATGTGTTAGATTTATATTTTTTTCTCCGTATTTCAGTCGCTATAAAACGTCACAAGGGTGACGTAACTTTTTCGCCTCTCTTTCTGAGAGGAGTGATAAAGAACTTAAAACAAACAGTACATTCTAAATGAGAAAAGTAAATAATAGTAATAAAAAACTTACTTAATTGTGTGATTCAAATCTTATTTATTGCAACAATTTAAACTATTATAACACTTTGAATTGCACAAGAGTCCCTTGCTTTTACAACTGCATTTATTTGTGGAACACTTCCTTTTGCAATGACAGCGTGTATAGCCTTGCCCCTACTCCCCCCCCCCCCACCCGCGTCTCGAATTAACTGCAGCTGCTTCTCTCAGCGACATTTCTTGAAAAGAAATCTCATCTATGGAAAGTAACTTTTCTTTATAAATTACGAACTGATTACGTGTGTAAAACTGCTTGTGGGTACCATTTTTATTTGCCAGTGGAGTCTTCTATTCCAACAACAACCGCTAACACATTTCGGCTATCTGTACGACCACAGTCGACATCAGGGACTTGTATTCGTACAGTATCACCAATTTGAGCAGGAGGGAATTGTTTTTGTGGGGTTCGTAACATTTTTGTTGCTTGCAGTATTCTCTTTCGCGGCCGCTCTTTTTATAGAAATTAACTCGTGTTTTTCAGTCAGAACTTGATGTGAAGACGTGGTAGATTGCAAGTCCTCTTCAATATTTTTCTTTGGAATATGGTTTTCGGTATGACCACCGCTCAAATTTTTTTCAGAAGTATTAACAGTTTCTTCAAGCTGTTCTTCGGTTTCAAAAGTATTGGCAATTTCTTCGAGTTGTTCTTCGGTTTTAATATTTGCGATTTGTTCGCTAGGCAAAAAAGACGATGCTATACCTCTTTTTGCTTTAACGCCAAACATGGCTTCATAAGGACTTTGGCGTATTCCTTCGTGGTATGTAGTGTTCTTGGAAAACTGAACAAAGGGTCCATCTGACCATTTATTTGTATCGTTATCGTTCATCCATTCAGTTAGCATATTCTGTATATCCTGATTGGCCCTTTCAACTGAGCCTTGTGTTTGACTGTGACGAGGTTTTCCATGAACTATAGCGCATATTTCGGATATGATTACTGAATTCTCTACTATTATCTGATTGCAATATTGCTGGAGCACCAAATGTTAAAAATATTGGAAGAACGTGATACGCTACTTCTTCAGCTCTCTTAGTTTTCAAAGGTCTTAGCTAGACAAACTTAGTTAAATGATCTTGATCCGTAATTTTCACAGCACGCCGTTGTGGCCTTAAAATTATCAATATGGCGTTAACTAAAGACCCTCACGCAAATTTCATATAGTTCATATTGATACTTTTGCTTATACGAAAAATTGGTATTTTAAAAACCTATTTTTCCATAAAAAAACGACTTCTTTTGCAGATTCCGCACGAACTATTCGTCGTACGGACTATTGCTTGGTACCGTTGGAAGCCCATGGATTATACCTTTCTCCTCGAGCAAGAATTTTTTCATTGTGATCATTTGTCCGGCGGTTATGGGCCCATTTGCCTAATTTGGTGATGAATTCAAGAGGACGCCACGGTCAAAATAAATTTTCTATTTCAAATATGAAGACTAATACGGTATGAAGATTTTTCAAAGTATTTTTTAGTGCCAACGAAAAAATTAAATATTTTTTTTAGACTTTTTCGAGCTTTTTAAAAAAAATCAATTTTTTATGAAAAAGTGAAAAGTGACAAAATCCGTAATTTTCACACCACGCACTTGTGGCTTTATCGTATCAATATGGCGTTAACTAAACACCCACAGGCAAATTTCAGGCCATTCCCATTGATAGTTTTGCATATATGGAAAATGGGTTTTTAAAAAACCTATTTTTTCATTAAAAACCGACTTCTTTTGCAGATTCCGGACAAACTATTCGTCGTAAGGTCTATTTCTTGGTAGTGTTGGAAGCCCACGGATTATAACTATCTCCTCGAGCAAGAATGTTTTCATTGTGATCATTTGTCCGGCAGTTATGAGCATATTTACCGGATGTGGAGCCGAGTTCAAGAGGCCGCCACGGGCAAAAGAAATTTTTTATTTCAAATCTGCAGACTGATTCAGAATGGAGATTTTTCAAACTATTTTGTAGTACCAACGTAACATTTAAAATAAAATTTTGGATTTTTTCAAGTTTTTAAAAATTTTTCAGTTTTTCTGAAAAAGTGAAAAATCCGTAATTCTTAAAGCACGGCCTTGAACCTTTTAAATATGAATAAGTCGTTAACTAAAGACCAGCGGGCAAATTTCAGGCCATTCCTATTGATAGTTTTGGAGAAATAGGAAATATATAAAATATACATATTTGTTACAGAATTTTTTCCTAAAAACTTAAAAAAAGACACTTTTACTCACCGTACGTATTTGAAATTTTCAGAATAACAATAAGTCGTTAACTAAAGACTTTCCAGCAATTTTCAGACCATTCCAATTACTAGTTCAGGAGAAACAGGTAATATTGAAATTTTAAATGACAAATCGACAGATTTCGGCGAGATCTGTCGTTTTCTGAGAGTTGGTTACGCACAGGCAAACTAATTAATCTAGAGGCTGGAAACTATGGCAATCATTATAAATTGTTAAGTCATTAACCTCGACAGAATTTCAGACCATTCCCTTTGATAGTCCGCCAGTTATTAAAAATTAGGTATCTAAAAAACTTTTTTTTGCTTTACACAAAACGTTCTTTTGCATATTCCAGACGAACTGTTCAGCGTACGGCCTATTGATTGGTACCGTTAGAAGCGCATCGAATATACCTTTCTCCTCGTGCCAGAATAATTTCATTGTGATAATTTTTCCGGGAGTTATGAGCTTATTTACCGGATGTGGAGCCGAGTTCAAGAGGCCGCCACGGGCAAAATAATTTTTCTATTTCAAATCTGCAGACTGGTTCGGAATGAAGATTTTTCAAACTATTTGGAGTACCAACGTAACATTTTAAATAAAAATTTGGATTTTTTCAAGTTTTTAAAAAAATTTCAGTTTTTCTGAAAAAGTGAAAAATCCGTAATTCTTAAAGCACGGCGTTGAACCTTTTAAAATATCAATTAGTCGTTAACTAAAGACCAGCGGGCAAATTTCAGGCCATTCCTATTGATAGTTTTGGAGAAATAGGAAATATATAAAATATACTTGTTACAAATTTTTTTCCTAAAAACTTAAAAAAAGACACTTCTACTCACCGTACGTATTTAAAATTTTCAGAATAACAATAAGTCGTTAACTAAAGACATTCCAGCAATTTTCAGACCATTTCGATTACTAGTTCAGGAGAAACAGGTAATATTGAAATTTTAAATGACAAATCGACAGATTTCGGCGAGATCTGTCGTTTTCTCAGAGTTGGTTACGCACAGGCAAACTAATTAATCTAGAGGCTTGAAACTCTGGCAATCATTATAAATTGTTAAGTCATTAACCTCGACAGAATTTCAGACCATTCCCTTTGATAGTCCGCCAGTTATTAAAAATTAGGTATCTAAAATTTTTTTTTTTGCTTTACACAAAACGTTCTTTTGCATATTCCACACGAACTATTCGTCGTACGGATTATTGATTGTTACCGTTGGAAGCGCATCGATTATACCTTTTTCCTCGTGCCAGAATAATTTCATTGTGATAATTTGTCCGGGAGTTATGAGCTCATTTACCGGATGTGGAGCCGAGTTCAAGAGGCCGCCACGGGCAAAATAAATTTTCTATTTCAAATCTGCAGACTGATTCGGAATGAAGATTTTTCAAACTATTTGGAGTACCAACGTAACATTTAAAATAAAAATTTGGATTTTTTCGAGTTTTTAAAAAAAATTCAATTTTCGTGAAAAATGACAAAATTCGTAATTTTTACAGCACGCCCTTGTGGCATGAAAAGTATCAATATGGCGTTAACTACAGACCCACAGGCAAATTTCAGGCCATTCCATTCGATAGTTTTGTATATATGGAAAATGTTTTTAAAAAACCTATTTTTCCAATAAAAAATATGACTTCTTTTGCAGATTCCGGACGAACTATTCGTCGTAAGGACTATTTCTTGGTACCGTTGGAAGCCCATGGATTATACCTTTCTCCTCGAGCAAAAATTTTTTCATTGTGATCATTTGTCCGGCAGTTATGAGCCCATTTACCGAATGTGGAGCCAACTTCAAGCGGCCGCCACGAGCAA
Organism: Troglohyphantes excavatus; assembly: GCA_963932185.1. Taxonomy (NCBI): domain Eukaryota; kingdom Metazoa; phylum Arthropoda; class Arachnida; order Araneae; family Linyphiidae; genus Troglohyphantes; species Troglohyphantes excavatus. The sequence continues at coordinate 69,294,007 of OZ010675.1, forward strand.
ATAAAATTTTCTATTTCAAATCGGCAGACTGATTTGGAATGAAGATTTTGTAAAGTATTTTTTAGTGCCAACGGAAAAGTTTTAATTTTTTTTTTAGATTTTTTCGAGTTTTTAAAAAAAATTCAATTTTCGTGAAAAATGACAAAATTCGTAATTTTTACAGCACGCCCTTGTGGCTTGAAAAGTATCAATATGGCGTTAACTACAGACCCACAGGCAAATTTCAGGCCATTCCATTTGATAGTTTTGTATATATGGAAAATGTTTTTAAAAAACCTATTTTTCCAATAAAAAATATGACTTCTTTTGCAGATTCCGGACGAACTATTCGTCGTAAGGACTATTTCTTGGTACCGTTGGAAGCCCATGGATTATACCTTTCTCCTCGAGCAAGAATTTTTTCATTGTGATCATTTGTCCGGCAGTTATGAGCCCATTTACCGAATGTGGAGCCAACTTCAAGCGGCCGCCACGAGCAAAATAAATTTTCTATTTCAAATCGGCAGACTGATTTGGAATGAAAATTTTGTAAAGTATTTTTTAGTGCCAACGAAAAAATTTTAATTTTTTTTTCAGATTTTTTCGAGTTTTTAAAAAAAATTCAATTTTCCTGAAAAAGTGAAAAATAACAAAATTCGTAATTTTCACAGCACGCCCTTGTGGCTTGAAAAGTATCAATATGGCGTTAACTACAGACCCACAGGCAAATTTCAGGCCATTCCATTCGATAGTTTTGTATATATGGAAAATGTTTTTAAAAAACCTATTTTTTCAATAAAAAATATGACTTCTTTTGTAGATTGCGGACGAACTATTCGTCGTAAGGACTATTTTTTGGTACCGTTGGAAGCCCATAGATTATACCTTTCTCCTCGAGCAAGAATTTTTTCATTGTGATCATTTGTCCGGCAGTTATGAGCCCATTTACCGAATGTGGAGCCAACTTCAAGCGGCCGCCACGGGCAAAATAAATTTTCTATTTCAAATCGGAAGACTGATTTGGAATGAAGATTTTTTACACTATTTTTTAGTGCCAACGAAAAAATTAAATTTTTTTTTTAATGTTTCCGAGTTTTTTTAAAAAAATTTAATTTTTCTGAAAAAGTGACAAATTTCGTAATTTTCACAGCACGCCCTTGTGGTTTGAAAACTATCAATATGGCGTTAACTGAAAACCCTCGAGCAAAAGAAGTTAATGTGTTACAGGATAAACAACTTTCAGAAAATTGAAAAAAAATATGAGTTTCATGAAATTTCCGTTGGAGAAACAAGTAATATAGAAGAAGTTAATGTTGTTACAGGAAAAGCAACTTTCAGAAAAGTGAAAAAAAGTATGAGTTTCATGAAATTTCCATTGGAGAAATAGTAAATATAGATGAAGTTAATGTGTTACAGGAAAAACAACTTTCAGTAAATTGAAAAAAAATATGAGTTTCATGAAATTTCCATTGGAGAAACATTAAATATAGATGAAGTTAATGTGTTACAGGAAAAACAACTTTCAGAGAATTGAAAAAAAATATGAGTTTCATGAAATTTCCGTTGGAGAAACAAGAAATATAGAAGAAGTTAATGTGTTACAGGAAAAGCAACTTTCAGAAAAGTGAAAAAAAATATGAGTTTCATGAAATTTCCATTGGAGAAACAAGAAATATAGAAGAAGTTAATGTGTGACAGAAAAAACAACTTTCAGAAAAGTGAAAAAAAAATATGAGTTTTTAGGCTATTTCCATTGGAGAAACAGGAAATATAGAAGAAAAAAGTGTTTTGCAGCGAAAAAAAACCTTCAGAATAAATAAAAATCAAATAAATAAACACAAAATAAAATAAAATTTATATGTGCAAAACGCTTTTTCACGCGATTTCCAGCACTTTTCCACAAATAGAATTGCGGCCGAACTACTAGAGCTATCGACTTGAAATTTGCTCTAGTCTACTAACGGTGATGTTTCCAGTCGATTGGAAGTAGTTAGAAGGCGATCCGAGCACTAGAAATGAAATTTGATTTTTTTTCGTCGGAGGTATTTTTTAAATTTTTTTTCAAAGTCCAGCTTTGAAATATGATGGAAAAAAAAATTTCTTCAATTTTCTATACTAAATAAATTTTTAAAAAAAAATTTAAGAAAATTTTTTCGAATTTTAATTTTTTAATTTTTTGAAACAAAATTATTCCATGTTGTAAAGCATTAAAAATGATTATATACGTATATTTTTATTTTGGACTTTGAAAAAGTTTTGAACCATTTTCGCCCACTTAAAAAAAGTACTTAACCGGTCGCCGACCATGTTCTGTGGCGACAGGATCCTATACACTTCGCGGCATGACATATTTCCCGACTCCCGATGAAAAACTGCTTTTTCTCCAGCAATTTCCAGACCATTCCCGTTGATAGTTCGGTTTATATGGAAAAATTGGTATTTTTAAACCTTATTTTCCTTTAAAAAACGATTTCTTTTGCAAATTCCGGACGAACTATTCGTCGTAAGGTCTATTGCTTGGTACCGTTGGAAGCCCATAGATTATACCTTTCTCCTCGAGCAAGAATTTTTTCTTTGTGATCATTTGTCCGGCAGTTATGAGCCCATTTACCGAATGTGGAGCCAACTTCAAGAGGCCGCCACGGGCAAAATAAATTTTCTATTTCAAATCGGAAGACTGATTTGGAATGAAGATTTTGCAAAGTATTTTTTAGTGCCAACGAAAAAGTTTTAATTTTTTTTTAGATTTTTTCGAGTTTTTAAAAAAAATTCAATTTTCCTGAAAAAGTGAAAAATGACAAAATTCGTAATTTTCACAGCACGCCCTTGTGGCTTGAAAAGTATCAATATGGCGTTAACTACAGACCCACAGGCAAATATCAGGCCATTCCATTTGATAGTTTTGCATATATGGAAAATGGGTTTTTAAAAAACCTATTTTTCCAATAAAAAACGACTTCTTTTGCAGATTCCGGACGAACTATTCGTCGTAAGTTCTATTTCTTGGTACCGTTGGAAGCCCATTGATTATACCTTTCTCCTCGAGCAAGAATTTTTTCATTGTGATCATTTGTCCGGCAGTTATGAGCCCATTTACCGAATGTGGAGCCAACTTCAAGAGGCCGCCACGGGCAAAATAAATTTTCTATTTCAAATCGGAAGACTGATTTGGAATGAAGATTTTGCAAAGTATTTTTTAGTGCCAACGGAAAAGTTTTAATTTTTTTTTTAGATTTTTTCGAGTTTTTAAAAAAAATTCAATTTTCGTGAAAAATGACAAAATTCGTAATTTTTACAGCACGCCCTTGTGGCTTGAAAAGTATCAATATGGCGTTAACTACAGACCCACAGGCAAATTTCAGGCCATTCCATTCGATAGTTTTGTGTATATGGAAAATGTTTTTAAAAAACCTATTTTTTCAATAAAAAATATGACTTCTTTTGCAGATTGCGGACGAACTATTCGTCGTAAGGACTATTTCTTGGTACCGTTGGAAGCCCATGGATTATACCTTTCTCCTCGAGCAAGAATATTTTCATTGTGAATATTTGTCCGGCAGTTATGAGCCCATTTACCGAATGTGGAGCCAACTTCAAGCGGCCGCCACGGGCAAAATAAATTTTCTATTTCAAATCGGAAGACTGATTTGGAATGAAGATTTTTTACACTATTTTTTAGTGCCAACGAAAAAATTAATTTTTTTTTTTAGATGTTTCCGAGTTTTTTTAAAAAAATTTAATTTTTCTGAAAAAGTGACAAATTTCGTAATTTTCACAGCACGCCCTTGTGGTTTGAAAACTATCAATATGGCGTTAACTGAAAACCCTCGAGCAAAAGAAGTTAATGTGTTACAGGATAAACAACTTTCAGAAAATTGAAAAAAAATATGAGTTTCATGAAATTTCCGTTGGAGAAACAAGTAATATAGAAGAAGTTAATGTTGTTACAGGAAAAGCAACTTTCAGAAAAGTGAAAAAAAGTATGAGTTTCATGAAATTTCCATTGGAGAAATAGTAAATATAGATGAAGTTAATGTGTTACAGGAAAAACAACTTTCAGTAAATTGAAAAAAAATATGAGTTTCATGAAATTTCCATTGGAGAAACATTAAATATAGATGAAGTTAATGTGTTACAGGAAAAACAACTTTCAGAGAATTGAAAAAAAATATGAGTTTCATGAAATTTCCGTTGGAGAAACAAGAAATATAGAAGAAGTTAATGTGTTACAGGAAAAGCAACTTTCAGAAAAGTGAAAAAAAATATGAGTTTCATGAAATTTCCATTGGAGAAACAAGAAATATAGAAGAAGTTAATGTGTGACAGAAAAAACAACTTTCAGAAAAGTGAAAAAAAAATATGAGTTTTTAGGCTATTTCCATTGGAGAAACAGGAAATATAGAAGAAAAAAGTGTTTTGCAGCGAAAAAAAACCTTCAGAATAAATAAAAATCAAATAAATAAACACAAAATAAAATAAAATTTATATGTGCAAAACGCTTTTTCACGCGATTTCCAGCACTTTTCCACAAATAGAATTGCGGCCGAACTACTAGAGCTATCGACTTGAAATTTGCTCTAGTCTACTAACGGTGATGTTTCCAGTCGATTGGAAGTAGTTAGAAGGCGATCCGAGCACTAGAAATGAAATTTGATTTTTTTTCGTCGGAGGTATTTTTTAAATTTTTTTTCAAAGTCCAGCTTTGAAATATGATGGAAAAAAAAATTTCTTCAATTTTCTATACTAAATAAATTTTTAAAAAAAAATTTAAGAAAATTTTTTCGAATTTTAATTTTTTAATTTTTTGAAACAAAATTATTCCATGTTGTAAAGCATTAAAAATGATTATATACGTATATTTTTATTTTGGACTTTGAAAAAGTTTTGAACCATTTTCGCCCACTTAAAAAAAGTACTTAACCGGTCGCCGACCATGTTCTGTGGCGACAGGATCCTATACACTTCGCGGCATGACATATTTCCCGACTCCCGATGAAAAACTGCTTTTTCTCCAGCAATTTCCAGACCATTCCCGTTGATAGTTCGGTTTATATGGAAAAATTGGTATTTTTAAACCTTATTTTCCTTTAAAAAACGATTTCTTTTGCAAATTCCGGACGAACTATTCGTCGTAAGGTCTATTGCTTGGTACCGTTGGAAGCCCATAGATTATACCTTTCTCCTCGAGCAAGAATTTTTTCTTTGTGATCATTTGTCCGGCAGTTATGAGCCCATTTACCGAATGTGGAGCCAACTTCAAGAGGCCGCCACGGGCAAAATAAATTTTCTATTTCAAATCGGAAGACTGATTTGGAATGAAGATTTTGCAAAGTATTTTTTAGTGCCAACGAAAAAGTTTTAATTTTTTTTTAGATTTTTTCGAGTTTTTAAAAAAAATTCAATTTTCCTGAAAAAGTGAAAAATGACAAAATTCGTAATTTTCACAGCACGCCCTTGTGGCTTGAAAAGTATCAATATGGCGTTAACTACAGACCCACAGGCAAATATCAGGCCATTCCATTTGATAGTTTTGCATATATGGAAAATGGGTTTTTAAAAAACCTATTTTTCCAATAAAAAACGACTTCTTTTGCAGATTCCGGACGAACTATTCGTCGTAAGTTCTATTTCTTGGTACCGTTGGAAGCCCATTGATTATACCTTTCTCCTCGAGCAAGAATTTTTTCATTGTGATCATTTGTCCGGCAGTTATGAGCCCATTTACCGAATGTGGAGCCAACTTCAAGAGGCCGCCACGGGCAAAATAAATTTTCTATTTCAAATCGGAAGACTGATTTGGAATGAAGATTTTGCAAAGTATTTTTTAGTGCCAACGGAAAAGTTTTAATTTTTTTTTTAGATTTTTTCGAGTTTTTAAAAAAAATTCAATTTTCGTGAAAAATGACAAAATTCGTAATTTTTACAGCACGCCCTTGTGGCTTGAAAAGTATCAATATGGCGTTAACTACAGACCCACAGGCAAATTTCAGGCCATTCCATTCGATAGTTTTGTGTATATGGAAAATGTTTTTAAAAAACCTATTTTTTCAATAAAAAATATGACTTCTTTTGCAGATTGCGGACGAACTATTCGTCGTAAGGACTATTTCTTGGTACCGTTGGAAGCCCATGGATTATACCTTTCTCCTCGAGCAAGAATATTTTCATTGTGAATATTTGTCCGGCAGTTATGAGCCCATTTACCGAATGTGGAGCCAACTTCAAGCGGCCGCCACGGGCAAAATAAATTTTCTATTTCAAATCGGAAGACTGATTTGGAATGAAGATTTTTTACACTATTTTTTAGTGCCAACGAAAAAATTAATTTTTTTTTTTAGATGTTTCCGAGTTTTTTTAAAAAAATTTAATTTTTCTGAAAAAGTGACAAATTTCGTAATTTTCACAGCACGCCCTTGTGGTTTGAAAACTATCAATATGGCGTTAACTGAAAACCCTCGAGCAAAAGAAGTTAATGTGTTACAGGATAAACAACTTTCAGAAAATTGAAAAAAAATATGAGTTTCATGAAATTTCCGTTGGAGAAACAAGTAATATAGAAGAAGTTAATGTTGTTACAGGAAAAGCAACTTTCAGAAAAGTGAAAAAAAGTATGAGTTTCATGAAATTTCCATTGGAGAAATAGTAAATATAGATGAAGTTAATGTGTTACAGGAAAAACAACTTTCAGTAAATTGAAAAAAAATATGAGTTTCATGAAATTTCCATTGGAGAAACATTAAATATAGATGAAGTTAATGTGTTACAGGAAAAACAACTTTCAGAGAATTGAAAAAAAATATGAGTTTCATGAAATTTCCGTTGGAGAAACAAGAAATATAGAAGAAGTTAATGTGTTACAGGAAAAGCAACTTTCAGAAAAGTGAAAAAAAATATGAGTTTCATGAAATTTCCATTGGAGAAACAAGAAATATAGAAGAAGTTAATGTGTGACAGAAAAAACAACTTTCAGAAAAGTGAAAAAAAAATATGAGTTTTTAGGCTATTTCCATTGGAGAAACAGGAAATATAGAAGAAAAAAGTGTTTTGCAGCGAAAAAAAACCTTCAGAATAAATAAAAATCAAATAAATAAACACAAAATAAAATAAAATTTATATGTGCAAAACGCTTTTTCACGCGATTTCCAGCACTTTTCCACAAATAGAATTGCGGCCGAACTACTAGAGCTATCGACTTGAAATTTGCTCTAGTCTACTAACGGTGATGTTTCCAGTCGATTGGAAGTAGTTAGAAGGCGATCCGAGCACTAGAAATGAAATTTGATTTTTTTTCGTCGGAGGTATTTTTTAAATTTTTTTTCAAAGTCCAGCTTTGAAATATGATGGAAAAAAAAATTTCTTCAATTTTCTATACTAAATAAATTTTTAAAAAAAAATTTAAGAAAATTTTTTCGAATTTTAATTTTTTAATTTTTTGAAACAAAATTATTCCATGTTGTAAAGCATTAAAAATGATTATATACGTATATTTTTATTTTGGACTTTGAAAAAGTTTTGAACCATTTTCGCCCACTTAAAAAAAGTACTTAACCGGTCGCCGACCATGTTCTGTGGCGACAGGATCCTATACACTTCGCGGCATGACATATTTCCCGACTCCCGATGAAAAACTGCTTTTTCTCCAGCAATTTCCAGACCATTCCCGTTGATAGTTCGGTTTATATGGAAAAATTGGTATTTTTAAACCTTATTTTCCTTTAAAAAACGATTTCTTTTGCAAATTCCGGACGAACTATTCGTCGTAAGGTCTATTGCTTGGTACCGTTGGAAGCCCATAGATTATACCTTTCTCCTCGAGCAAGAATTTTTTCTTTGTGATCATTTGTCCGGCAGTTATGAGCCCATTTACCGAATGTGGAGCCAACTTCAAGAGGCCGCCACGGGCAAAATAAATTTTCTATTTCAAATCGGAAGACTGATTTGGAATGAAGATTTTGCAAAGTATTTTTTAGTGCCAACGAAAAAGTTTTAATTTTTTTTTAGATTTTTTCGAGTTTTTAAAAAAAATTCAATTTTCCTGAAAAAGTGAAAAATGACAAAATTCGTAATTTTCACAGCACGCCCTTGTGGCTTGAAAAGTATCAATATGGCGTTAACTACAGACCCACAGGCAAATATCAGGCCATTCCATTTGATAGTTTTGCATATATGGAAAATGGGTTTTTAAAAAACCTATTTTTCCAATAAAAAACGACTTCTTTTGCAGATTCCGGACGAACTATTCGTCGTAAGTTCTATTTCTTGGTACCGTTGGAAGCCCATTGATTATACCTTTCTCCTCGAGCAAGAATTTTTTCATTGTGATCATTTGTCCGGCAGTTATGAGCCCATTTACCGAATGTGGAGCCAACTTCAAGAGGCCGCCACGGGCAAAATAAATTTTCTATTTCAAATCGGAAGACTGATTTGGAATGAAGATTTTGCAAAGTATTTTTTAGTGCCAACGGAAAAGTTTTAATTTTTTTTTTAGATTTTTTCGAGTTTTTAAAAAAAATTCAATTTTCGTGAAAAATGACAAAATTCGTAATTTTTACAGCACGCCCTTGTGGCTTGAAAAGTATCAATATGGCGTTAACTACAGACCCACAGGCAAATTTCAGGCCATTCCATTCGATAGTTTTGTGTATATGGAAAATGTTTTTAAAAAACCTATTTTTTCAATAAAAAATATGACTTCTTTTGCAGATTGCGGACGAACTATTCGTCGTAAGGACTATTTCTTGGTACCGTTGGAAGCCCATGGATTATACCTTTCTCCTCGAGCAAGAATATTTTCATTGTGAATATTTGTCCGGCAGTTATGAGCCCATTTACCGAATGTGGAGCCAACTTCAAGCGGCCGCCACGGGCAAAATAAATTTTCTATTTCAAATCGGAAGACTGATTTGGAATGAAGATTTTTTACACTATTTTTTAGTGCCAACGAAAAAATTAATTTTTTTTTTTAGATGTTTCCGAGTTTTTTTAAAAAAATTTAATTTTTCTGAAAAAGTGACAAATTTCGTAATTTTCACAGCACGCCCTTGTGGTTTGAAAACTATCAATATGGCGTTAACTGAAAACCCTCGAGCAAAAGAAGTTAATGTGTTACAGGATAAACAACTTTCAGAAAATTGAAAAAAAATATGAGTTTCATGAAATTTCCGTTGGAGAAACAAGTAATATAGAAGAAGTTAATGTTGTTACAGGAAAAGCAACTTTCAGAAAAGTGAAAAAAAGTATGAGTTTCATGAAATTTCCATTGGAGAAATAGTAAATATAGATGAAGTTAATGTGTTACAGGAAAAACAACTTTCAGTAAATTGAAAATAAATATGAGTTTCATGAAATTTCCATTGGAGAAACATTAAATATAGATGAAGTTAATGTGTTACAGGAAAAACAACTTTCAGAAAATTGAAAAAAAATATGAGTTTCATGAAATTTCCGTTTGAGAAACAAGTAATATAGAAGAAGTTAATGTTGTTACAGGAAAAGCAACTTTCAGAAAAGTGAAAAAAAGTATGAGTTTCATGAAATTTCCATTGGAGAAATAGTAAATATAGATGAAGTTAATGTGTTACAGGAAAAACAACTTTCAGTAAATTGAAAAAAAATATGAGTTTCATGAAATTTCCATTGGAGAAACATTAAATATAGATGAAGTTAATGTGTTACAGGAAAAACAACTTTCAGAGAATTGAAAAAAAATATGAGTTTCATGAAATTTCCGTTGGAGAAACAAGAAATATAGAAGAAGTTAATGTGTTACAGGAAAAGCAACTTTCAGAAAAGTGAAAAAAAATATGAGTTTCATGAAATTTCCATTGGAGAAACAAGAAATATAGAAGAAGTTAATGTGTGACAGAAAAAACAACTTTCAGAAAAGTGAAAAAAAAATATGAGTTTTTAGGCTATTTCCATTGGAGAAACAGGAAATATAGAAGAAAAAAGTGTTTTGCAGCGAAAAAAAACCTTCAGAATAAATAAAAATCAAATAAATAAACACAAAATAAAATAAAATTTATATGTGCAAAACGCTTTTTCACGCGATTTCCAGCACTTTTCCACAAATAGAATTGCGGCCGAACTACTAGAGCTATCGACTTGAAATTTGCTCTAGTCTACTAACGGTGATGTTTCCAGTCGATTGGAAGTAGTTAGAAGGCGATCCGAGCACTAGAAATGAAATTTGATTTTTTTTCGTCGGAGGTATTTTTTAAATTTTTTTTTCAAAGTCCAGCTTTGAAATATGATGGAAAAAAAAATTTCTTCAATTTTCTATACTAAATAAATTTTTAAAAAAAAATTTAAGAAAATTTTTTCGAATTTTAATTTTTTAATTTTTTGAAACAAAATTATTCCATGTTGTAAAGCATTAAAAATGATTATATACGTATATTTTTATTTTGGACTTTGAAAAAGTTTTGAACCATTTTCGCCCACTTAAAAAAAGTACTTAACCGGTCGCCGACCATGTTCTGTGGCGACAGGATCCTATACACTTCGCGGCATGACATATTTCCCGACTCCCGATGAAAAACTGCTTTTTCTCCAGCAATTTCCAGACCATTCCCGTTGATAGTTGGGTTTATATGGAAAAATTGGTATTTTTAAACCTTATTTTCCTTTAAAAAACGATTTCTTTTGCAAATTCCGGACGAACTATTCGTCGTAAGGTCTATTGCTTGGTACCGTTGGAAGCCCATAGATTATACCTTTCTCCTCGAGCAAGAATTTTTTCTTTGTGATCATTTGTCCGGCAGTTATGAGCCCATTTACCGAATGTGGAGCCAACTTCAAGAGGCCGCCACGGGCAAAATAAATTTTCTATTTCAAATCGGAAGACTGATTTGGAATGAAGATTTTGCAAAGTATTTTTTAGTGCCAACGAAAAAGTTTTAATTTTTTTTAAGATTTTTTCGAGTTTTTAAAAAAAATTCAATTTTCCTGAAAAAGTGAAAAATGACAAAATTCGTAATTTTCACAGCACGCCCTTGTGGCTTGAAAAGTATCAATATGGCGTTAACTACAGACCCACAGGCAAATATCAGGCCATTCCATTTGATAGTTTTGCATATATGGAAAATGGGTTTTTAAAAAACCTATTTTCCAATAAAAAACGACTTCTTTTGCAGATTCCGGACGAACTATTCGTCGTAAGTTCTATTTCTTGGTACCGTTGGAAGCCCATTGATTATACCTTTCTCCTCGAGCAAGAATTTTTTCATTGTGATCATTTGTCCGGCAGTTATGAGCCCATTTACCGAATGTGGAGCCAACTTCAAGAGGCCGCCACGGGCAAAATAAATTTTCTATTTCAAATCGGAAGACTGATTTGGAATGAAGATTTTGCAAAGTATTTTTTAGTGCCAACGGAAAAGTTTTAATTTTTTTTTTAGATTTTTTCGAGTTTTTAAAAAAAATTCAATTTTCGTGAAAAATGACAAAATTCGTAATTTTTACAGCACGCCCTTGTGGCTTGAAAAGTATCAATATGGCGTTAACTACAGACCCACAGGCAAATTTCAGGCCATTCCATTCGATAGTTTTGTGTATATGGAAAATGTTTTTAAAAAACCTATTTTTTCAATAAAAAATATGACTTCTTTTGCAGATTGCGGACGAACTATTCGTCGTAAGGACTATTTCTTGGTACCGTTGGAAGCCCATGGATTATACCTTTCTCCTCGAGCAAGAATATTTTCATTGTGATCATTTGTCCGGCAGTTATGAGCCCATTTACCGAATGTGGAGCCAACTTCAAGCGGCCGCCACGGGCAAAATAAATTTTCTATTTCAAATCGGAAGACTGATTTGGAATGAAGATTTTTTACACTATTTTTTAGTGCCAACGAAAAAATTAAAATTTTTTTTTTAGATGTTTCCGAGTTTTTTTAAAAAAATTCAATTTTTCTGAAAAAGTGACAAAATTCGTAATTTCCACAGCACGCCCTTGTGGTTTGAAAACTATCAATATGGCGTTAACTGAAAACCATCGAGCAAAAGAAGTTAATGTGTTACAGGATAAACAACTTTCAGAAAAGTGAAAAAAACATGAGTTTCATGAAATTTCCATTGGAGGAACAGTAAATATAGAAGAAGTTAATGTGTTACAGGAAAAGCAACTTTCAGAAAATTGAAAAAAAATATGAGTTTCATGAAATTTCCGTTGGAGAAACAAGTAATATAGAAGAAGTTAATGTTGTTACAGGAAAAGCAACTTTCAGAAAAGTGAAAAAAAGTATGAGTTTCATGAAATTTCCATTGGAGAAATAGTAAATATAGATGAAGTTAATGTGTTACAGGAAAAACAACTTTCAGTAAATTGAAAAAAAATATGAGTTTCATGAAATTTCCATTGGAGAAACATTAAATATAGATGAAGTTAATGTGTTACAGGAAAAACAACTTTCAGAGAATTGAAAAAAAATATGAGTTTCATGAAATTTCCGTTGGAGAAACAAGAAATATAGAAGAAGTTAATGTGTTACAGGAAAAGCAACTTTCAGAAAAGTGAAAAAAAATATGAGTTTCATGAAATTTCCATTGGAGAAACAAGAAATATAGAAGAAGTTAATGTGTGACAGAAAAAACAACTTTCAGAAAAGTGAAAAAAAAATATGAGTTTTTAGGCTATTTCCATTGGAGAAACAGGAAATATAGAAGAAAAAAGTGTTTTGCAGCGAAAAAAACCCTTCAGAATAAATAAAAATCAAATAAATAAACACAAAATAAAATAAAATTTATATGTGCAAAACGCTTTTTCACGCGATTTCCAGCACTTTTCCACAAATAGAATTGCGGCCGAACTACTAGAGCTATCGACTTGAAATTTGCTCTAGTCTACTAACGGTGATGTTTCCAGTCGATTGGAAGTAGTTAGAAGGCGATCCGAGCACTAGAAATGAAATTTGATTTTTTTTCGTCGGAGGTATTTTTTAAATTTTTTTTTCAAAGTCCAGCTTTGAAATATGATGGAAAAAAAAATTTCTTCAATTTTCTATACTAAATAAATTTTTAAAAAAAAATTTAAGAAAATTTTTTCGAATTTTAATTTTTTAATTTTTTGAAACAAAATTATTCCATGTTGTAAAGCATTAAAAATGATTATATACGTATATTTTTATTTTGGACTTTGAAAAAGTTTTGAACCATTTTCGCCCACTTAAAAAAAGTACTTAACCGGTCGCCGACCATGTTCTGTGGCGACAGGATCCTATACACTTCGCGGCATGACATATTTCCCGACTCCCGATGAAAAACTGCTTTTTCTCCAGCAATTTCCAGACCATTCCCGTTGATAGTTGGGTTTATATGGAAAAATTGGTATTTTTAAACCTTATTTTCCTTTAAAAAACGATTTCTTTTGCAAATTCCGGACGAACTATTCGTCGTAAGGTCTATTGCTTGGTACCGTTGGAAGCCCATAGATTATACCTTTCTCCTCGAGCAAGAATTTTTTCTTTGTGATCATTTGTCCGGCAGTTATGAGCCCATTTCCCGAATGTGGAGCCAACTTCAAGAGGCCGCCACGGGCAAAATAAATTTTCTATTTCAAATCGGAAGACTGATTTGGAATGAAGATTTTGCAAAGTATTTTTTAGTGCCAACGAAAAAGTTTTAATTTTTTTTAAGATTTTTTCGAGTTTTTAAAAAAAATTCAATTTTCCTGAAAAAGTGAAAAATGACAAAATTCGTAATTTTCACAGCACGCCCTTGTGGCTTGAAAAGTATCAATATGGCGTTAACTACAGACCCACAGGCAAATATCAGGCCATTCCATTTGATAGTTTTGCATATATGGAAAATGGGTTTTTAAAAAACCTATTTTTCCAATAAAAAACGACTTTTTTTGCCGATTCCGGACGAACTATTCGTCGTAAGTTCTATTTCTTGGTACCGTTGGAAGCCCATTGATTATACCTTTCTCCTCGAGCAAGAATTTTTTCATTGTGATCATTTGTCCGGCAGTTATGAGCCCATTTACCGAATGTGGAGCCAACTTCAAGAGACCGCCACGGGCAAAATAAATTTTCTATTTCAAATCGGAAGACTGATTTGGAATGAAGATTTTGCAAAGTATTTTTTAGTGCCAACGAAAAAGTTTTAATTTTTTTTTAGATTTTTTCGAGTTTTTAAAAAAAATTCAATTTTCCTGAAAAAGTGAAAAATGACAAAATTCGTAATTTTCACAGCACGCCCTTGTGGCTTGAAAAGTATCAATATGGCGTTAACTACAGACCCACAGGCAAATATCAGGCCATTCCATTTGATAGTTTTGCATATATGGAAAATGGGTTTTTAAAAAACCTATTTTTCCAATAAAAAACGACTTCTTTTGCAGATTCCGGACGAACTATTCGTCGTAAGTTCTATTTCTTGGTACCGTTGGAAGCCCATTGATTATACCTTTCTCCTCGAGCAAGAATTTTTTCATTGTGATCATTTGTCCGGCAGTTATGAGCCCATTTACCGAATGTGGAGCCAACTTCAAGAGGCCGCCACGGGCAAAATAAATTTTCTATTTCAAATCGGAAGACTGATTTGGAATGAAGATTTTGCAAAGTATTTTTTAGTGCCAACGGAAAAGTTTTAATTTTTTTTTTAGATTTTTTCGAGTTTTTAAAAAAAATTCAATTTTCGTGAAAAATGACAAAATTCGTAATTTTTACAGCACGCCCTTGTGGCTTGAAAAGTATCAATATGGCGTTAACTACAGACCCACAGGCAAATTTCAGGCCATTCCATTCGATAGTTTTGTGTATATGGAAAATGTTTTTAAAAAACCTATTTTTTCAATAAAAAATATGACTTCTTTTGCAGATTGCGGACGAACTATTCGTCGTAAGGACTATTTCTTGGTACCGTTGGAAGGATTATACCTTTCTCCTCGAGCAAGAATATTTTCATTGTGATCATTTGTCCGGCAGTTATGAGCCCATTTACCGAATGTGGAGCCAACTTCAAGCGGCCGCCACGGGCAAAATAAATTTTCTATTTCAAATCGGAAGACTGATTTGGAATGAAGATTTTTTACACTATTTTTTAGTGCCAACGAAAAAATTAAAATTTTTTTTTTAGATGTTTCCGAGTTTTTTTTAAAAAAATTCAATTTTTCTGAAAAAGTGACAAAATTCGTAATTTTCACAGCACGCCCTTGTGGTTTGAAAACTATCAATATGGCGTTAACTGAAAACCCTCGAGCAAAAGAAGTTAATGTGTTACAGGATAAACAACTTTCAGAAAAGTGAAAAAAACATGAGTTTCATGAAATTTCCATTGGAGGAACAGTAAATATAGAAGAAGTTAATGTGTTACAGGAAAAAAAACTTTCAGAAAATTGAAAAAAAATATGAGTTTCATGAAATTTCCGTTGGAGAAACAAGTAATATAGAAGAAGTTAATGTTGTTACAGGAAAAGCAACTTTCAGAAAAGTGAAAAAAAGTATGAGTTTCATGAAATTTCCATTGGAGAAATAGTAAATATAGATGAAGTTAATGTGTTACAGGAAAAACAACTTTCAGTAAATTGAAAAAAAATATGAGTTTCATGAAATTTCCATTGGAGAAACATTAAATATAGATGAAGTTAATGTGTTACAGGAAAAACAACTTTCAGAGAATTGAAAAAAAATATGAGTTTCATGAAATTTCCGTTGGAGAAACAAGAAATATAGAAGAAGTTAATGTGTTACAGGAAAAGCAACTTTCAGAAAAGTGAAAAAAAATATGAGTTTCATGAAATTTCCATTGGAGAAACAAGAAATATAGAAGAAGTTAATGTGTGACAGAAAAAACAACTTTCAGAAAAGTGAAAAAAAAATATGAGTTTTTAGGCTATTTCCATTGGAGAAACAGGAAATATAGAAGAAAAAAGTGTTTTGCAGAGAAAAAAAACCTTCAGAATAAATAAAAATCAAATAAATAAACACAAAATAAAATAAAATTTATATGTGCAAAACGCTTTTTCACGCGATTTCCAGCACTTTTCCACAAATAGAATTGCGGCCGAACTACTGGAGCTATCGACTTGAAATTTGCTCTAGTCTACTAACGGTGATGTTTCCAGTCGATTGGAAGTAGTTAGAAGGCGATCCGAGCACTAGAAATGAAATTTGATTTTTTTTCGTCGGAGGTATTTTTTAAATTTTTTTTCAAAGTCCAGCTTTGAAATATGATGGAAAAAAAATTTCTTCAATTTTCTATACTAAATAAATTTTTTTAAAAAAATTTAAGAAAATTTTTTCGAATTTTAATTTTTTAATTTTTTGAAACAAAATTATTCCATGTTGTAAAGCATTAAAAATGATTATATACGTATATTTTTATTTTGGACTTTGAAAAAGTTTTGAACCATTTTCGCCCACTTAAAAAAAGTACTTAACCGGTCGCCGACCATGTTCTGTGGCGACAGGATCCTATACACTTCGCGGCATGACATATTTCCCGACTCCCGATGAAAAACTGCTTTTTCTCCAGCAATTTCCAGACCATTCCCGTTGATAGTTGGGTTTATATGGAAAAATTGGTATTTTTAAACCTTATTTTCCTTTAAAAAACGATTTCTTTTGCAAATTCCGGACGAACTATTCGTCGTAAGGTCTATTGCTTGGTACCGTTGGAAGCCCATAGATTATACCTTTCTCCTCGAGCAAGAATTTTTTCTTTGTGATCATTTGTCCGGCAGTTATGAGCCCATTTACCGAATGTGGAGCCAACTTCAAGAGGCCGCCACGGGCAAAATAAATTTTCTATTTCAAATCGGAAGACTGATTTGGAATGAAGATTTTGCAAAGTATTTTTTAGTGCCAACGAAAAAGTTTTAATTTTTTTTTAGATTTTTTCGAGTTTTTAAAAAAAATTCAATTTTCCTGAAAAAGTGAAAAATGACAAAATTCGTAATTTTCACAGCACGCCCTTGTGGCTTGAAAAGTATCAATATGGCGTTAACTACAGACCCACAGGCAAATATCAGGCCATTCCATTTGATAGTTTTGCATATATGGAAAATGGGTTTTTAAAAAACCTATTTTTCCAATAAAAAACGACTTTTTTTGCAGATTCCGGACGAACTATTCGTCGTAAGTTCTATTTCTTGGTACCGTTGGAAGCCCATTGATTATACCTTTCTCCTCGAGCAAGAATTTTTTCTTTGTGATCATTTGTCCGGCAGTTATGAGCCCATTTACCGAATGTGGAGCCAACTTCAAGAGGCCGCCACGGGCAAAATAAATTTTCTATTTCAAATCGGAAGACTGATTTGGAATGAAGATTTTGCAAAGTATTTTTTAGTGCCAACGAAAAAGTTTTAATTTTTTTTTAGATTTTTTCGAGTTTTTAAAAAAAATTCAATTTTCCTGAAAAAGTGAAAAATGACAAAATTCGTAATTTTCACAGCACGCCCTTGTGGCTTGAAAAGTATCAATATGGCGTTAACTACAGACCCACAGGCAAATATCAGGCCATTCCATTTGATAGTTTTGCATATATGGAAAATGGGTTTTTAAAAAACCTATTTTTCCAATAAAAAACGACTTTTTTTGCAGATTCCGGACGAACTATTCGTCGTAAGTTCTATTTCTTGGTACCGTTGGAAGCCCATTGATTATACCTTTCTCCTCGAGCAAGAATTTTTTCATTGTGATCATTTGTCCGGCAGTTATGAGCCCATTTACCGAATGTGGAGCCAACTTCAAGAGAACGCCACGGGCAAAATAAATTTTCTATTTCAAATCGGAAGACTGATTTGGAATGAAGATTTTGCAAAGTATTTTTTAGTGCCAACGAAAAAGTTTTAATTTTTTTTTAGATTTTTTCGAGTTTTTAAAAAAAATTCAATTTTCCTGAAAAAGTGAAAAATGACAAAATTCGTAATTTTCACAGCACGCCCTTGTGGCTTGAAAAGTATCAATATGGCGTTAACTACAGACCCACAGGCAAATATCAGGCCATTCCATTTGATAGTTTTGCATATATGGAAAATGGGTTTTTAAAAAACCTATTTTTCCAATAAAAAACGACTTCTTTTGCAGATTCTGGACGAACTATTCGTCGTAAGTTCTATTTCTTGGTACCGTTGGAAGCCCATTGATTATACCTTTCTCCTCGAGCAAGAATTTTTTCATTGTGATCATTTGTCCGGCAGTTATGAGCCCATTTACCGAATGTGGAGCCAACTTCAAGAGGCCGCCACGGGCAAAATAAATTTTCTATTTCAAATCGGAAGACTGATTTGGAATGAAGATTTTGCAAAGTATTTTTTAGTGCCAACGAAAAAGTTTTAATTTTTTTTTAGATTTTTTCGAGTTTTTAAAAAAAATTCAATTTTCCTGAAAAAGTGAAAAATGACAAAATTCGTAATTTTCACAGCACGCCCTTGTGGCTTGAAAAGTATCAATATGGCGTTAACTACAGACCCACAGGCAAATATCAGGCCATTCCATTTGATAGTTTTGCATATATGGAAAATGGGTTTTTAAAAAACCTATTTTTCCAATAAAAAACGACTTCTTTTGCAGATTCCGGACGAACTATTCGTCGTAAGTTCTATTTCTTGGTACCGTTGGAAGCCCATTGATTATACCTTTCTCCTCGAGCAAGAATTTTTTCATTGTGATCATTTGTCCGGCAGTTATGAGCCCATTTACCGAATGTGGAGCCAACTTCAAGAGGCCGCCACGGGCAAAATAAATTTTCTATTTCAAATCGGAAGACTGATTTGGAATGAAGATTTTGCAAAGTATTTTTTAGTGCCAACGGAAAAGATTTAATTTTTTTTTTAGATTTTTTCGAGTTTTTAAAAAAAATTCAATTTTCGTGAAAAATGACAAAATTCGTAATTTTTACAGCACGCCCTTGTGGCTTGAAAAGTATCAATATGGCGTTAACTACAGACCCACAGGCAAATTTCAGGCCATTCCATTCGATAGTTTTGTGTATATGGAAAATGTTTTTAAAAAACCTATTTTTTCAATAAAAAATATGACTTCTTTTGCAGATTGCGGACGAACTATTCGTCGTAAGGACTATTTCTTGGTACCGTTGGAAGCCCATGGATTATACCTTTCTCCTCGAGCAAGAATATTTTCATTGTGATCATTTGTCCGGCAGTTATGAGCCCATTTACCGAATGTGGAGCCAACTTCAAGCGGCCGCCACGGGCAAAATAAATTTTCTATTTCAAATCGGAAGACTGATTTGGAATGAAGATTTTTTACACTATTTTTTAGTGCCAACGAAAAAATTAAAATTTTTTTTTTAGATGTTTCCGAGTTTTTTTAAAAAAATTCAATTTTTCTGAAAAAGTGACAAAATTCGTAATTTTCACAGCACGCCCTTGTGGTTTGAAAACTATCAATATGGCGTTAACTGAAAACCCTCGAGCAAAAGAAGTTAATGTGTTACAGGATAAACAACTTTCAGAAAAGTGAAAAAAACATGAGTTTCATGAAATTTCCATTGGAGGAACAGTAAATATAGAAGAAGTTAATGTGTTACAGGAAAAGCAACTTTCAGAAAATTGAAAAAAAATATGAGTTTCATGAAATTTCCGTTGGAGAAACAAGTAATATAGAAGAAGTTAATGTTGTTACAGGAAAAGCAACTTTCAGAAAAGTGAAAAAAAGTATGAGTTTCATGAAATTTCCATTGGAGAAATAGTAAATATAGATGAAGTTAATGTGTTACAGGAAAAACAACTTTCAGTAAATTGAAAAAAAATATGAGTTTCATGAAATTTCCATTGGAGAAACATTAAATATAGATGAAGTTAATGTGTTACAGGAAAAACAACTTTCAGAGAATTGAAAAAAAATATGAGTTTCATGAAATTTCCGTTGGAGAAACAAGAAATATAGAAGAAGTTAATGTGTTACAGGAAAAGCAACTTTCAGAAAAGTGAAAAAAAATATGAGTTTCATGAAATTTCCATTGGAGAAACAAGAAATATAGAAGAAGTTAATGTGTGACAGAAAAAACAACTTTCAGAAAAGTGAAAAAAAAATATGAGTTTTTAGGCTATTTCCATTGGAGAAACAGGAAATATAGAAGAAAAAAGTGTTTTGCAGCGAAAAAAAACCTTCAGAATAAATAAAAATCAAATAAATAAACACAAAATAAAATAAAATTTATATGTGCAAAACGCTTTTTCACGCGATTTCCAGCACTTTTCCACAAATAGAATTGCGGCCGAACTACTAGAGCTATCGACTTGAAATTTGCTCTAGTCTACTAACGGTGATGTTTCCAGTCGATTGGAAGTAGTTAGAAGGCGATCCGAGCACTAGAAATGAAATTTGATTTTTTTTCGTCGGAGGTATTTTTTAAATTTTTTTTTCAAAGTCCAGCTTTGAAATATGATGGAAAAAAAAATTTCTTCAATTTTCTATACTAAATAAATTTTTAAAAAAAAGTTTAAGAAAATTTTTTCGAATTTTAATTTTTTAATTTTTTGAAACAAAATTATTCCATGTTGTAAAGCATTAAAAATGATTATATACGTATATTTTTATTTTGGACTTTGAAAAAGTTTTGAACCATTTTCGCCCACTTAAAAAAAGTACTTAACCGGTCGCCGACCATGTTCTGTGGCGACAGGATCCTATACACTTCGCGGCATGACATATTTCCCGACTCCCGATGAAAAACTGCTTTTTCTCCAGCAATTTCCAGACCATTCCCGTTGATAGTTGGGTTTATATGGAAAAATTGGTATTTTTAAACCTTATTTTCCTTTAAAAAACGATTTCTTTTGCAAATTCCGGACGAACTATTCGTCGTAAGGTCTATTGCTTGGTACCGTTGGAAGCCCATTGATTATACCTTTCTCCTCGAGCAAGAATTTTTTCTTTGTGATCATTTGTCCGGCAGTTATGAGCCCATTTACCGAATGTGGAGCCAACTTCAAGAGACCGCCACGGGCAAAATAAATTTTCTATTTCAAATCGGAAGACTGATTTGGAATGAAGATTTTGCAAAGTATTTTTTAGTGCCAACGAAAAAGTTTTAATTTTTTTTTAGATTTATTCGAGTTTTTAAAAAAAATTCAATTTTCCTGAAAAAGTGAAAAATGACAAAATTCGTAATTTTCACAGCACGCCCTTGTGGCTTGAAAAGTATCAATATGGCGTTAACTACAGACCCACAGGCAAATATCAGGCCATTCCATTTGATAGTTTTGCATATATGGAAAATGGGTTTTTAAAAAACCTATTTTTCCAATAAAAAACGACTTCTTTTGCAGATTCCGGACGAATTATTCGTCGTAAGTTCTATTTCTTGGTACCGTTGGAAGCCCATTGATTATACCTTTCTCCTCGAGCAAGAATTTTTTCATTGTGATCATTTGTCCGGCAGTTATGAGCCCATTTACCGAATGTGGAGCCAACTTCAAGAGGCCGCCACGGGCAAAATAAATTTTCTATTTCAAATCGGAAGACTGATTTGGAATGAAGATTTTGCAAAGTATTTTTTAGTGCCAACGGAAAAGTTTTAATTTTTTTTTTAGATTTTTTCGAGTTTTTAAAAAAAATTCAATTTTCGTGAAAAATGACAAAATTCGTAATTTTTACAGCACGCCCTTGTGGCTTGAAAAGTATCAATATGGCGTTAACTACAGACCCACAGGCAAATTTCAGGCCATTCCATTCGATAGTTTTGTGTATATGGAAAATGTTTTTAAAAAACCTATTTTTTCAATAAAAATTATGACTTCTTTTGCAGATTGCGGACGAACTATTCGTCGTAAGGACTATTTCTTGGTACCGTTGGAAGCCCATGGATTATACCTTTCTCCTCGAGCAAGAATATTTTCATTGTGATCATTTGTCCGGCAGTTACCGAATGTGGAGCCAACTTCAAGCGGCCGCCACGGGCAAAATAAATTTTCTATTTCAAATCGGAAGACTGATTTGGAATGAAGATTTTTTACACTATTTTTTAGTGCCAACGAAAAAATTAAAATTTTTTTTTTAGATGTTTCCGAGTTTTTTTAAAAAAATTCAATTTTTCTGAAAAAGTGACAAAATTCGTAATTTTCACAGCACGCCCTTGTGGTTTGAAAACTATCAATATGGCGTTAACTGAAAACCCTCGAGCAAAAGAAGTTAATGTGTTACAGGATAAACAACTTTCAGAAAAGTGAAAAAAACATGAGTTTCATGAAATTTCCATTGGAGGAACAGTAAATATAGAAGAAGTTAATGTGTTACAGGAAAAGCAACTTTCAGAAAATTGAAAAAAAATATGAGTTTCATGAAATTTCCGTTGGAGAAACAAGTAATATAGAAGAAGTTAATGTTGTTACAGGAAAAGCAACTTTCAGAAAAGTGAAAAAAAGTATGAGTTTCATGAAATTTCCATTGGAGAAATAGTAAATATAGATGAAGTTAATGTGTTACAGGAAAAACAACTTTCAGTAAATTGAAAAAAAATATGAGTTTCATGAAATTTCCATTGGAGAAACATTAAATATAGATGAAGTTAATGTGTTACAGGAAAAACAACTTTCAGAGAATTGAAAAAAAATATGAGTTTCATGAAATTTCCGTTGGAGAAACAAGAAATATAGAAGAAGTTAATGTGTTACAGGAAAAGCAACTTTCAGAAAAGTGAAAAAAAATATGAGTTTCATGAAATTTCCATTGGAGAAACAAGAAATATAGAAGAAGTTAATGTGTGACAGAAAAAACAACTTTCAGAAAAGTGAAAAAAAAATATGAGTTTTTAGGCTATTTCCATTGGAGAAACAGGAAATATAGAAGAAAAAAGTGTTTTGCAGCGAAAAAAAACCTTCAGAATAAATAAAAATCAAATAAATAAACACAAAATAAAATAAAATTTATATGTGCAAAACGCTTTTTCACGCGATTTCCAGCACTTTTCCACAAATAGAATTGCGGCCGAACTACTAGAGCTATCGACTTGAAATTTGCTCTAGTCTACTAACGGTGATGTTTCCAGTCGATTGGAAGTAGTTAGAAGGCGATCCGAGCACTAGAAATGAAATTTGATTTTTTTTCGTCGGAGGTATTTTTTAAATTTTTTTTCAAAGTCCAGCTTTGAAATATGATGGAAAAAAAATTTCTTCAATTTTCTATACTAAATAAATTTTTTAAAAAAAATTTAAGAAAATTTTTTCGAATTTTAATTTTTTAATTTTTTGAAACAAAATTATTCCATGTTGTAAAGCATTAAAAATGATTATATACGTATATTTTTATTTTGGACTTTGAAAAAGTTTTGAACCATTTTCGCCCACTTAAAAAAAGTACTTAACCGGTCGCCGACCATGTTCTGTGGCGACAGGATCCTATACACTTCGCGGCATGACATATTTCCCGACTCCCGATGAAAAACTGCTTTTTCTCCAGCAATTTCCAGACCATTCCCGTTGATAGTTGGGTTTATATGGAAAAATTGGTATTTTTAAACCTTATTTTCCTTTAAAAAACGATTTCTTTTGCAAATTCCGGACGAACTATTCGTCGTAAGGTCTATTGCTTGGTACCGTTGGAAGCCCATAGATTATACCTTTCTCCTCGAGCAAGAATTTTTTCATTGTGATCATTTGTCCGGCAGTTATGAGCCCATTTACCGAATGTGGAGCCAACTTCAAGAGACCGCCACGGGCAAAATAAATTTTCTATTTCAAATCGGAAGACTGATTTGGAATGAAGATTTTGCAAAGTATTTTTTAGTGCCAACGAAAAAGTTTTAATTTTTTTTTAGATTTTTTCGAGTTTTTAAAAAAAATTCAATTTTCCTGAAAAAGTGAAAAATGACAAAATTCGTAATTTTCACAGCACGCCCTTGTGGCTTGAAAAGTATCAATATGGCGTTAACTACAGACCCACAGGCAAATATCAGGCCATTCCATTTGATAGTTTTGCATATATGGAAAATGGGTTTTTAAAAAACCTATTTTTCCAATAAAAAACGACTTCTTTTGCAGATTCCGGACGAACTATTCGTCGTAAGTTCTATTTCTTGGTACCGTTGGAAGCCCATTGATTATACCTTTCTCCTCGAGCAAGAATTTTTTCATTGTGATCATTTGTCCGGCAGTTATGAGCCCATTTACCGAATGTGGAGCCAACTTCAAGAGGCCGCCACGGGCAAAATAAATTTTCTATTTCAAATCGGAAGACTGATTTGGAATGAAGATTTTGCAAAGTATTTTTTAGTGCCAACGAAAAAGTTTTAATTTTTTTTTAGATTTTTTCGAGTTTTTAAAAAAAATTCAATTTTCCTGAAAAAGTGAAAAATGACAAAATTCGTAATTTTCACAGCACGCCCTTGTGGCTTGAAAAGTATCAATATGGCGTTAACTACAGACCCACAGGCAAATATCAGGCCATTCCATTCGATAGTTTTGTGTATATGGAAAATGTTTTTAAAAAACCTATTTTTTCAATAAAAAATATGACTTCTTTTGCAGATTGCGGACGAACTATTCGTCGTAAGGACTATTTCTTGGTACCGTTGGAAGCCCATGGATTATACCTTTCTCCTCGAGCAAGAATATTTTCATTGTGATCATTTGTCCGGCAGTTATGAGCCCATTTACCGAATGTGGAGCCAACTTCAAGCGGCCGCCACGGGCAAAATAAATTTTCTATTTCAAATCGGAAGACTGATTTGGAATGAAGATTTTGCAAAGTATTTTTTAGTGCCAACGGAAAAGATTTAATTTTTTTTTTAGATTTTTTCGAGTTTTTAAAAAAAATTCAATTTTCGTGAAAAATGACAAAATTCGTAATTTTTACAGCACGCCCTTGTGGCTTGAAAAGTATCAATATGGCGTTAACTACAGACCCACAGGCAAATTTCAGGCCATTCCATTCGATAGTTTTGTGTATATGGAAAATGTTTTTAAAAAACCTATTTTTTCAATAAAAAATATGACTTCTTTTGCAGATTGCGGACGAACTATTCGTCGTAAGGACTATTTCTTGGTACCATTGGAAGCCCATGGATTATACCTTTCTCCTCGAGCAAGAATATTTTCATTGTGATCATTTGTCCGGCAGTTATGAGCCCATTTACCGAATGTGGAGCCAACTTCAAGCGGCCGCCACGGGCAAAATAAATTTTCTATTTCAAATCGGAAGACTGATTTGGAATGAAGATTTTTTACACTATTTTTTAGTGCCAACGAAAAAATTAAAATTTTTTTTTTAGATGTTTCCGAGTTTTTTTAAAAAAATTCAATTTTTCTGAAAAAGTGACAAAATTCGTAATTTTCACAGCACGCCCTTGTGGTTTGAAAACTATCAATATGGCGTTAACTGAAAACCCTCGAGCAAAAGAAGTTAATGTGTTACAGGATAAACAACTTTCAGAAAAGTGAAAAAAACATGAGTTTCATGAAATTTCCATTGGAGGAACAGTAAATATAGAAGAAGTTAATGTGTTACAGGAAAAGCAACTTTCAGAAAATTGAAAAAAAATATGAGTTTCATGAAATTTCCGTTGGAGAAACAAGTAATATAGAAGAAGTTAATGTTGTTACAGGAAAAGCAACTTTCAGAAAAGTGAAAAAAAGTATGAGTTTCATGAAATTTCCATTGGAGAAATAGTAAATATAGATGAAGTTAATGTGTTACAGGAAAAACAACTTTCAGTAAATTGAAAAAAAATATGAGTTTCATGAAATTTCCATTGGAGAAACATTAAATATAGATGAAGTTAATGTGTTACAGGAAAAACAACTTTCAGAGAATTGAAAAAAAATATGAGTTTCATGAAATTTCCGTTGGAGAAACAAGAAATATAGAAGAAGTTAATGTGTTACAGGAAAAGCAACTTTCAGAAAAGTGAAAAAAAATATGAGTTTCATGAAATTTCCATTGGAGAAACAAGAAATATAGAAGAAGTTAATGTGTGACAGAAAAAACAACTTTCAGAAAAGTGAAAAAAAAATATGAGTTTTTAGGCTATTTCCATTGGAGAAACAGGAAATATAGAAGAAAAAAGTGTTTTGCAGCGAAAAAAAACCTTCAGAATAAATAAAAATCAAATAAATAAACACAAAATAAAATAAAATTTATATGTGCAAAACGCTTTTTCACGCGATTTCCAGCACTTTTCCACAAATAGAATTGCGGCCGAACTACTAGAGCTATCGACTTGAAATTTGCTCTAGTCTACTAACGGTGATGTTTCCAGTCGATTGGAAGTAGTTAGAAGGCGATCCGAGCACTAGAAATGAAATTTGATTTTTTTTCGTCGGAGGTATTTTTTAAATTTTTTTTTCAAAGTCCAGCTTTGAAATATGATGGAAAAAAAATTTCTTCAATTTTCTATACTAAATAAATTTTTAAAAAAAAATTTAAGAAAATTTTTTCGAATTTTAATTTTTTAATTTTTTGAAACAAAATTATTCCATGTTGTAAAGCATTAAAAATGATTATATACGTATATTTTTATTTTGGACTTTGAAAAAGTTTTGAACCATTTTCGCCCACTTAAAAAAAGTACTTAACCGGTCGCCGACCATGTTCTGTGGCGACAGGATCCTATACACTTCGCGGCATGACATATTTCCCGACTCCCGATGAAAAACTGCTTTTTCTCCAGCAATTTCCAGACCATTCCCGTTGATAGTTGGGTTTATATGGAAAAATTGGTATTTTTAAACCTTATTTTCCTTTAAAAAACGATTTCTTTTGCAAATTCCGGACGAACTATTCGTCGTAAGGTCTATTGCTTGGTACCGTTGGAAGCCCATAGATTATACCTTTCTCCTCGAGCAAGAATTTTTTCATTGTGATCATTTGTCCGGCAGTTATGAGCCCATTTACCGAATGTGGAGCCAACTTCAAGAGGCCGCCACGGGCAAAATAAATTTTCTATTTCAAATCGGAAGACTGATTTGGAATGAAGATTTTGCAAAGTATTTTTTAGTGCCAACGAAAAAGTTTTAATTTTTTTTTAGATTTTTTCGAGTTTTTAAAAAAAATTCAATTTTCCTGAAAAAGTGAAAAATGACAAAATTCGTAATTTTCACAGCACGCCCTTGTGGCTTGAAAAGTATCAATATGGCGTTAACTACAGACCCACAGGCAAATATCAGGCCATTCCATTTGATAGTTTTGCATATATGGAAAATGGGTTTTTAAAAAACCTATTTTTCCAATAAAAAACGACTTCTTTTGCAGATTCCGGACGAACTATTCGTCGTAAGTTCTATTTCTTGGTACCGTTGGAAGCCCATTGATTATACCTTTCTCCTCGAGCAAGAATTTTTTCATTGTGATCATTTGTCCGGCAGTTATGAGCCCATTTACCGAATGTGGAGCCAACTTCAAGAGGCCGCCACGGGCAAAATAAATTTTCTATTTCAAATCGGAAGACTGATTTGGAATGAAGATTTTGCAAAGTATTTTTTAGTGCCAACGAAAAAGTTTTAATTTTTTTTTAGATTTTTTCGAGTTTTTAAAAAAAATTCAATTTTCCTGAAAAAGTGAAAAATGACAAAATTCGTAATTTTCACAGCACGCCCTTGTGGCTTGAAAAGTATCAATATGGCGTTAACTACAGACCCACAGGCAAATATCAGGCCATTCCATTTGATAGTTTTGCATATATGGAAAATGGGTTTTTAAAAAACCTATTTTTCCAATAAAAAACGACTTCTTTTGCAGATTCCGGACGAACTATTCGTCGTAAGTTCTATTTCTTGGTACCGTTGGAAGCCCATTGATTATACCTTTCTCCTCGAGCAAGAATTTTTTCATTGTGATCATTTGTCCGGCAGTTATGAGCCCATTTACCGAATGTGGAGCCAACTTCAAGAGGCCGCCACGGGCAAAATAAATTTTCTATTTCAAATCGGAAGACTGATTTGGAATGAAGATTTTGCAAAGTATTTTTTAGTGTAAACGGAAAAGATTTAATTTTTTTTTTAGATTTTTTCGAGTTTTTAAAAAAAATTCAATTTTCGTGAAAAATGACAAAATTCGTAATTTTTACAGCACGCCCTTGTGGCTTGAAAAGTATCAATATGGCGTTAACTACAGACCCACAGGCAAATTTCAGGCCATTCCATTCGATAGTTTTGTGTATATGGAAAATGTTTTTAAAAAACCTATTTTTTCAATAAAAAATATGACTTCTTTTGCAGATTGCGGACGAACTATTCGTCGTAAGGACTATTTCTTGGTACCGTTGGAAGCCCATGGATTATACCTTTCTCCTCGAGCAAGAATATTTTCATTGTGATCATTTGTCCGGCAGTTATGAGCCCATTTACCGAATGTGGAGCCAACTTCAAGCGGCCGCCACGGGCAAAATAAATTTTCTATTTCAAATCGGAAGACTGATTTGGAATGAAGATTTTTTACACTATTTTTTAGTGCCAACGAAAAAATTAAAATTTTTTTTTTAGATGTTTCCGAGTTTTTTTAAAAAAATTCAATTTTTCTGAAAAAGTGACAAAATTCGTAATTTTCACAGCACGCCCTTGTGGTTTGAAAACTATCAATATGGCGTTAACTGAAAACCCTCGAGCAAAAGAAGTTAATGTGTTACAGGATAAACAACTTTCAGAAAAGTGAAAAAAACATGAGTTTCATGAAATTTCCATTGGAGGAACAGTAAATATAGAAGAAGTTAATGTGTTACAGGAAAAGCAACTTTCAGAAAATTGAAAAAAAATATGAGTTTCATGAAATTTCCGTTGGAGAAACAAGTAATATAGAAGAAGTTAATGTTGTTACAGGAAAAGCAACTTTCAGAAAAGTGAAAAAAAGTATGAGTTTCATGAAATTTCCATTGGAGAAATAGTAAATATAGATGAAGTTAATGTGTTACAGGAAAAACAACTTTCAGTAAATTGAAAAAAAATATGAGTTTCATGAAATTTCCATTGGAGAAACATTAAATATAGATGAAGTTAATGTGTTACAGGAAAAACAACTTTCAGAGAATTGAAAAAAAATATGAGTTTCATGAAATTTCCGTTGGAGAAACAAGAAATATAGAAGAAGTTAATGTGTTACAGGAAAAGCAACTTTCAGAAAAGTGAAAAAAAATATGAGTTTCATGAAATTTCCATTGGAGAAACAAGAAATATAGAAGAAGTTAATGTGTGACAGAAAAAACAACTTTCAGAAAAGTGAAAAAAAAATATGAGTTTTTAGGCTATTTCCATTGGAGAAACAGGAAATATAGAAGAAAAAAGTGTTTTGCAGCGAAAAAAAACCTTCAGAATAAATAAAAATCAAATAAATAAACACAAAATAAAATAAAATTTATATGTGCAAAACGCTTTTTCACGCGATTTCCAGCACTTTTCCACAAATAGAATTGCGGCCGAACTACTAGAGCTATCGACTTGAAATTTGCTCTAGTCTACTAACGGTGATGTTTCCAGTCGATTGGAAGTAGTTAGAAGGCGATCCGAGCACTAGAAATGAAATTTGATTTTTTTTCGTCGGAGGTATTTTTTAAATTTTTTTTTCAAAGTCCAGCTTTGAAATATGATGGAAAAAAAAATTTCTTCAATTTTCTATACTAAATAAATTTTAAAAAAAAAAATTAAGAAAATTTTTTCGAATTTTAATTTTTTAATTTTTTGAAACAAAATTATTCCATGTTGTAAAGCATTAAAAATGATTATATACGTATATTTTTATTTTGGACTTTGAAAAAGTTTTGAACCATTTTCGCCCACTTAAAAAAAGTACTTAACCGGTCGCCGACCATGTTCTGTGGCGACAGGATCCTATACACTTCGCGGCATGACATATTTCCCGACTCCCGATGAAAAACTGCTTTTTCTCCAGCAATTTCCAGACCATTCCCGTTGATAGTTGGGTTTATATGGAAAAATTGGTATTTTTAAACCTTATTTTCCTTTAAAAAACGATTTCTTTTGCAAATTCCGGACGAACTATTCGTCGTAAGGTCTATTGCTTGGTACCGTTGGAAGCCCATAGATTATACCTTTCTCCTCGAGCAAGAATTTTTTCTTTGTGATCATTTGTCCGGCAGTTATGAGCCCATTTACCGAATGTGGAGCCAACTTCAAGAGGCCGCCACGGGCAAAATAAATTTTCTATTTCAAATCGGAAGACTGATTTGGAATGAAGATTTTGCAAAGTATTTTTTAGTGCCAACGAAAAAGTTTTAATTTTTTTTTAGATTTTTTCGAGTTTTTAAAAAAAATTCAATTTTCCTGAAAAAGTGAAAAATGACAAAATTCGTAATTTTCACAGCACGCCCTTGTGGCTTGAAAAGTATCAATATGGCGTTAACTACAGACCCACAGGCAAATATCAGGCCATTCCATTTGATAGTTTTGCATATATGGAAAATGGGTTTTTAAAAAACCTATTTTTCCAATAAAAAACGACTTTTTTTGCAGATTCCGGACGAACTATTCGTCGTAAGTTCTATTTCTTGGTACCGTTGGAAGCCCATTGATTATACCTTTCTCCTCGAGCAAGAATTTTTTCATTGTGATCATTTGTCCGGCAGTTATGAGCCCATTTACCGAATGTGGAGCCAACTTCAAGAGACCGCCACGGGCAAAATAAATTTTCTATTTCAAATCGGAAGACTGATTTGGAATGAAGATTTTGCAAAGTATTTTTTAGTGCCAACGAAAAAGTTTTAATTTTTTTTTAGATTTTTTCGAGTTTTTAAAAAAAATTCAATTTTCCTGAAAAAGTGAAAAATGACAAAATTCGTAATTTTCACAGCACGCCCTTGTGGCTTGAAAAGTATCAATATGGCGTTAACTACAGACCCACAGGCAAATATCAGGCCATTCCATTTGATAGTTTTGCATATATGGAAAATGGGTTTTTAAAAAACCTATTTTTCCAATAAAAAACGACTTCTTTTGCAGATTCCGGACGAACTATTCGTCGTAAGTTCTATTTCTTGGTACCGTTGGAAGCCCATTGATTATACCTTTCTCCTCGAGCAAGAATTTTTTCATTGTGATCATTTGTCCGGCAGTTATGAGCCCATTTACCGAATGTGGAGCCAACTTCAAGAGGCCGCCACGGGCAAAATAAATTTTCTATTTCAAATCGGAAGACTGATTTGGAATGAAGATTTTGCAAAGTATTTTTTAGTGCCAACGAAAAAGTTTTAATTTTTTTTTAGATTTTTTCGAGTTTTTAAAAAAAATTCAATTTTCCTGAAAAAGTGAAAAATGACAAAATTCGTAATTTTCACAGCACGCCCTTGTGGCTTGAAAAGTATCAATATGGCGTTAACTACAGACCCACAGGCAAATATCAGGCCATTCCATTTGATAGTTTTGCATATATGGAAAATGTGTTTTTAAAAAACCTATTTTTCCAATAAAAAACGACTTCTTTTGCAGATTCCGGACGAACTATTCGTCGTAAGTTCTATTTCTTGGTACCGTTGGAAGCCCATTGATTATACCTTTCTCCTCGAGCAAGAATTTTTTCATTGTGATCATTTGTCCGGCAGTTATGAGCCCATTTACCGAATGTGGAGCCAACTTCAAGAGGCCGCCACGGGCAAAATAAATTTTCTATTTCAAATCGGAAGACTGATTTGGAATGAAGATTTTGCAAAGTATTTTTTAGTGCCAACGGAAAAGATTTAATTTTTTTTTTAGATTTTTTCGAGTTTTTAAAAAAAATTCAATTTTCGTGAAAAATGACAAAATTCGTAATTTTTACAGCACGCCCTTGTGGCTTGAAAAGTATCAATATGGCGTTAACTACAGACCCACAGGCAAATTTCAGGCCATTCCATTCGATAGTTTTGTGTATATGGAAAATGTTTTTAAAAAACCTATTTTTTCAATAAAAAATATGACTTCTTTTGCAGATTGCGGACGAACTATTCGTCGTAAGGACTATTTCTTGGTACCGTTGGAAGCCCATGGATTATACCTTTCTCCTCGAGCAAGAATATTTTCATTGTGATCATTTGTCCGGCAGTTATGAGCCCATTTACCGAATGTGGAGCCAACTTCAAGCGGCCGCCACGGGCAAAATAAATTTTCTATTTCAAATCGGAAGACTGATTTGGAATGAAGATTTTTTACACTATTTTTTAGTGCCAACGAAAAAATTAAAATTTTTTTTTTAGATGTTTCCGAATTTTTTTAAAAAAATTTAATTTTTCTGAAAAAGTGACAAATTTCGTAATTTTCACAGCACGCCCTTGTGGTTTGAAAACTATCAATATGGCGTTAACTGAAAACCCTCGAGCAAAAGAAGTTAATGTGTTACAGGATAAACAACTTTCAGAAAATTGAAAAAAAATATGAGTTTCATGAAATTTCCGTTGGAGAAACAAGTAATATAGAAGAAGTTAATGTTGTTACAGGAAAAGCAACTTTCAGAAAAGTGAAAAAAAGTATGAGTTTCATGAAATTTCCATTGGAGAAATAGTAAATATAGATGAAGTTAATGTGTTACAGGAAAAACAACTTTCAGTAAATTGAAAATAAATATGAGTTTCATGAAATTTCCATTGGAGAAACATTAAATATAGATGAAGTTAATGTGTTACAGGAAAAACAACTTTCAGAAAATTGAAAAAAAATATGAGTTTCATGAAATTTCCGTTTGAGAAACAAGTAATATAGAAGAAGTTAATGTTGTTACAGGAAAAGCAACTTTCAGAAAAGTGAAAAAAAGTATGAGTTTCATGAAATTTCCATTGGAGAAATAGTAAATATAGATGAAGTTAATGTGTTACAGGAAAAACAACTTTCAGTAAATTGAAAAAAAATATGAGTTTCATGAAATTTCCATTGGAGAAACATTAAATATAGATGAAGTTAATGTGTTACCGGAAAAACAACTTTCAGAGAATTGAAAAAAAATATGAGTTTCATGAAATTTCCGTTGGAGAAACAAGAAATATAGAAGAAGTTAATGTGTTACAGGAAAAGCAACTTTCAGAAAAGTGAAAAAAAATATGAGTTTCATGAAATTTCCATTGGAGAAACAAGAAATATAGAAGAAGTTAATGTGTGACAGAAAAAACAACTTTCAGAAAAGTGAAAAAAAAATATGAGTTTTTAGGCTATTTCCATTGGAGAAACAGGAAATATAGAAGAAAAAAGTGTTTTGCAGCGAAAAAAAACCTTCAGAATAAATAAAAATCAAATAAATAAACACAAAATAAAATAAAATTTATATGTGCAAAACGCTTTTTCACGCGATTTCCAGCACTTTTCCACAAATAGAATTGCGGCCGAACTACTAGAGCTATCGACTTGAAATTTGCTCTAGTCTACTAACGGTGATGTTTCCAGTCGATTGGAAGTAGTTAGAAGGCGATCCGAGCACTAGAAATGAAATTTGATTTTTTTTCGTCGGAGGTATTTTTTAAATTTTTTTTTCAAAGTCCAGCTTTGAAATATGATGGAAAAAAAAATTTCTTCAATTTTCTATACTAAATAAATTTTTAAAAAAAAATTTAAGAAAATTTTTTCGAATTTTAATTTTTTAATTTTTTGAAACAAAATTATTCCATGTTGTAAAGCATTAAAAATGATTATATACGTATATTTTTATTTTGGACTTTGAAAAAGTTTTGAACCATTTTCGCCCACTTAAAAAAAGTACTTAACCGGTCGCCGACCATGTTCTGTGGCGACAGGATCCTATACACTTCGCGGCATGACATATTTCCCGACTCCCGATGAAAAACTGCTTTTTCTCCAGCAATTTCCAGACCATTCCCGTTGATAGTTGGGTTTATATGGAAAAATTGGTATTTTTAAACCTTATTTTCCTTTAAAAAACGATTTCTTTTGCAAATTCCGGACGAACTATTCGTCGTAAGGTCTATTGCTTGGTACCGTTGGAAGCCCATAGATTATACCTTTCTCCTCGAGCAAGAATTTTTTCTTTGTGATCATTTGTCCGGCAGTTATGAGCCCATTTACCGAATGTGGAGCCAACTTCAAGAGGCCGCCACGGGCAAAATAAATTTTCTATTTCAAATCGGAAGACTGATTTGGAATGAAGATTTTGCAAAGTATTTTTTAGTGCCAACGAAAAAGTTTTAATTTTTTTTAAGATTTTTTCGAGTTTTTAAAAAAAATTCAATTTTCCTGAAAAAGTGAAAAATGACAAAATTCGTAATTTTCACAGCACGCCCTTGTGGCTTGAAAAGTATCAATATGGCGTTAACTACAGACCCACAGGCAAATATCAGGCCATTCCATTTGATAGTTTTGCATATATGGAAAATGGGTTTTTAAAAAACCTATTTTCCAATAAAAAACGACTTCTTTTGCAGATTCCGGACGAACTATTCGTCGTAAGTTCTATTTCTTGGTACCGTTGGAAGCCCATTGATTATACCTTTCTCCTCGAGCAAGAATTTTTTCATTGTGATCATTTGTCCGGCAGTTATGAGCCCATTTACCGAATGTGGAGCCAACTTCAAGAGGCCGCCACGGGCAAAATAAATTTTCTATTTCAAATCGGAAGACTGATTTGGAATGAAGATTTTGCAAAGTATTTTTTAGTGCCAACGGAAAAGTTTTAATTTTTTTTTTAGATTTTTTCGAGTTTTTAAAAAAAATTCAATTTTCGTGAAAAATGACAAAATTCGTAATTTTTACAGCACGCCCTTGTGGCTTGAAAAGTATCAATATGGCGTTAACTACAGACCCACAGGCAAATTTCAGGCCATTCCATTCGATAGTTTTGTGTATATGGAAAATGTTTTTAAAAAACCTATTTTTTCAATAAAAAATATGACTTCTTTTGCAGATTGCGGACGAACTATTCGTCGTAAGGACTATTTCTTGGTACCGTTGGAAGCCCATGGATTATACCTTTCTCCTCGAGCAAGAATATTTTCATTGTGATCATTTGTCCGGCAGTTATGAGCCCATTTACCGAATGTGGAGCCAACTTCAAGCGGCCGCCACGGGCAAAATAAATTTTCTATTTCAAATCGGAAGACTGATTTGGAATGAAGATTTTTTACACTATTTTTTAGTGCCAACGAAAAAATTAAAATTTTTTTTTTAGATGTTTCCGAGTTTTTTTAAAAAAATTCAATTTTTCTGAAAAAGTGACAAAATTCGTAATTTTCACAGCACGCCCTTGTGGTTTGAAAACTATCAATATGGCGTTAACTGAAAACCATCGAGCAAAAGAAGTTAATGTGTTACAGGATAAACAACTTTCAGAAAAGTGAAAAAAACATGAGTTTCATGAAATTTCCATTGGAGGAACAGTAAATATAGAAGAAGTTAATGTGTTACAGGAAAAGCAACTTTCAGAAAATTGAAAAAAAATATGAGTTTCATGAAATTTCCGTTGGAGAAACAAGTAATATAGAAGAAGTTAATGTTGTTACAGGAAAAGCAACTTTCAGAAAAGTGAAAAAAAGTATGAGTTTCATGAAATTTCCATTGGAGAAATAGTAAATATAGATGAAGTTAATGTGTTACAGGAAAAACAACTTTCAGTAAATTGAAAAAAAATATGAGTTTCATGAAATTTCCATTGGAGAAACATTAAATATAGATGAAGTTAATGTGTTACAGGAAAAACAACTTTCAGAGAATTGAAAAAAAATATGAGTTTCATGAAATTTCCGTTGGAGAAACAAGAAATATAGAAGAAGTTAATGTGTTACAGGAAAAGCAACTTTCAGAAAAGTGAAAAAAAATATGAGTTTCATGAAATTTCCATTGGAGAAACAAGAAATATAGAAGAAGTTAATGTGTGACAGAAAAAACAACTTTCAGAAAAGTGAAAAAAAAATATGAGTTTTTAGGCTATTTCCATTGGAGAAACAGGAAATATAGAAGAAAAAAGTGTTTTGCAGCGAAAAAAACCCTTCAGAATAAATAAAAATCAAATAAATAAACACAAAATAAAATAAAATTTATATGTGCAAAACGCTTTTTCACGCGATTTCCAGCACTTTTCCACAAATAGAATTGCGGCCGAACTACTAGAGCTATCGACTTGAAATTTGCTCTAGTCTACTAACGGTGATGTTTCCAGTCGATTGGAAGTAGTTAGAAGGCGATCCGAGCACTAGAAATGAAATTTGATTTTTTTTCGTCGGAGGTATTTTTTAAATTTTTTTTTCAAAGTCCAGCTTTGAAATATGATGGAAAAAAAAATTTCTTCAATTTTCTATACTAAATAAATTTTTAAAAAAAAATTTAAGAAAATTTTTTCGAATTTTAATTTTTTAATTTTTTGAAACAAAATTATTCCATGTTGTAAAGCATTAAAAATGATTATATACGTATATTTTTATTTTGGACTTTGAAAAAGTTTTGAACCATTTTCGCCCACTTAAAAAAAGTACTTAACCGGTCGCCGACCATGTTCTGTGGCGACAGGATCCTATACACTTCGCGGCATGACATATTTCCCGACTCCCGATGAAAAACTGCTTTTTCTCCAGCAATTTCCAGACCATTCCCGTTGATAGTTGGGTTTATATGGAAAAATTGGTATTTTTAAACCTTATTTTCCTTTAAAAAACGATTTCTTTTGCAAATTCCGGACGAACTATTCGTCGTAAGGTCTATTGCTTGGTACCGTTGGAAGCCCATAGATTATACCTTTCTCCTCGAGCAAGAATTTTTTCTTTGTGATCATTTGTCCGGCAGTTATGAGCCCATTTACCGAATGTGGAGCCAACTTCAAGAGGCCGCCACGGGCAAAATAAATTTTCTATTTCAAATCGGAAGACTGATTTGGAATGAAGATTTTGCAAAGTATTTTTTAGTGCCAACGAAAAAGTTTTAATTTTTTTTAAGATTTTTTCGAGTTTTTAAAAAAAATTCAATTTTCCTGAAAAAGTGAAAAATGACAAAATTCGTAATTTTCACAGCACGCCCTTGTGGCTTGAAAAGTATCAATATGGCGTTAACTACAGACCCACAGGCAAATATCAGGCCATTCCATTTGATAGTTTTGCATATATGGAAAATGGGTTTTTAAAAAACCTATTTTCCAATAAAAAACGACTTCTTTTGCAGATTCCGGACGAACTATTCGTCGTAAGTTCTATTTCTTGGTACCGTTGGAAGCCCATTGATTATACCTTTCTCCTCGAGCAAGAATTTTTTCATTGTGATCATTTGTCCGGCAGTTATGAGCCCATTTACCGAATGTGGAGCCAACTTCAAGAGGCCGCCACGGGCAAAATAAATTTTCTATTTCAAATCGGAAGACTGATTTGGAATGAAGATTTTGCAAAGTATTTTTTAGTGCCAACGGAAAAGTTTTAATTTTTTTTTTAGATTTTTTCGAGTTTTTAAAAAAAATTCAATTTTCGTGAAAAATGACAAAATTCGTAATTTTTACAGCACGCCCTTGTGGCTTGAAAAGTATCAATATGGCGTTAACTACAGACCCACAGGCAAATTTCAGGCCATTCCATTCGATAGTTTTGTGTATATGGAAAATGTTTTTAAAAAACCTATTTTTTCAATAAAAAATATGACTTCTTTTGCAGATTGCGGACGAACTATTCGTCGTAAGGACTATTTCTTGGTACCGTTGGAAGCCCATGGATTATACCTTTCTCCTCGAGCAAGAATATTTTCATTGTGATCATTTGTCCGGCAGTTATGAGCCCATTTACCGAATGTGGAGCCAACTTCAAGCGGCCGCCACGGGCAAAATAAATTTTCTATTTCAAATCGGAAGACTGATTTGGAATGAAGATTTTTTACACTATTTTTTAGTGCCAACGAAAAAATTAAAATTTTTTTTTTAGATGTTTCCGAGTTTTTTTAAAAAAATTCAATTTTTCTGAAAAAGTGACAAAATTCGTAATTTTCACAGCACGCCCTTGTGGTTTGAAAACTATCAATATGGCGTTAACTGAAAACCATCGAGCAAAAGAAGTTAATGTGTTACAGGATAAACAACTTTCAGAAAAGTGAAAAAAACATGAGTTTCATGAAATTTCCATTGGAGGAACAGTAAATATAGAAGAAGTTAATGTGTTACAGGAAAAGCAACTTTCAGAAAATTGAAAAAAAATATGAGTTTCATGAAATTTCCGTTGGAGAAACAAGTAATATAGAAGAAGT
Source organism: Troglohyphantes excavatus (assembly GCA_963932185.1). Lineage (NCBI taxonomy): Eukaryota > Metazoa > Arthropoda > Arachnida > Araneae > Linyphiidae > Troglohyphantes > Troglohyphantes excavatus. The sequence continues at coordinate 69,332,021 of OZ010675.1, forward strand.
TAATGTTGTTACAGGAAAAGCAACTTTCAGAAAAGTGAAAAAAAGTATGAGTTTCATGAAATTTCCATTGGAGAAATAGTAAATATAGATGAAGTTAATGTGTTACAGGAAAAACAACTTTCAGTAAATTGAAAAAAAATATGAGTTTCATGAAATTTCCATTGGAGAAACATTAAATATAGATGAAGTTAATGTGTTACAGGAAAAACAACTTTCAGAGAATTGAAAAAAAATATGAGTTTCATGAAATTTCCGTTGGAGAAACAAGAAATATAGAAGAAGTTAATGTGTTACAGGAAAAGCAACTTTCAGAAAAGTGAAAAAAAATATGAGTTTCATGAAATTTCCATTGGAGAAACAAGAAATATAGAAGAAGTTAATGTGTGACAGAAAAAACAACTTTCAGAAAAGTGAAAAAAAAATATGAGTTTTTAGGCTATTTCCATTGGAGAAACAGGAAATATAGAAGAAAAAAGTGTTTTGCAGCGAAAAAAACCCTTCAGAATAAATAAAAATCAAATAAATAAACACAAAATAAAATAAAATTTATATGTGCAAAACGCTTTTTCACGCGATTTCCAGCACTTTTCCACAAATAGAATTGCGGCCGAACTACTAGAGCTATCGACTTGAAATTTGCTCTAGTCTACTAACGGTGATGTTTCCAGTCGATTGGAAGTAGTTAGAAGGCGATCCGAGCACTAGAAATGAAATTTGATTTTTTTTCGTCGGAGGTATTTTTTAAATTTTTTTTTCAAAGTCCAGCTTTGAAATATGATGGAAAAAAAAATTTCTTCAATTTTCTATACTAAATAAATTTTTAAAAAAAAATTTAAGAAAATTTTTTCGAATTTTAATTTTTTAATTTTTTGAAACAAAATTATTCCATGTTGTAAAGCATTAAAAATGATTATATACGTATATTTTTATTTTGGACTTTGAAAAAGTTTTGAACCATTTTCGCCCACTTAAAAAAAGTACTTAACCGGTCGCCGACCATGTTCTGTGGCGACAGGATCCTATACACTTCGCGGCATGACATATTTCCCGACTCCCGATGAAAAACTGCTTTTTCTCCAGCAATTTCCAGACCATTCCCGTTGATAGTTGGGTTTATATGGAAAAATTGGTATTTTTAAACCTTATTTTCCTTTAAAAAACGATTTCTTTTGCAAATTCCGGACGAACTATTCGTCGTAAGGTCTATTGCTTGGTACCGTTGGAAGCCCATAGATTATACCTTTCTCCTCGAGCAAGAATTTTTTCTTTGTGATCATTTGTCCGGCAGTTATGAGCCCATTTCCCGAATGTGGAGCCAACTTCAAGAGGCCGCCACGGGCAAAATAAATTTTCTATTTCAAATCGGAAGACTGATTTGGAATGAAGATTTTGCAAAGTATTTTTTAGTGCCAACGAAAAAGTTTTAATTTTTTTTTAGATTTTTTCGAGTTTTTAAAAAAAATTCAATTTTCCTGAAAAAGTGAAAAATGACAAAATTCGTAATTTTCACAGCACGCCCTTGTGGCTTGAAAAGTATCAATATGGCGTTAACTACAGACCCACAGGCAAATATCAGGCCATTCCATTTGATAGTTTTGCATATATGGAAAATGGGTTTTTAAAAAACCTATTTTTCCAATAAAAAACGACTTTTTTTGCAGATTCCGGACGAACTATTCGTCGTAAGTTCTATTTCTTGGTACCGTTGGAAGCCCATTGATTATACCTTTCTCCTCGAGCAAGAATTTTTTCATTGTGATCATTTGTCCGGCAGTTATGAGCCCATTTACCGAATGTGGAGCCAACTTCAAGAGACCGCCACGGGCAAAATAAATTTTCTATTTCAAATCGGAAGACTGATTTGGAATGAAGATTTTGCAAAGTATTTTTTAGTGCCAACGAAAAAGTTTTAATTTTTTTTTAGATTTTTTCGAGTTTTTAAAAAAAATTCAATTTTCCTGAAAAAGTGAAAAATGACAAAATTCGTAATTTTCACAGCACGCCCTTGTGGCTTGAAAAGTATCAATATGGCGTTAACTACAGACCCACAGGCAAATATCAGGCCATTCCATTTGATAGTTTTGCATATATGGAAAATGGGTTTTTAAAAAACCTATTTTTCCAATAAAAAACGACTTCTTTTGCAGATTCCGGACGAACTATTCGTCGTAAGTTCTATTTCTTGGTACCGTTGGAAGCCCATTGATTATACCTTTCTCCTCGAGCAAGAATTTTTTCATTGTGATCATTTGTCCGGCAGTTATGAGCCCATTTACCGAATGTGGAGCCAACTTCAAGAGGCCGCCACGGGCAAAATAAATTTTCTATTTCAAATCGGAAGACTGATTTGGAATGAAGATTTTGCAAAGTATTTTTTAGTGCCAACGAAAAAGTTTTAATTTTTTTTTAGATTTTTTCGAGTTTTTAAAAAAAATTCAATTTTCCTGAAAAAGTGAAAAATGACAAAATTCGTAATTTTCACAGCACGCCCTTGTGGCTTGAAAAGTATCAATATGGCGTTAACTACAGACCCACAGGCAAATATCAGGCCATTCCATTTGATAGTTTTGCATATATGGAAAATGTGTTTTTAAAAAACCTCTTTTTCCAATAAAAAACGACTTCTTTTGCAGATTCCGGACGAACTATTCGTCGTAAGTTCTATTTCTTGGTACCGTTGGAAGCCCATTGATTATACCTTTCTCCTCGAGCAAGAATTTTTTCATTGTGATCATTTGTCCGGCAGTTATGAGCCCATTTACCGAATGTGGAGCCAACTTCAAGAGGCCGCCACGGGCAAAATAAATTTTCTATTTCAAATCGGAAGACTGATTTGGAAAGAAGATTTTGCAAAGTATTTTTTAGTGCCAACGGAAAAGTTTTAATTTTTTTTTTAGATTTTTTCGAGTTTTTAAAAAAAATTCAATTTTCGTGAAAAATGACAAAATTCGTAATTTTTACAGCACGCCCTTGTGGCTTGAAAAGTATCAATATGGCGTTAACTACAGACCCACAGGCAAATTTCAGGCCATTCCATTCGATAGTTTTGTGTATATGGAAAATGTTTTTAAAAAACCTATTTTTTCAATAAAAAATATGACTTCTTTTGCAGATTGCGGACGAACTATTCGTCGTAAGGACTATTTCTTGGTACCGTTGGAAGCCCATGGATTATACCTTTCTCCTCGAGCAAGAATATTTTCATTGTGATCATTTGTCCGGCAGTTATGAGCCCATTTACCGAATGTGGAGCCAACTTCAAGCGGCCGCCACGGGCAAAATAAATTTTCTATTTCAAATCGGAAGACTGATTTGGAATGAAGATTTTTTACACTATTTTTTAGTGCCAACGAAAAAATTAAAATTTTTTTTTTAGATGTTTCCGAGTTTTTTTAAAAAAATTCAATTTTTCTGAAAAAGTGACAAAATTCGTAATTTTCACAGCACGCCCTTGTGGTTTGAAAACTATCAATATGGCGTTAACTGAAAACCCTCGAGCAAAAGAAGTTAATGTGTTACAGGATAAACAACTTTCAGAAAAGTGAAAAAAACATGAGTTTCATGAAATTTCCATTGGAGGAACAGTAAATATAGAAGAAGTTAATGTGTTACAGGAAAAGCAACTTTCAGAAAATTGAAAAAAAATATGAGTTTCATGAAATTTCCGTTGGAGAAACAAGTAATATAGAAGAAGTTAATGTTGTTACAGGAAAAGCAACTTTCAGAAAAGTGAAAAAAAGTATGAGTTTCATGAAATTTCCATTGGAGAAATAGTAAATATAGATGAAGTTAATGTGTTACAGGAAAAACAACTTTCAGTAAATTGAAAAAAAATATGAGTTTCATGAAATTTCCATTGGAGAAACATTAAATATAGATGAAGTTAATGTGTTACAGGAAAAACAACTTTCAGAGAATTGAAAAAAAATATGAGTTTCATGAAATTTCCGTTGGAGAAACAAGAAATATAGAAGAAGTTAATGTGTTACAGGAAAAGCAACTTTCAGAAAAGTGAAAAAAAATATGAGTTTCATGAAATTTCCATTGGAGAAACAAGAAATATAGAAGAAGTTAATGTGTTACAGAAAAAACAACTTTCAGAAAAGTGAAAAAAAAATATGAGTTTTTAGGCTATTTCCATTAGAGAAACAGGAAATATAGAAGAAAAAAGTGTTTTGCAGCGAAAAAAAACCTTCAGAATAAATAAATATCAAATAAATAAACACAAAAATAAAATAAAATTTATATGTGCAAAACGCTTTTTCACGCGATTTCCAGCACTTTTCCACAAATAGAATTGCGGCCGAACTACTAGAGCTATCGACTTGAAATTTGCTCTAGTCTACTAACGGTGATGTTTCCAGTCGATTGGAAGTAGTTAGAAGGCGATCCGAGCACTAGAAATGAAATTTGATTTTTTTTCGTCGGAGGTATTTTTTAAATTTTTTTTTCAAAGTCCAGCTTTGAAATATGATGGAAAAAAAAATTTCTTCAATTTTCTATACTAAATAAATTTTTAAAAAAAAATTTAAGAAAATTTTTTCGAATTTTAATTTTTTAATTTTTTGAAACAAAATTATTCCATGTTGTAAAGCATTAAAAATGATTATATACGTATATTTTTATTTTGGACTTTGAAAAAGTTTTGAACCATTTTCGCCCACTTAAAAAAAGTACTTAACCGGTCGCCGACCATGTTCTGTGGCGACAGGATCCTATACACTTCGCGGCATGACATATTTCCCGACTCCCGATGAAAAACTGCTTTTTCTCCAGCAATTTCCAGACCATTCCCGTTGATAGTTGGGTTTATATGGAAAAATTGGTATTTTTAAACCTTATTTTCCTTTAAAAAACGATTTCTTTTGCAAATTCCGGACGAACTATTCGTCGTAAGGTCTATTGCTTGGTACCGTTGGAAGCCCATAGATTATACCTTTCTCCTCGAGCAAGAATTTTTTCATTGTGATCATTTGTCCGGCAGTTATGAGCCCATTTACCGAATGTGGAGCCAACTTCAAGAGGCCGCCACGGGCAAAATAAATTTTCTATTTCAAATCGGAAGACTGATTTGGAATGAAGATTTTGCAAAGTATTTTTTAGTGCCAACGAAAAAGTTTTAATTTTTTTTTAGATTTTTTCGAGTTTTTAAAAAAAATTCAATTTTCCTGAAAAAGTGAAAAATGACAAAATTCGTAATTTTCACAGCACGCCCTTGTGGCTTGAAAAGTATCAATATGGCGTTAACTACAGACCCACAGGCAAATATCAGGCCATTCCATTTGATAGTTTTGCATATATGGAAAATGGGTTTTTAAAAAACCTATTTTTCCAATAAAAAACGACTTTTTTTGCAGATTCCGGACGAACTATTCGTCGTAAGTTCTATTTCTTGGTACCGTTGGAAGCCCATTGATTATACCTTTCTCCTCGAGCAAGAATTTTTTCATTGTGATCATTTGTCCGGCAGTTATGAGCCCATTTACCGAATGTGGAGCCAACTTCAAGAGACCGCCACGGGCAAAATAAATTTTCTATTTCAAATCGGAAGACTGATTTGGAATGAAGATTTTGCAAAGTATTTTTTAGTGCCAACGAAAAAGTTTTAATTTTTTTTTAGATTTTTTCGAGTTTTTAAAAAAAATTCAATTTTCCTGAAAAAGTGAAAAATGACAAAATTCGTAATTTTCACAGCACGCCCTTGTGGCTTGAAAAGTATCAATATGGCGTTAACTACAGACCCACAGGCAAATATCAGGCCATTCCATTTGATAGTTTTGCATATATGGAAAATGGGTTTTTAAAAAACCTATTTTTCCAATAAAAAACGACTTCTTTTGCAGATTCCGGACGAACTATTCGTCGTAAGTTCTATTTCTTGGTACCGTTGGAAGCCCATTGATTATACCTTTCTCCTCGAGCAAGAATTTTTTCATTGTGATCATTTGTCCGGCAGTTATGAGCCCATTTACCGAATGTGGAGCCAACTTCAAGAGGCCGCCACGGGCAAAATAAATTTTCTATTTCAAATCGGAAGACTGATTTGGAATGAAGATTTTGCAAAGTATTTTTTAGTGCCAACGAAAAAGTTTTAATTTTTTTTTAGATTTTTTCGAGTTTTTAAAAAAAATTCAATTTTCCTGAAAAAGTGAAAAATGACAAAATTCGTAATTTTCACAGCACGCCCTTGTGGCTTGAAAAGTATCAATATGGCGTTAACTACAGACCCACAGGCAAATATCAGGCCATTCCATTTGATAGTTTTGCATATATGGAAAATGTGTTTTTAAAAAACCTATTTTTCCAATAAAAAACGACTTCTTTTGCAGATTCCGGACGAACTATTCGTCGTAAGTTCTATTTCTTGGTACCGTTGGAAGCCCATTGATTATACCTTTCTCCTCGAGCAAGAATTTTTTCATTGTGATCATTTGTCCGGCAGTTATGAGCCCATTTACCGAATGTGGAGCCAACTTCAAGAGGCCGCCACGGGCAAAATAAATTTTCTATTTCAAATCGGAAGACTGATTTGGAATGAAGATTTTGCAAAGTATTTTTTAGTGCCAACGGAAAAGTTTTAATTTTTTTTTTAGATTTTTTCGAGTTTTTAAAAAAAATTCAATTTTCGTGAAAAATGACAAAATTCGTAATTTTTACAGCACGCCCTTGTGGCTTGAAAAGTATCAATATGGCGTTAACTACAGACCCACAGGCAAATTTCAGGCCATTCCATTCGATAGTTTTGTGTATATGGAAAATGTTTTTAAAAAACCTATTTTTTCAATAAAAAATATGACTTCTTTTGCAGATTGCGGACGAACTATTCGTCGTAAGGACTATTTCTTGGTACCGTTGGAAGCCCATGGATTATACCTTTCTCCTCGAGCAAGAATATTTTCATTGTGATCATTTGTCCGGCAGTTATGAGCCCATTTACCGAATGTGGAGCCAACTTCAAGCGGCCGCCACGGGCAAAATAAATTTTCTATTTCAAATCGGAAGACTGATTTGGAATGAAGATTTTTTACACTATTTTTTAGTGCCAACGAAAAAATTAAAATTTTTTTTTTAGATGTTTCCGAGTTTTTTTAAAAAAATTCAATTTTTCTGAAAAAGTGACAAAATTCGTAATTTTCACAGCACGCCCTTGTGGTTTGAAAACTATCAATATGGCGTTAACTGAAAACCCTCGAGCAAAAGAAGTTAATGTGTTACAGGATAAACAACTTTCAGAAAAGTGAAAAAAACATGAGTTTCATGAAATTTCCATTGGAGGAACAGTAAATATAGAAGAAGTTAATGTGTTACAGGAAAAGCAACTTTCAGAAAATTGAAAAAAAATATGAGTTTCATGAAATTTCCGTTGGAGAAACAAGTAATATAGAAGAAGTTAATGTTGTTACAGGAAAAGCAACTTTCAGAAAAGTGAAAAAAAGTATGAGTTTCATGAAATTTCCATTGGAGAAATAGTAAATATAGATGAAGTTAATGTGTTACAGGAAAAACAACTTTCAGTAAATTGAAAAAAAATATGAGTTTCATGAAATTTCCATTGGAGAAACATTAAATATAGATGAAGTTAATGTGTTACAGGAAAAACAACTTTCAGAGAATTGAAAAAAAATATGAGTTTCATGAAATTTCCGTTGGAGAAACAAGAAATATAGAAGAAGTTAATGTGTTACAGGAAAAGCAACTTTCAGAAAAGTGAAAAAAAATATGAGTTTCATGAAATTTCCATTGGAGAAACAAGAAATATAGAAGAAGTTAATGTGTTACAGAAAAAACAACTTTCAGAAAAGTGAAAAAAAAAATATGAGTTTTTAGGCTATTTCCATTAGAGAAACAGGAAATATAGAAGAAAAAAGTGTTTTGCAGCGAAAAAAAACCTTCAGAATAAATAAATATCAAATAAATAAACACAAAAATAAAATAAAATTTATATGTGCAAAACGCTTTTTCACGCGATTTCCAGCACTTTTCCACAAATAGAATTGCGGCCGAACTACTAGAGCTATCGACTTGAAATTTGCTCTAGTCTACTAACGGTGATGTTTCCAGTCGATTGGAAGTAGTTAGAAGGCGATCCGAGCACTAGAAATGAAATTTGATTTTTTTTCGTCGGAGGTATTTTTTAAATTTTTTTTTCAAAGTCCAGCTTTGAAATATGATGGAAAAAAAAATTTCTTCAATTTTCTATACTAAATAAATTTTTAAAAAAAAATTTAAGAAAATTTTTTCGAATTTTAATTTTTTAATTTTTTGAAACAAAATTATTCCATGTTGTAAAGCATTAAAAATGATTATATACGTATATTTTTATTTTGGACTTTGAAAAAGTTTTGAACCATTTTCGCCCACTTAAAAAAAGTACTTAACCGGTCGCCGACCATGTTCTGTGGCGACAGGATCCTATACACTTCGCGGCATGACATATTTCCCGACTCCCGATGAAAAACTGCTTTTTCTCCAGCAATTTCCAGACCATTCCCGTTGATAGTTGGGTTTATATGGAAAAATTGGTATTTTTAAACCTTATTTTCCTTTAAAAAACGATTTCTTTTGCAAATTCCGGACGAACTATTCGTCGTAAGGTCTATTGCTTGGTACCGTTGGAAGCCCATAGATTATACCTTTCTCCTCGAGCAAGAATTTTTTCATTGTGATCATTTGTCCGGCAGTTATGAGCCCATTTACCGAATGTGGAGCCAACTTCAAGAGGCCGCCACGGGCAAAATAAATTTTCTATTTCAAATCGGAAGACTGATTTGGAATGAAGATTTTGCAAAGTATTTTTTAGTGCCAACGAAAAAGTTTTAATTTTTTTTTAGATTTTTTCGAGTTTTTAAAAAAAATTCAATTTTCCTGAAAAAGTGAAAAATGACAAAATTCGTAATTTTCACAGCACGCCCTTGTGGCTTGAAAAGTATCAATATGGCGTTAACTACAGACCCACAGGCAAATATCAGGCCATTCCATTTGATAGTTTTGCATATATGGAAAATGGGTTTTTAAAAAACCTATTTTTCCAATAAAAAACGACTTCTTTTGCAGATTCCGGACGAACTATTCGTCGTAAGTTCTATTTCTTGGTACCGTTGGAAGCCCATTGATTATACCTTTCTCCTCGAGCAAGAATTTTTTCATTGTGATCATTTGTCCGGCAGTTATAAGCCCATTTACCGAATGTGGAGCCAACTTCAAGAGGCCGCCACGGGCAAAATAAATTTTCTATTTCAAATCGGAAGACTGATTTGGAATGAAGATTTTGCAAAGTATTTTTTAGTGCCAACGGAAAAGATTTAATTTTTTTTTTAGATTTTTTCGAGTTTTTAAAAAAAATTCAATTTTCGTGAAAAATGACAAAATTCGTAATTTTTACAGCACGCCCTTGTGGCTTGAAAAGTATCAATATGGCGTTAACTACAGACCCACAGGCAAATTTCAGGCCATTCCATTCGATAGTTTTGTGTATATGGAAAATGTTTTTAAAAAACCTATTTTTTCAATAAAAAATATGACTTCTTTTGCAGATTGCGGACGAACTATTCGTCGTAAGGACTATTTCTTGGTACCGTTGGAAGCCCATGGATTATACCTTTCTCCTCGAGCAAGAATATTTTCATTGTGATCATTTGTCCGGCAGTTATGAGCCCATTTACCGAATGTGGAGCCAACTTCAAGCGGCCGCCACGGGCAAAATAAATTTTCTATTTCAAATCGGAAGACTGATTTGGAATGAAGATTTTTTACACTATTTTTTAGTGCCAACGAAAAAATTAAAATTTTTTTTTTAGATGTTTCCGAGTTTTTTTAAAAAAATTCAATTTTTCTGAAAAAGTGACAAAATTCGTAATTTTCACAGCACGCCCTTGTGGTTTGAAAACTATCAATATGGCGTTAACTGAAAACCCTCGAGCAAAAGAAGTTAATGTGTTACAGGATAAACAACTTTCAGAAAAGTGAAAAAAACATGAGTTTCATGAAATTTCCATTGGAGGAACAGTAAATATAGAAGAAGTTAATGTGTTACAGGAAAAGCAACTTTCAGAAAATTGAAAAAAAATATGAGTTTCATGAAATTTCCGTTGGAGAAACAAGTAATATAGAAGAAGTTAATGTTGTTACAGGAAAAGCAACTTTCAGAAAAGTGAAAAAAAGTATGAGTTTCATGAAATTTCCATTGGAGAAATAGTAAATATAGATGAAGTTAATGTGTTACAGGAAAAACAACTTTCAGTAAATTGAAAAAAAATATGAGTTTCATGAAATTTCCATTGGAGAAACATTAAATATAGATGAAGTTAATGTGTTACAGGAAAAACAACTTTCAGAGAATTGAAAAAAAATATGAGTTTCATGAAATTTCCGTTGGAGAAACAAGAAATATAGAAGAAGTTAATGTGTTACAGGAAAAGCAACTTTCAGAAAAGTGAAAAAAAATATGAGTTTCATGAAATTTCCATTGGAGAAACAAGAAATATAGAAGAAGTTAATGTGTTACAGAAAAAACAACTTTCAGAAAAGTGAAAAAAAAATATGAGTTTTTAGGCTATTTCCATTAGAGAAACAGGAAATATAGAAGAAAAAAGTGTTTTGCAGCGAAAAAAAACCTTCAGAATAAATAAATATCAAATAAATAAACACAAAAATAAAATAAAATTTATATGTGCAAAACGCTTTTTCACGCGATTTCCAGCACTTTTCCACAAATAGAATTGCGGCCGAACTACTAGAGCTATCGACTTGAAATTTGCTCTAGTCTACTAACGGTGATGTTTCCAGTCGATTGGAAGTAGTTAGAAGGCGATCCGAGCACTAGAAATGAAATTTGATTTTTTTTCGTCGGAGGTATTTTTTAAATTTTTTTTTCAAAGTCCAGCTTTGAAATATGATGGAAAAAAAAATTTCTTCAATTTTCTATACTAAATAAATTTTTAAAAAAAAATTTAAGAAAATTTTTTCGAATTTTAATTTTTTAATTTTTTGAAACAAAATTATTCCATGTTGTAAAGCATTAAAAATGATTATATACGTATATTTTTATTTTGGACTTTGAAAAAGTTTTGAACCATTTTCGCCCACTTAAAAAAAGTACTTAACCGGTCGCCGACCATGTTCTGTGGCGACAGGATCCTATACACTTCGCGGCATGACATATTTCCCGACTCCCGATGAAAAACTGCTTTTTCTCCAGCAATTTCCAGACCATTCCCGTTGATAGTTGGGTTTATATGGAAAAATTGGTATTTTTAAACCTTATTTTCCTTTAAAAAACGATTTCTTTTGCAAATTCCGGACGAACTATTCGTCGTTAGGTCTATTGCTTGGTACCGTTGGAAGCCCATAGATTATACCTTTCTCCTCGAGCAAGAATTTTTTCATTGTGATCATTTGTCCGGCAGTTATGAGCCCATTTACCGAATGTGGAGCCAACTTCAAGAGGCCGCCACGGGCAAAATAAATTTTCTATTTCAAATCGGAAGACTGATTTGGAATGAAGATTTTGCAAAGTATTTTTTAGTGCCAACGAAAAAGTTTTAATTTTTTTTTAGATTTTTTCGAGTTTTTAAAAAAAATTCAATTTTCCTGAAAAAGTGAAAAATGACAAAATTCGTAATTTTCACAGCACGCCCTTGTGGCTTGAAAAGTATCAATATGGCGTTAACTACAGACCCACAGGCAAATATCAGGCCATTCCATTTGATAGTTTTGCATATATGGAAAATGGGTTTTTAAAAAACCTATTTTTCCAATAAAAAACGACTTCTTTTGCAGATTCCGGACGAACTATTCGTCGTAAGTTCTATTTCTTGGTACCGTTGGAAGCCCATTGATTATACCTTTCTCCTCGAGCAAGAATTTTTTCATTGTGATCATTTGTCCGGCAGTTATAAGCCCATTTACCGAATGTGGAGCCAACTTCAAGAGGCCGCCACGGGCAAAATAAATTTTCTATTTCAAATCGGAAGACTGATTTGGAATGAAGATTTTGCAAAGTATTTTTTAGTGCCAACGGAAAAGATTTAATTTTTTTTTTAGATTTTTTCGAGTTTTTAAAAAAAATTCAATTTTCGTGAAAAATGACAAAATTCGTAATTTTTACAGCACGCCCTTGTGGCTTGAAAAGTATCAATATGGCGTTAACTACAGACCCACAGGCAAATTTCAGGCCATTCCATTCGATAGTTTTGTGTATATGGAAAATGTTTTTAAAAAACCTATTTTTTCAATAAAAAATATGACTTCTTTTGCAGATTGCGGACGAACTATTCGTCGTAAGGACTATTTCTTGGTACCGTTGGAAGCCCATGGATTATACCTTTCTCCTCGAGCAAGAATATTTTCATTGTGATCATTTGTCCGGCAGTTATGAGCCCATTTACCGAATGTGGAGCCAACTTCAAGCGGCCGCCACGGGCAAAATAAATTTTCTATTTCAAATCGGAAGACTGATTTGGAATGAAGATTTTGCAAAGTATTTTTTAGTGCCAACGAAAAAGTTTTAATTTTTTTTTAGATTTTTTCGAGTTTTTAAAAAAAATTCAATTTTCCTGAAAAAGTGAAAAATGACAAAATTCGTAATTTTCACAGCACGCCCTTGTGGCTTGAAAAGTATCAATATGGCGTTAACTACAGACCCACAGGCAAATATCAGGCCATTCCATTTGATAGTTTTGCATATATGGAAAATGGGTTTTTAAAAAACCTATTTTTCCAATAAAAAACGACTTCTTTTGCAGATTCCGGACGAACTATTCGTCGTAAGTTCTATTTCTTGGTACCGTTGGAAGCCCATTGATTATACCTTTCTCCTCGAGCAAGAATTTTTTCATTGTGATCATTTGTCCGGCAGTTATGAGCCCATTTACCGAATGTGGAGCCAACTTCAAGAGGCCGCCACGGGCAAAATAAATTTTCTATTTCAAATCGGAAGACTGATTTGGAATGAAGATTTTGCAAAGTATTTTTTAGTGCCAACGGAAAAGTTTTAATTTTTTTTTTAGATTTTTTCGAGTTTTTAAAAAAAATTCAATTTTCGTGAAAAATGACAAAATTCGTCATTTTTACAGCACGCCCTTGTGGCTTGAAAAGTATCAATATGGCGTTAACTACAGACCCACAGGCAAATTTCAGGCCATTCCATTCGATAGTTTTGTGTATATGGAAAATGTTTTTAAAAAACCTATTTTTTCAATAAAAAATATGACTTCTTTTGCAGATTGCGGACGAACTATTCGTCGTAAGGACTATTTCTTGGTACCGTTGGAAGCCCATGGATTATACCTTTCTCCTCGAGCAAGAATATTTTCATTGTGATCATTTGTCCGGCAGTTATGAGCCCATTTACCGAATGTGGAGCCAACTTCAAGCGGCCGCCACGGGCAAAATAAATTTTCTATTTCAAATCGGAAGACTGATTTGGAATGAAGATTTTTTACACTATTTTTTAGTGCCAACGAAAAAATTAAAATTTTTTTTTTAGATGTTTCCGAGTTTTTTTAAAAAAAATTCAATTTTTCTGAAAAAGTGACAAAATTCGTAATTTTCACAGCACGCCCTTGTGGTTTGAAAACTATCAATATGGCGTTAACTGAAAACCCTCGAGCAAAAGAAGTTAATGTGTTACAGGATAAACAACTTTCAGAAAAGTGAAAAAAACATGAGTTTCATGAAATTTCCATTGGAGGAACAGTAAATATAGAAGAAGTTAATGTGTTACAGGAAAAGCAACTTTCAGAAAATTGAAAAAAAATATGAGTTTCATGAAATTTCCGTTGGAGAAACAAGTAATATAGAAGAAGTTAATGTTGTTATAGGAAAAGCAACTTTCAGAAAAGTGAAAAAAAGTATGAGTTTCATGAAATTTCCATTGGAGAAATAGTAAATATAGATGAAGTTAATGTGTTACAGGAAAAACAACTTTCAGTAAATTGAAAAAAAATATGAGTTTCATGAAATTTCCATTGGAGAAACATTAAATATAGATGAAGTTAATGTGTTACAGGAAAAACAACTTTCAGAGAATTGAAAAAAAATATGAGTTTCATGAAATTTCCGTTGGAGAAACAAGAAATATAGAAGAAGTTAATGTGTTACAGGAAAAGCAACTTTCAGAAAAGTGAAAAAAAATATGAGTTTCATGAAATTTCCATTGGAGAAACAAGAAATATAGAAGAAGTTAATGTGTTACAGAAAAAACAACTTTCAGAAAAGTGAAAAAAAAATATGAGTTTTTAGGCTATTTCCATTAGAGAAACAGGAAATATAGAAGAAAAAAGTGTTTTGCAGCGAAAAAAAACCTTCAGAATAAATAAATATCAAATAAATAAACACAAAAATAAAATAAAATTTATATGTGCAAAACGCTTTTTCACGCGATTTCCAGCACTTTTCCACAAATAGAATTGCGGCCGAACTACTAGAGCTATCGACTTGAAATTTGCTCTAGTCTACTAACGGTGATGTTTCCAGTCGATTGGAAGTAGTTAGAAGGCGATCCGAGCACTAGAAATGAAATTTGATTTTTTTTCGTCGGAGGTATTTTTTAAATTTTTTTTTCAAAGTCCAGCTTTGAAATATGATGGAAAAAAAAATTTCTTCAATTTTCTATACTAAATAAATTTTTAAAAAAAAATTTAAGAAAATTTTTTCGAATTTTAATTTTTTAATTTTTTGAAACAAAATTATTCCATGTTGTAAAGCATTAAAAATGATTATATACGTATATTTTTATTTTGGACTTTGAAAAAGTTTTGAACCATTTTCGCCCACTTAAAAAAAGTACTTAACCGGTCGCCGACCATGTTCTGTGGCGACAGGATCCTATACACTTCGCGGCATGACATATTTCCCGACTCCCGATGAAAAACTGCTTTTTCTCCAGCAATTTCCAGACCATTCCCGTTGATAGTTGGGTTTATATGGAAAAATTGGTATTTTTAAACCTTATTTTCCTTTAAAAAACGATTTCTTTTGCAAATTCCGGACGAACTATTCGTCGTAAGGTCTATTGCTTGGTACCGTTGGAAGCCCATAGATTATACCTTTCTCCTCGAGCAAGAATTTTTTCATTGTGATCATTTGTCCGGCAGTTATGAGCCCATTTACCGAATGTGGAGCCAACTTCAAGAGGCCGCCACGGGCAAAATAAATTTTCTATTTCAAATCGGAAGACTGATTTGGAATGAAGATTTTGCAAAGTATTTTTTAGTGCCAACGAAAAAGTTTTAATTTTTTTTTAGATTTTTTCGAGTTTTTAAAAAAAATTCAATTTTCCTGAAAAAGTGAAAAATGACAAAATTCGTAATTTTCACAGCACGCCCTTGTGGCTTGAAAAGTATCAATATGGCGTTAACTACAGACCCACAGGCAAATATCAGGCCATTCCATTTGATAGTTTTGCATATATGGAAAATGGGTTTTTAAAAAACCTATTTTTCCAATAAAAAACGACTTCTTTTGCAGATTCCGGACGAACTATTCGTCGTAAGTTCTATTTCTTGGTACCGTTGGAAGCCCATTGATTATACCTTTCTCCTCGAGCAAGAATTTTTTCATTGTGATCATTTGTCCGGCAGTTATGAGCCCATTTACCGAATGTGGAGCCAACTTCAAGCGGCCGCCATGGGCAAAATAAATTTTCTATTTCAAATCGGAAGACTGATTTGGAATGAAGATTTTTTACACTATTTTTTAGTGCCAACGAAAAAATTAAAAAAATTTTTTTTAGATGTTTCCGAGTTTTTTTAAAAAAATTCAATTTTTCTGAAAAAATGACAAAATTCGTAATTTTCACAGCACGCCCTTGTGGTTTGAAAACTATCAATATGGCGTTAACTGAAAACCCTCGAGCAAAAGAAGTTAATGTGTTACAGGATAAAAAACTTTCAGAAAAGTGAAAAAAACATGAGTTTCATGAAATTTCCATTGGAGGAACAGTAAATATAGAAGAAGTTAATGTGTTACATGATAAACAACTTTCAGAAAAGTGAAAAAAACATGAGTTTCATGAAATTTCCGTTGGAGAAACAAGTAATATAGAAGAAGTTAATGTTGTTACAGGAAAAGCAACTTTCAGAAAAGTGAAAAAAAGTATGAGTTTCATGAAATTTCCATTGCAGAAATAGTAAACATAGATGAAGTTAATGTGTTACAGGAAAAACAACTTTCAGTAAATTGAAAAAAAATATGAGTTTCATGAAATTTCCATTGGAGGAACAGTAAATATAGAAGAAGTTAATGTGTTACAGGAAAAGCAACTTTCAGAAAATTGAAAAAAAATATGAGTTTCATGAAATTTCCGTTGGAGAAACAAGAAATATAGAAGAAGTTAATGTGTTACAGGAAAAGCAACTTTCAGAAAAGTGAAAAAAAATATGAGTTTCATGAAATTTCCATTGGAGAAACAAGAAATATAGAAGTTAATGTGTTACAGAAAAAACAACTTTCAGAAAAGTGAAAAAAAAATATGAGTTTTTAGGCTATTTCCATTGGAGAAACAGGAAATATAGAAGAAAAAAGTGTTTTGCAGCGAAAAAAAACCTTCAGAATAAATAAAAATCAAATAAATAAACACAAAAATAAAATAAAATTTATATGTGCAAAACGCTTTTTCACGCGATTTCCAGCACTTTTCCACAAATAGAATTGCGGCCGAACTACTGGAGCTATCGACTTGAAATTTGCTCTAGTCTACTAACGGTGATGTTTCCAGTCGATTGGAAGTAGTTAGAAGGCGATCCGAGCACTAGAAATGAAATTTGATTTTTTTTCGTCGGAGGTATTTTTTTAAATTTTTTTTTAAAAGTCCAGCTTTGAAATATGATGGAAAAAAAATTTCTTCAATTTTCTATGTTAAATAAATTTTTAAAAAAAAATTTAAGAATATTTTTTCGAATTTTAATTTTTTTATTTTTAAAAAAAAATTATTCCATGTTGTAAAGCATTAAAAATGGTTATATACGTATATTTTTATTTTGGACTTTGAAAAATTTTTGAACCATTTTCGCCCACTTAAAAAAAGTACTTAACCGGTCGCCGACCATGTTCTGTGGCGACAGGATCCTATACACTTCGCGGCATGACATATTTCCCGACTCCCGATGAAAAACTGCTTTTTCTCCAGCAATTTCCAGACCATTCCCGTTGATAGTTGGGTTTATATGGAAAAATTGGTATTTTATAACCTTATTTTCCTTTAAAAAACGATTTCTTTTGCAAATTCCGGACGAACTATTCGTCGTAAGGTCTATTGCTTGGTACCGTTGGAAGCCCATAGATTATACCTTTCTCCTCGAGCAAGAATTTTTTCATTGTGATCATTTGTTCGGCAGTTATGAGCCCATTTACCGAATGTGGAGCCAACTTCAAGAGGCCGCCACGGGCAAAATAAATTTTCTATTTCAAATCGGAAGACTGATTTGGAATGAAGATTTTGCAAAGTATTTTTTAGTGCCAACGAAAAAAATTTAATATTTTTTTTAGATTTTTTCGAGTTTTTAAAAAAAATTCAATTTTTCTGAAAAAGTGAAAAATGACAAAATTTGTAATTTTTACAGCACGCCCTTGTGGCTTGAAAAGTATCAATATGGCGTTAACTACAGAACCACAATCAAATTTCAGGCCATTCCATTTGATAGTTTTGTATATATGGAAAATGTTTTTAAAAAACCTATTTTGCCAATAAAAAATATGACTTCTTTTGCAGATTCCGGACGAACTATTCGTCGTAAGGATTATTTCTTGGTACCGTTGGAAGCCCATGGATTATACCTTTCTCCTCGAGCAAGAATTGTTTTATTGTGATCATTTGTCCGGCAGTTATGAGCCCATTTACCGAATGTGGAGCCAACTTCAAGCGGCCGGCACGGGCAAAATAAATTTTCTATTTTAAATTGGAAGACTGATTTGGAATCAAGATTTTTTACACTATTTTTTAGTGCCAACGAAAAAATTTAAAAAAAATTTTAGATGTTTCCGAGTTTTTTAAAAAAAATTAATTTTTCTGAAAAAGTGACAAAATTCGTAATTTTCACAGCACGCTCTTGTGGTTTGAAAAGTATCAATATGGCGTTAACTGAAAACCCTCGAGCAAAAGAAGTTAATGTGTTACAGGATAAACAACTTTCAGAAAAGTGAAAAAAAAACATGAGTTTCATGAAATTTCCATTGGAGAAACAGTAAATATAGATGAAGTTAATGTGTTACAGGAAAAACAACTTTCAGTAAATTGAAAAAAAATATGAGTTTCATGAAATTTCCGTTGGAGAAACAAGAAATATAGAAGAAGTTAATGTGTTACAGGAAAAGCAACTTTCAGAAAATTGAAAAAAAATATGAGTTTCATGAAATTTCCGTTGGAGAAACAAGTAATATAGAAGAAGTTAATGTTGTTACAGGAAAAGCAACTTTCAGAAAAGTATGAGTTTCGTGAAATTTCCATTGGAGAAGCAAGAAATATAGAAGAAATTAATGTGTTACAGAAAAAACAACTTTCAGAAAAGTGAAAAAAATTATGAGTTTTTAGGCTATTTCCATTGGAGAAACAGGAAATATAGAAGAAAAAAGTGTTTTGCACCGAAAAAAAACCTTCAGAATAAATAAAAATCAAATAAATAAACACAAAAATAAAATAAAATTTATATGTGCAAAACGCTTTTTCACGCGATTTCCAGCACTTTTCTACAAATTGCGATTGCGGCCGAACTAGTGGAGCTATCGACTTGAAATTTGCTCTAGTCTGCTAACGGTGATGTTTACGGTCGATTGGAAGTAGTTAGAAGGCGATCCGAGCAGTAGAAATGAAATTTGATTTTTTTTCGTCGGAAGTATTTTTTAATTTTTTTTTAAAAGTCCAGCTTTGAAATATGATGGAAAAAAAATTTCTTCAATTTTCTATGTTAAATAAATTTTTAAAAAAAAAATTAAGAAAATTTTTTCGAATTTTAATTTTTTTATTTTTTGAAAAAAAATTATTCCATGTTGTAAAGCATTAAAAATGATTATATACGTATATTTTTATTTTGGACTTTGAAAAAGTTTTGAACCATTTTCGCCCACTTAAAAAAAGTACTTAACCGGTCGCCGACCATGTTCTGTGGCGACAGGATCCTATACACTTCGCGGCATGACATATTTCCCGACTCCCGATAAAAAACTGCTTTTTCTCCAGCAATTTCCAGACCTTTCCCGTTGATAGTTGGGTTTATATGGAAAAATTGGTATTTTTAAACCTTATTTTCCTTTAAAAAACGATTTCTTTTGCAAATTCCGGACGAACTATTCGTCGTAAGGTCTATTGCTTGGTACCGTTGGAAGCCCATAGATTATACCTTTCTCCTCGAGCAAGAATTTTTTCTTTGTGATCATTTGTCCGGCAGTTATGAGCCCATTTACCGAATGTGGAGCCAACTTCAAGAGGCCGCCACGGGCAAAAAAAAATTTCTATTTCAAATCGGAAGACTGATTTGGAATGAAGATTTTGCAAAGTATTTTTTAGTGCCAACGAAAAAGTTTTAATTTTTTTTTAGATTTTTTCGAGTTTTTAAAAAAAATTCAATTTTCCTGAAAAAGTGAAAAATGACAAAATTCGTCATTTTCACAGCACGCCCTTGTGGCTTGAAAAGTATCAATATTGCGTTAACTACAGGCAAATTTCAGGCCATTCCATTCGATAGTTTTGTATATATGGAAAATGTTTTTAAAAAACCTATTTTTCCAATAAAAAATATGACTTCTTTTGCAGATTCCGGACGAACCAATCATCGTAAGGACTATTTCTTGGTACCGTTGGAAGCCCATAGATTATACCTTTCTCCTCGAGCAAGAATTTTTTCTTTGTGATCATTTGTCCGGCAGTTATGAGCCCATTTACCGAATGTGGAGCCAACTTCAAGAGGCCGCCACGGGCAAAAAAAAATTTCTATTTCAAATCGGAAGACTGATTTGGAATGAAGATTTTGCAAAGTATTTTTTAGTGCCAACGAAAAAGTTTTAATTTTTTTTTAGATTTTTTCGAGTTTTTAAAAAAAATTCAATTTTCCTGAAAAAGTGAAAAATGACAAAATTCGTAATTTTCACAGCACGCCCTTGTGGCTTGAAAAGTATCAATATTGCGTTAACTACAGGCAAATTTCAGGCCATTCCATTCGATAGTTTTGTATATATGGAAAATGTTTTTAAAAAACCTATTTTTCCAATAAAAAATATGACTTCTTTTGCAGATTCCGGACGAACCAATCATCGTAAGGACTATTTCTTGGTACCGTTGGAAGCCCATAGATTATACCTTTCTCCTCGAGCAAGAATTTTTTCTTTGTGATCATTTGTCCGGCAGTTATGAGCCCATTTACCGAATGTGGAGCCAACTTCAAGAGGCCGCCACGGGCAAAATAAATTTTCTATTTCAAATCGGAAGACTGATTTGGAATGAAGATTTTGCAAAGTATTTTTTAGTGCCAACGAAAAAGTTTAAATTTTTTTTTAGATTTTTTCGAGTTTTTAAAAAAAATTCAATTTTCCTGAAAAAGTGAAAAATGACAAAATTCGTAATTTTCACAGCACGCCCTTGTGGCTTGAAAAGTATCAATATGGCGTTAACTACAGACCCACAGGCAAATATCAGGCCATTCCATTTGATAGTTTTGCATATATGGAAAATGGGTTTTTAAAAAACCTATTTTTTCAATAAAAAATATGACTTCTTTTGCAGATTGCGGACGAACTATTCGTCGTAAGGACTATTTCTTGGTACCGTTGGAAGCCCATGGATTATACCTTTCTCCTCGAGCAAGAATTGTTTTATTGTGATCATTTGTCCGGCAGTTATGAGCCCATTTACCGAATGTGGAGCCAACTTCAAGCGGCCGGCACGGGCAAAATAAATTTTCTATTTCAAATCGGAAGACTGATTTGGAATGAAGATTTTGCAAAGTATTTTTTAGTGCCAACGAAAAAAATTTAATATTTTTTTTAGATTTTTTCGAGTTTTTAAAAAAAATTCAATTTTTCTGAAAAAGTGAAAAATGACAAAATTTGTAATTTTTACAGCACGCCCTTGTGGCTTGAAAAGTATCAATATGGCGTTAACTACAGAACCACAATCAAATTTCAGGCCATTCCATTTGATAGTTTTGTATATATGGAAAATGTTTTTAAAAAACCTATTTTGCCAATAAAAAATATGACTTCTTTTGCAGATTCCGGACGAACTATTCGTCGTAAGGATTATTTCTTGGTACCGTTGGAAGCCCATGGATTATACCTTTCTCCTCGAGCAAGAATTGTTTTATTGTGATCATTTGTCCGGCAGTTATGAGCCCATTTACCGAATGTGGAGCCAACTTCAAGCGGCCGGCACGGGCAAAATAAATTTTCTATTTTAAATTGGAAGACTGATTTGGAATCAAGATTTTTTACACTATTTTTTAGTGCCAACGAAAAAATTTAAAAAAAATTTTAGATGTTTCCGAGTTTTTTAAAAAAAATTAATTTTTCTGAAAAAGTGACAAAATTCGTAATTTTCACAGCACGCTCTTGTGGTTTGAAAAGTATCAATATGGCGTTAACTGAAAACCCTCGAGCAAAAGAAGTTAATGTGTTACAGGATAAACAACTTTCAGAAAAGTGAAAAAAAAACATGAGTTTCATGAAATTTCCATTGGAGAAACAGTAAATATAGATGAAGTTAATGTGTTACAGGAAAAACAACTTTCAGTAAATTGAAAAAAAATATGAGTTTCATGAAATTTCCGTTGGAGAAACAAGAAATATAGAAGAAGTTAATGTGTTACAGGAAAAGCAACTTTCAGAAAATTGAAAAAAAATATGAGTTTCATGAAATTTCCGTTGGAGAAACAAGTAATATAGAAGAAGTTAATGTTGTTACAGGAAAAGCAACTTTCAGAAAAGTATGAGTTTCGTGAAATTTCCATTGGAGAAGCAAGAAATATAGAAGAAATTAATGTGTTACAGAAAAAACAACTTTCAGAAAAGTGAAAAAAATTATGAGTTTTTAGGCTATTTCCATTGGAGAAACAGGAAATATAGAAGAAAAAAGTGTTTTGCAGCGAAAAAAAACCTTCAGAATAAATAAAAATCAAATAAATAAACACAAAAATAAAATAAAATTTATATGTGCAAAACGCTTTTTCACGCGATTTCCAGCACTTTTCTACAAATTGCGATTGCGGCCGAACTAGTGGAGCTATCGACTTGAAATTTGCTCTAGTCTGCTAACGGTGATGTTTACGGTCGATTGGAAGTAGTTAGAAGGCGATCCGAGCAGTAGAAATGAAATTTGATTTTTTTTCGTCGGAAGTATTTTTTAATTTTTTTTTTAAAAGTCCAGCTTTGAAATATGATGGAAAAAAAATTTCTTCAATTTTCTATGTTAAATAAATTTAAAAAAAAAAAATTAAGAAAATTTTTTCGAATTTTAATTTTTTTATTTTTTGAAAAAAAATTATTCCATGTTGTAAAGCATTAAAAATGATTATATACGTATATTTTTATTTTGGACTTTGAAAAAGTTTTGAACCATTTTCGCCCACTTAAAAAAAGTACTTAACCGGTCGCCGACCATGTTCTGTGGCGACAGGATCCTATACACTTCGCGGCATGACATATTTCCCGACTCCCGATAAAAAACTGTTTTTTCTCCAGCAATTTCCAGACCTTTCCCGTTGATAGTTGGGTTTATATGGAAAAATTGGTATTTTTAAACCTTATTTTCCTTTAAAAAACGATTTCTTTTGCAAATTCCGGACGAACTATTCGTCGTAAGGTCTATTGCTTGGTACCGTTGGAAGCCCATAGATTATACCTTTCTCCTCGAGCAAGAATTTTTTCTTTGTGATCATTTGTCCGGCAGTTATGAGCCCATTTACCGAATGTGGAGCCAACTTCAAGAGGCCGCCACGGGCAAAAAAAAATTTCTATTTCAAATCGGAAGACTGATTTGGAATGAAGATTTTGCAAAGTATTTTTTAGTGCCAACGAAAAAGTTTTAATTTTTTTTTAGATTTTTTCGAGTTTTTAAAAAAAATTCAATTTTCCTGAAAAAGTGAAAAATGACAAAATTCGTAATTTTCACAGCACGCCCTTGTGGCTTGAAAAGTATCAATATTGCGTTAACTACAGGCAAATTTCAGGCCATTCCATTCGATAGTTTTGTATATATGGAAAATGTTTTTAAAAAACCTATTTTTCCAATAAAAAATATGACTTCTTTTGCAGATTCCGGACGAACCAATCATCGTAAGGACTATTTCTTGGTACCGTTGGAAGCCCATAGATTATACCTTTCTCCTCGAGCAAGAATTTTTTCTTTGTGATCATTTGTCCGGCAGTTATGAGCCCATTTACCGAATGTGGAGCCAACTTCAAGAGGCCGCCACGGGCAAAATAAATTTTCTATTTCAAATCGGAAGACTGATTTGGAATGAAGATTTTGCAAAGTATTTTTTAGTGCCAACGAAAAAGTTTAAATTTTTTTTTAGATTTTTTCGAGTTTTTAAAAAAAATTCAATTTTCCTGAAAAAGTGAAAAATGACAAAATTCGTAATTTTCACAGCACGCCCTTGTGGCTTGAAAAGTATCAATATGGCGTTAACTACAGACCCACAGGCAAATATCAGGCCATTCCATTTGATAGTTTTGCATATATGGAAAATGGGTTTTTAAAAAACCTATTTTTTCAATAAAAAATATGACTTCTTTTGCAGATTGCGGACGAACTATTCGTCGTAAGGACTATTTCTTGGTACCGTTGGAAGCCCATGGATTATACCTTTCTCCTCGAGCAAGAATTGTTTTATTGTGATCATTTGTCCGGCAGTTATGAGCCCATTTACCGAATGTGGAGCCAACTTCAAGCGGCCGGCACGGGCAAAATAAATTTTCTATTTCAAATCGGAAGACTGATTTGGAATGAAGATTTTGCAAAGTATTTTTTAGTGCCAACGAAAAAAATTTAATATTTTTTTTAGATTTTTTCGAGTTTTTAAAAAAAATTCAATTTTTCTGAAAAAGTGAAAAATGACAAAATTTGTAATTTTTACAGCACGCCCTTGTGGCTTGAAAAGTATCAATATGGCGTTAACTACAGAACCACAATCAAATTTCAGGCCATTCCATTTGATAGTTTTGTATATATGGAAAATGTTTTTAAAAAACCTATTTTGCCAATAAAAAATATGACTTCTTTTGCAGATTCCGGACGAACTATTCGTCGTAAGGATTATTTCTTGGTACCGTTGGAAGCCCATGGATTATACCTTTCTCCTCGAGCAAGAATTGTTTTATTGTGATCATTTGTCCGGCAGTTATGAGCCCATTTACCGAATGTGGAGCCAACTTCAAGCGGCCGGCACGGGCAAAATAAATTTTCTATTTTAAATTGGAAGACTGATTTGGAATCAAGATTTTTTACACTATTTTTTAGTGCCAACGAAAAAATTTAAAAAAAATTTTAGATGTTTCCGAGTTTTTTAAAAAAAATTAATTTTTCTGAAAAAGTGACAAAATTCGTAATTTTCACAGCACGCTCTTGTGGTTTGAAAAGTATCAATATGGCGTTAACTGAAAACCCTCGAGCAAAAGAAGTTAATGTGTTACAGGATAAACAACTTTCAGAAAAGTGAAAAAAAAACATGAGTTTCATGAAATTTCCATTGGAGAAACAGTAAATATAGATGAAGTTAATGTGTTACAGGAAAAACAACTTTCAGTAAATTGAAAAAAAATATGAGTTTCATGAAATTTCCGTTGGAGAAACAAGAAATATAGAAGAAGTTAATGTGTTACAGGAAAAGCAACTTTCAGAAAATTGAAAAAAAATATGAGTTTCATGAAATTTCCGTTGGAGAAACAAGTAATATAGAAGAAGTTAATGTTGTTACAGGAAAAGCAACTTTCAGAAAAGTATGAGTTTCGTGAAATTTCCATTGGAGAAGCAAGAAATATAGAAGAAATTAATGTGTTACAGAAAAAACAACTTTCAGAAAAGTGAAAAAAATTATGAGTTTTTAGGCTATTTCCATTGGAGAAACAGGAAATATAGAAGAAAAAAGTGTTTTGCAGCGAAAAAAAACCTTCAGAATAAATAAAAATCAAATAAATAAACACAAAAATAAAATAAAATTTATATGTGCAAAACGCTTTTTCACGCGATTTCCAGCACTTTTCTACAAATTGCGATTGCGGCCGAACTAGTGGAGCTATCGACTTGAAATTTGCTCTAGTCTGCTAACGGTGATGTTTACGGTCGATTGGAAGTAGTTAGAAGGCGATCCGAGCAGTAGAAATGAAATTTGATTTTTTTTCGTCGGAAGTATTTTTTAATTTTTTTTTTAAAAGTCCAGCTTTGAAATATGATGGAAAAAAAATTTCTTCAATTTTCTATGTTAAATAAATTTAAAAAAAAAAAATTAAGAAAATTTTTTCGAATTTTAATTTTTTTATTTTTTGAAAAAAAATTATTCCATGTTGTAAAGCATTAAAAATGATTATATACGTATATTTTTATTTTGGACTTTGAAAACGTTTTGAACCATTTTCGCCCACTTAAAAAAAGTACTTAACCGGTCGCCGACCATGTTCTGTGGCGACAGGATCCTATACACTTCGCGGCATGACATATTTCCCGACTCCCGATAAAAAACTGCTTTTTCTCCAGCAATTTCCAGACCTTTCCCGTTGATAGTTGGGTTTATATGGAAAAATTGGTATTTTTAAACCTTATTTTCCTTTAAAAAACGATTTCTTTTGCAAATTCCGGACGAACTATTCGTCGTAAGGTCTATTGCTTGGTACCGTTGGAAGCCCATAGATTATACCTTTCTCCTCGAGCAAGAATTTTTTCTTTGTGATCATTTGTCCGGCAGTTATGAGCCCATTTACCGAATGTGGAGCCAACTTCAAGAGGCCGCCACGGGCAAAAAAAAATTTCTATTTCAAATCGGAAGACTGATTTGGAATGAAGATTTTGCAAAGTATTTTTTAGTGCCAACGAAAAAGTTTTAATTTTTTTTTAGATTTTTTCGAGTTTTTAAAAAAAATTCAATTTTCCTGAAAAAGTGAAAAATGACAAAATTCGTAATTTTCACAGCACGCCCTTGTGGCTTGAAAAGTATCAATATGGCGTTAACTACAGACCCACAGGCAAATATCAGGCCATTCCATTTGATAGTTTTGCATATATGGAAAATGGGTTTTTAAAAAACCTATTTTTTCAATAAAAAATATGACTTCTTTTGCAGATTGCGGACGAACTATTCGTCGTAAGGACTATTTCTTGGTACCGTTGGAAGCCCATGGATTATACCTTTCTCCTCGAGCAAGAATTGTTTTATTGTGATCATTTGTCCGGCAGTTATGAGCCCATTTACCGAATGTGGAGCCAACTTCAAGAGGCCGCCACGGGCAAAATAAATTTTCTATTTCAAATCGGAAGACTGATTTGGAATGAAGATTTTGCAAAGTATTTTTTAGTGCCAACGAAAAAAATTTAATATTTTTTTTAGATTTTTTCGAGTTTTTAAAAAAAATTCAATTTTTCTGAAAAAGTGAAAAATGACAAAATTTGTAATTTTTACAGCACGCCCTTGTGGCTTGAAAAGTATCAATATGGCGTTAACTACAGAACCACAATCAAATTTCAGGCCATTCCATTTGATAGTTTTGTATATATGGAAAATGTTTTTAAAAAACCTATTTTGCCAATAAAAAATATGACTTCTTTTGCAGATTCCGGACGAACTATTCGTCGTAAGGATTATTTCTTGGTACCGTTGGAAGCCCATGGATTATACCTTTCTCCTCGAGCAAGAATTGTTTTATTGTGATCATTTGTCCGGCAGTTATGAGCCCATTTACCGAATGTGGAGCCAACTTCAAGCGGCCGGCACGGGCAAAATAAATTTTCTATTTTAAATTGGAAGACTGATTTGGAATCAAGATTTTTTACACTATTTTTTAGTGCCAACGAAAAAATTTAAAAAAAATTTTAGATGTTTCCGAGTTTTTTAAAAAAAATTAATTTTTCTGAAAAAGTGACAAAATTCGTAATTTTCACAGCACGCTCTTGTGGTTTGAAAAGTATCAATATGGCGTTAACTGAAAACCCTCGAGCAAAAGAAGTTAATGTGTTACAGGATAAACAACTTTCAGAAAAGTGAAAAAAAAACATGAGTTTCATGAAATTTCCATTGGAGAAACAGTAAATATAGATGAAGTTAATGTGTTACAGGAAAAACAACTTTCAGTAAATTGAAAAAAAATATGAGTTTCATGAAATTTCCGTTGGAGAAACAAGAAATATAGAAGAAGTTAATGTGTTACAGGAAAAGCAACTTTCAGAAAATTGAAAAAAAATATGAGTTTCATGAAATTTCCGTTGGAGAAACAAGTAATATAGAAGAAGTTAATGTTGTTACAGGAAAAGCAACTTTCAGAAAAGTATGAGTTTCGTGAAATTTCCATTGGAGAAGCAAGAAATATAGAAGAAATTAATGTGTTACAGAAAAAACAACTTTCAGAAAAGTGAAAAAAATTATGAGTTTTTAGGCTATTTCCATTGGAGAAACAGGAAATATAGAAGAAAAAAGTGTTTTGCAGCGAAAAAAAACCTTCAGAATAAATAAAAATCAAATAAATAAACACAAAAATAAAATAAAATTTATATGTGCAAAACGCTTTTTCACGCGATTTCCAGCACTTTTCTACAAATTGCGATTGCGGCCGAACTAGTGGAGCTATCGACTTGAAATTTGCTCTAGTCTGCTAACGGTGATGTTTACGGTCGATTGGAAGTAGTTAGAAGGCGATCCGAGCAGTAGAAATGAAATTTGATTTTTTTTCGTCGGAAGTATTTTTTAATTTTTTTTTTAAAAGTCCAGCTTTGAAATATGATGGAAAAAAAATTTCTTCAATTTTCTATGTTAAATAAATTTAAAAAAAAAAAATTAAGAAAATTTTTTCGAATTTTAATTTTTTTATTTTTTGAAAAAAAATTATTCCATGTTGTAAAGCATTAAAAATGATTATATACGTATATTTTTATTTTGGACTTTGAAAAAGTTTTGAACCATTTTCGCCCACTTAAAAAAAGTACTTAACCGGTCGCCGACCATGTTCTGTGGCGACAGGATCCTATACACTTCGCGGCATGACATATTTCCCGACTCCCGATAAAAAACTGTTTTTTCTCCAGCAATTTCCAGACCTTTCCCGTTGATAGTTGGGTTTATATGGAAAAATTGGTATTTTTAAACCTTATTTTCCTTTAAAAAACGATTTCTTTTGCAAATTCCGGACGAACTATTCGTCGTAAGGTCTATTGCTTGGTACCGTTGGAAGCCCATAGATTATACCTTTCTCCTCGAGCAAGAATTTTTTCTTTGTGATCATTTGTCCGGCAGTTATGAGCCCATTTACCGAATGTGGAGCCAACTTCAAGAGGCCGCCACGGGCAAAAAAAAATTTCTATTTCAAATCGGAAGACTGATTTGGAATGAAGATTTTGCAAAGTATTTTTTAGTGCCAACGAAAAAGTTTTAATTTTTTTTTAGATTTTTTCGAGTTTTTAAAAAAAATTCAATTTTCCTGAAAAAGTGAAAAATGACAAAATTCGTAATTTTCACAGCACGCCCTTGTGGCTTGAAAAGTATCAATATGGCGTTAACTACAGACCCACAGGCAAATATCAGGCCATTCCATTTGATAGTTTTGCATATATGGAAAATGGGTTTTTAAAAAACCTATTTTTTCAATAAAAAATATGACTTCTTTTGCAGATTGCGGACGAACTATTCGTCGTAAGGACTATTTCTTGGTACCGTTGGAAGCCCATGGATTATACCTTTCTCCTCGAGCAAGAATTGTTTTATTGTGATCATTTGTCCGGCAGTTATGAGCCCATTTACCGAATGTGGAGCCAACTTCAAGCGGCCGGCACGGGCAAAATAAATTTTCTATTTCAAATCGGAAGACTGATTTGGAATGAAGATTTTGCAAAGTATTTTTTAGTGCCAACGAAAAAAATTTAATATTTTTTTTAGATTTTTTCGAGTTTTTAAAAAAAATTCAATTTTTCTGAAAAAGTGAAAAATGACAAAATTTGTAATTTTTACAGCACGCCCTTGTGGCTTGAAAAGTATCAATATGGCGTTAACTACAGAACCACAATCAAATTTCAGGCCATTCCATTTGATAGTTTTGTATATATGGAAAATGTTTTTAAAAAACCTATTTTGCCAATAAAAAATATGACTTCTTTTGCAGATTCCGGACGAACTATTCGTCGTAAGGATTATTTCTTGGTACCGTTGGAAGCCCATGGATTATACCTTTCTCCTCGAGCAAGAATTGTTTTATTGTGATCATTTGTCCGGCAGTTATGAGCCCATTTACCGAATGTGGAGCCAACTTCAAGCGGCCGGCACGGGCAAAATAAATTTTCTATTTTAAATTGGAAGACTGATTTGGAATCAAGATTTTTTACACTATTTTTTAGTGCCAACGAAAAAATTTAAAAAAAATTTTAGATGTTTCCGAGTTTTTTAAAAAAAATTAATTTTTCTGAAAAAGTGACAAAATTCGTAATTTTCACAGCACGCTCTTGTGGTTTGAAAAGTATCAATATGGCGTTAACTGAAAACCCTCGAGCAAAAGAAGTTAATGTGTTACAGGATAAACAACTTTCAGAAAAGTGAAAAAAAAACATGAGTTTCATGAAATTTCCATTGGAGAAACAGTAAATATAGATGAAGTTAATGTGTTACAGGAAAAACAACTTTCAGTAAATTGAAAAAAAATATGAGTTTCATGAAATTTCCGTTGGAGAAACAAGAAATATAGAAGAAGTTAATGTGTTACAGGAAAAGCAACTTTCAGAAAATTGAAAAAAAATATGAGTTTCATGAAATTTCCGTTGGAGAAACAAGTAATATAGAAGAAGTTAATGTTGTTACAGGAAAAGCAACTTTCAGAAAAGTATGAGTTTCGTGAAATTTCCATTGGAGAAGCAAGAAATATAGAAGAAATTAATGTGTTACAGAAAAAACAACTTTCAGAAAAGTGAAAAAAATTATGAGTTTTTAGGCTATTTCCATTGGAGAAACAGGAAATATAGAAGAAAAAAGTGTTTTGCAGCGAAAAAAAACCTTCAGAATAAATAAAAATCAAATAAATAAACACAAAAATAAAATAAAATTTATATGTGCAAAACGCTTTTTCACGCGATTTCCAGCACTTTTCTACAAATTGCGATTGCGGCCGAACTAGTGGAGCTATCGACTTGAAATTTGCTCTAGTCTGCTAACGGTGATGTTTACGGTCGATTGGAAGTAGTTAGAAGGCGATCCGAGCAGTAGAAATGAAATTTGATTTTTTTTCGTCGGAAGTATTTTTTAATTTTTTTTTTAAAAGTCCAGCTTTGAAATATGATGGAAAAAAAATTTCTTCAATTTTCTATGTTAAATAAATTTAAAAAAAAAAAATTAAGAAAATTTTTTCGAATTTTAATTTTTTTATTTTTTGAAAAAAAATTATTCCATGTTGTAAAGCATTAAAAATGATTATATACGTATATTTTTATTTTGGACTTTGAAAAAGTTTTGAACCATTTTCGCCCACTTAAAAAAAGTACTTAACCGGTCGCCGACCATGTTCTGTGGCGACAGGATCCTATACACTTCGCGGCATGACATATTTCCCGACTCCCGATAAAAAACTGTTTTTTCTCCAGCAATTTCCAGACCTTTCCCGTTGATAGTTGGGTTTATATGGAAAAATTGGTATTTTTAAACCTTATTTTCCTTTAAAAAACGATTTCTTTTGCAAATTCCGGACGAACTATTCGTCGTAAGGTCTATTGCTTGGTACCGTTGGAAGCCCATAGATTATACCTTTCTCCTCGAGCAAGAATTTTTTCTTTGTGATCATTTGTCCGGCAGTTATGAGCCCATTTACCGAATGTGGAGCCAACTTCAAGAGGCCGCCACGGGCAAAAAAAAATTTCTATTTCAAATCGGAAGACTGATTTGGAATGAAGATTTTGCAAAGTATTTTTTAGTGCCAACGAAAAAGTTTTAATTTTTTTTTAGATTTTTTCGAGTTTTTAAAAAAAATTCAATTTTCCTGAAAAAGTGAAAAATGACAAAATTCGTAATTTTCACAGCACGCCCTTGTGGCTTGAAAAGTATCAATATTGCGTTAACTACAGGCAAATTTCAGGCCATTCCATTCGATAGTTTTGTATATATGGAAAATGTTTTTAAAAAACCTATTTTTCCAATAAAAAATATGACTTCTTTTGCAGATTCCGGACGAACCAATCATCGTAAGGACTATTTCTTGGTACCGTTGGAAGCCCATAGATTATACCTTTCTCCTCGAGCAAGAATTTTTTCTTTGTGATCATTTGTCCGGCAGTTATGAGCCCATTTACCGAATGTGGAGCCAACTTCAAGAGGCCGCCACGGGCAAAATAAATTTTCTATTTCAAATCGGAAGACTGATTTGGAATGAAGATTTTGCAAAGTATTTTTTAGTGCCAACGAAAAAGTTTAAATTTTTTTTTAGATTTTTTCGAGTTTTTAAAAAAAATTCAATTTTCCTGAAAAAGTGAAAAATGACAAAATTCGTAATTTTCACAGCACGCCCTTGTGGCTTGAAAAGTATCAATATGGCGTTAACTACAGACCCACAGGCAAATATCAGGCCATTCCATTTGATAGTTTTGCATATATGGAAAATGGGTTTTTAAAAAACCTATTTTTTCAATAAAAAATATGACTTCTTTTGCAGATTGCGGACGAACTATTCGTCGTAAGGACTATTTCTTGGTACCGTTGGAAGCCCATGGATTATACCTTTCTCCTCGAGCAAGAATTGTTTTATTGTGATCATTTGTCCGGCAGTTATGAGCCCATTTACCGAATGTGGAGCCAACTTCAAGCGGCCGGCACGGGCAAAATAAATTTTCTATTTCAAATCGGAAGACTGATTTGGAATGAAGATTTTGCAAAGTATTTTTTAGTGCCAACGAAAAAAATTTAATATTTTTTTTAGATTTTTTCGAGTTTTTAAAAAAAATTCAATTTTTCTGAAAAAGTGAAAAATGACAAAATTTGTAATTTTTACAGCACGCCCTTGTGGCTTGAAAAGTATCAATATGGCGTTAACTACAGAACCACAATCAAATTTCAGGCCATTCCATTTGATAGTTTTGTATATATGGAAAATGTTTTTAAAAAACCTATTTTGCCAATAAAAAATATGACTTCTTTTGCAGATTCCGGACGAACTATTCGTCGTAAGGATTATTTCTTGGTACCGTTGGAAGCCCATGGATTATACCTTTCTCCTCGAGCAAGAATTGTTTTATTGTGATCATTTGTCCGGCAGTTATGAGCCCATTTACCGAATGTGGAGCCAACTTCAAGCGGCCGGCACGGGCAAAATAAATTTTCTATTTTAAATTGGAAGACTGATTTGGAATCAAGATTTTTTACACTATTTTTTAGTGCCAACGAAAAAATTTAAAAAAAATTTTAGATGTTTCCGAGTTTTTTAAAAAAAATTAATTTTTCTGAAAAAGTGACAAAATTCGTAATTTTCACAGCACGCTCTTGTGGTTTGAAAAGTATCAATATGGCGTTAACTGAAAACCCTCGAGCAAAAGAAGTTAATGTGTTACAGGATAAACAACTTTCAGAAAAGTGAAAAAAAAACATGAGTTTCATGAAATTTCCATTGGAGAAACAGTAAATATAGATGAAGTTAATGTGTTACAGGAAAAACAACTTTCAGTAAATTGAAAAAAAATATGAGTTTCATGAAATTTCCGTTGGAGAAACAAGAAATATAGAAGAAGTTAATGTGTTACAGGAAAAGCAACTTTCAGAAAATTGAAAAAAAATATGAGTTTCATGAAATTTCCGTTGGAGAAACAAGTAATATAGAAGAAGTTAATGTTGTTACAGGAAAAGCAACTTTCAGAAAAGTATGAGTTTCGTGAAATTTCCATTGGAGAAGCAAGAAATATAGAAGAAATTAATGTGTTACAGAAAAAACAACTTTCAGAAAAGTGAAAAAAATTATGAGTTTTTAGGCTATTTCCATTGGAGAAACAGGAAATATAGAAGAAAAAAGTGTTTTGCAGCGAAAAAAAACCTTCAGAATAAATAAAAATCAAATAAATAAACACGAAAATAAAATAAAATTTATATGTGCAAAACGCTTTTTCACGCGATTTCCAGCACTTTTCTACAAATTGCGATTGCGGCCGAACTAGTGGAGCTATCGACTTGAAATTTGCTCTAGTCTGCTAACGGTGATGTTTACGGTCGATTGGAAGTAGTTAGAAGGCGATCCGAGCAGTAGAAATGAAATTTGATTTTTTTTCGTCGGAAGTATTTTTTAATTTTTTTTTTAAAAGTCCAGCTTTGAAATATGATGGAAAAAAAATTTCTTCAATTTTCTATGTTAAATAAATTTAAAAAAAAAAAATTAAGAAAATTTTTTCGAATTTTAATTTTTTTATTTTTTGAAAAAAAATTATTCCATGTTGTAAAGCATTAAAAATGATTATATACGTATATTTTTATTTTGGACTTTGAAAACGTTTTGAACCATTTTCGCCCACTTAAAAAAAGTACTTAACCGGTCGCCGACCATGTTCTGTGGCGACAGGATCCTATACACTTCGCGGCATGACATATTTCCCGACTCCCGATAAAAAACTGCTTTTTCTCCAGCAATTTCCAGACCTTTCCCGTTGATAGTTGGGTTTATATGGAAAAATTGGTATTTTTAAACCTTATTTTCCTTTAAAAAACGATTTCTTTTGCAAATTCCGGACGAACTATTCGTCGTAAGGTCTATTGCTTGGTACCGTTGGAAGCCCATAGATTATACCTTTCTCCTCGAGCAAGAATTTTTTCTTTGTGATCATTTGTCCGGCAGTTATGAGCCCATTTACCGAATGTGGAGCCAACTTCAAGAGGCCGCCACGGGCAAAAAAAAATTTCTATTTCAAATCGGAAGACTGATTTGGAATGAAGATTTTGCAAAGTATTTTTTAGTGCCAACGAAAAAGTTTTAATTTTTTTTTAGATTTTTTCGAGTTTTTAAAAAAAATTCAATTTTCCTGAAAAAGTGAAAAATGACAAAATTCGTAATTTTCACAGCACGCCCTTGTGGCTTGAAAAGTATCAATATTGCGTTAACTACAGGCAAATTTCAGGCCATTCCATTCGATAGTTTTGTATATATGGAAAATGTTTTTAAAAAACCTATTTTTCCAATAAAAAATATGACTTCTTTTGCAGATTCCGGACGAACCAATCATCGTAAGGACTATTTCTTGGTACCGTTGGAAGCCCATAGATTATACCTTTCTCCTCGAGCAAGAATTTTTTCTTTGTGATCATTTGTCCGGCAGTTATGAGCCCATTTACCGAATGTGGAGCCAACTTCAAGAGGCCGCCACGGGCAAAATAAATTTTCTATTTCAAATCGGAAGACTGATTTGGAATGAAGATTTTGCAAAGTATTTTTTAGTGCCAACGAAAAAGTTTAAATTTTTTTTTAGATTTTTTCGAGTTTTTAAAAAAAATTCAATTTTCCTGAAAAAGTGAAAAATGACAAAATTCGTAATTTTCACAGCACGCCCTTGTGGCTTGAAAAGTATCAATATGGCGTTAACTACAGACCCACAGGCAAATATCAGGCCATTCCATTTGATAGTTTTGCATATATGGAAAATGGGTTTTTAAAAAACCTATTTTTTCAATAAAAAATATGACTTCTTTTGCAGATTGCGGACGAACTATTCGTCGTAAGGACTATTTCTTGGTACCGTTGGAAGCCCATGGATTATACCTTTCTCCTCGAGCAAGAATTTTTTCATTGTGATCATTTGTCCGGCAGTTATGAGCCCATTTACCTAATGTGGAGCCAACTTCATGCGGCCGCCACGGGCAAAATAAATTTTCTATTTCAAATCGGAAGACTGATTTGGAATGAAGATTTTTTACACTATTTTTTAGTGCCAACGAAAAAATTAAAAATTTTTTTTTAGATGTTTCCGAGTTTTTTTAAAAAAAATCAATTTTTCTGAAAAAGTGACAAAATTCGTAATTTTCACAGCACGCCCTTGTGGTTTGAAAACTATCAATATGGCGTTAACTGAAAACCCTCGAGCAAAAGAAGTTAATGTGTTACAGGATAAACAACTTTCAGAAAAGTGAAAAAAACATGAGTTTCATGAAATTTCCATTGGAGGAACAGTAAATATAGAAGAAGTTAATGTGTTACAGGAAAAGCAACTTTCAGAAAATTGAAAAAAAATATGAGTTTCATGAAATTTCCGTTGGAGAAACAAGTAATATAGAAGAAGTTAATGTTGTTACAGGAAAAGCAACTTTCAGAAAAGTGAAAAAAAAGTATGAGTTTCATGAAATTTCCATTGGAGAAATAGTAAATATAGATGAAGTTAATGTGTTACAGGAAAAACAACTTTCAGTAAATTGAAAAAAAATATGAGTTTCATGAAATTTCCATTGGAGAAACAGTAAATATAGATGAAGTTAATGTGTTACAGGAAAAACAACTTTCAGAGAATTGAAAAAAAATATGAGTTTCATGAAATTTCCGTTGGAGAAACAAGAAATATAGAAGAAGTTAATGTGTTACAGGAAAAGCAACTTTCAGAAAAGTGAAAAAAAGTATGAGTTTCATGAAATTTCCATTGGAGAAACAAGAAATATAGAAGAAGTTAATGTGTTACAGAAAAAACAACTTTCAGAAAAGTGAAAAAAAAATATGAGTTTTTAGGCTATTTCCATTGGAGAAACAGGAAATATAGAAGAAAAAAGTGTTTTGCAGCGAAAAAAACCCTTCAGAATAAATAAATATCAAATAAATAAACACAAAAATAAAATAAAATTTATATGTGCAAAACGCTTTTTCACGCGATTTCCAGAACTTTTCCACAAATAGAATTGCGGCCGAACTACTAGAGCTATCGACTTGAAATTTGCTCTAGTCTACTAACGGTGATGTTTCCAGTCGATTGGAAGTAGTTAGAAGGCGATCCGAGCACTAGAAATGAAATTTGATTTTTTTTCGTCGGAGGTATTTTTTTAATTTTTTTTTCAAAGTCCAGCTTTGAAATATGATGGAAAAAAAAATTTCTTCAATTTTCTATGTTAAATAAATTTTTAAAAAAAAATTTAAGAAAATTTTTTCGAATTTTAATTTTTTTATTTTTTGAAAAAAAATTATTCCATGTTGTAAAGCATTAAAAATGATTATATACGTATATTTTTATTTTGGACTTTGAAAAAGTTTTGAACCATTTTCGCCCACTTAAAAAAAGTACTTAACCGGTCGCCGACCATGTTCTGTGGCGACAGGATCCTATACACTTCGCGGCATGACATATTTCCCGACTCCCGATGAAAAACTGCTTTTTCTCCAGCAATTTCCAGACCATTCCCGTTGAAAATTGGGTTTATATGGAAAAATTGGTATTTTTAAACCTTATTTTCCTTTAAAAAACGATTTCTTTTGCAAATTCCGGACGAACTATTCGTTGTAAGGTCTATTGATTGGTACCGTTGGAAGCCCATAGATTATACCTTTCTCCTCGAGCAAGAATTTTTTCTTTGTGATCATTTGTCCGGCAGTTATGAGCCCATTTACCGAATGTGGAGCCAACTTCAAGAGGCCGCCACGGGCAAAATAAATTTTTTATTTCAAATCGGAAGACTGATTTGGAATGAAGATTTTGCAAAGTATTTTTTAGTGCCAACGAAAAAGTTTTAATTTTTTTTTAGAATTTTTCGAGTTTTTAAAAAAAATTCAATTTTCCTGAAAAAGTGAAAAATGACAAAATTCATAATTTTCACAGCACGCCCTTGTGGCTTGAAAAGTATCAATATGGCGTTAACTACAGACCCACAGGCAAATATCAGGCCATTCCATTTGATAGTTTTGCATATATGGAAAATGGGTTTTTAAAAAACCTATTTTTCCAATAAAAAACGACTTCTTTTGCAGATTCCGGACGAACTATTCGTCGTAAGTTCTATTTCTTGGTACCGTTGGAAGCCCATTGATTATACCTTTCTCCTCGAGCAAGAATTTTTTCATTGTGATCATTTGTCCGGCAGTTATGAGCCCATTTACCGAATGTGGAGCCAACTTCAAGCGGCCGCCATGGGCAAAATAAATTTTCTATTTCAAATCGGAAGACTGATTTGGAATGAAGATTTTTTTACACTATTTTTTAGTGCCAACGAAAAAATTAAAAAAAATTTTTTTAGATGTTTCCGAGTTTTTTTAAAAAAATTCAATTTTTCTGAAAAAATGACAAAATTCGTAATTTTCACAGCACGCCCTTGTGGTTTGAAAACTATCAATATGGCGTTAACTGAAAACCCTCGAGCAAAAGAAGTTAATGTGTTACAGGATAAAAAACTTTCAGAAAAGTGAAAAAAACATGAGTTTCATGAAATTTCCATTGGAGGAACAGTAAATATAGAAGAAGTTAATGTGTTACATGATAAACAACTTTCAGAAAAGTGAAAAAAACATGAGTTTCATGAAATTTCCGTTGGAGAAACAAGTAATATAGAAGAAGTTAATGTTGTTACAGGAAAAGCAACTTTCAGAAAAGTGAAAAAAAGTATGAGTTTCATGAAATTTCCATTGCAGAAATAGTAAACATAGATGAAGTTAATGTGTTACAGGAAAAACAACTTTCAGTAAATTGAAAAAAAATATGAGTTTCATGAAATTTCCATTGGAGGAACAGTAAATATAGAAGAAGTTAATGTGTTACAGGAAAAGCAACTTTCAGAAAATTGAAAAAAAATATGAGTTTCATGAAATTTCCGTTGGAGAAACAAGAAATATAGAAGAAGTTAATGTGTTACAGGAAAAGCAACTTTCAGAAAAGTGAAAAAAAATATGAGTTTCATGAAATTTCCATTGGAGAAACAAGAAATATAGAAGTTAATGTGTTACAGAAAAAACAACTTTCAGAAAAGTGAAAAAAAAATATGAGTTTTTAGGCTATTTCCATTGGAGAAACAGGAAATATAGAAGAAAAAAGTGTTTTGCAGCGAAAAAAAACCTTCAGAATAAATAAAAATCAAATAAATAAACACAAAAATAAAATAAAATTTATATGTGCAAAACGCTTTTTCACGCGATTTCCAGCACTTTTCCACAAATAGAATTGCGGCCGAACTACTGGAGCTATCGACTTGAAATTTGCTCTAGTCTACTAACGGTGATGTTTCCAGTCGATTGGAAGTAGTTAGAAGGCGATCCGAGCACTAGAAATGAAATTTGATTTTTTTTCGTCGGAGGTATTTTTTTAAATTTTTTTTTAAAAGTCCAGCTTTGAAATATGATGGAAAAAAAATTTCTTCAATTTTCTATGTTAAATAAATTTTTAAAAAAAAATTTAAGAATATTTTTTCGAATTTTAATTTTTTTATTTTTAAAAAAAAATTATTCCATGTTGTAAAGCATTAAAAATGGTTATATACGTATATTTTTATTTTGGACTTTGAAAAATTTTTGAACCATTTTCGCCCACTTAAAAAAAGTACTTAAGCCGACCATGTTCTGTGGCGACAGGATCCTATACACTTCGCGGCATGACATATTTCCCGACTCCCGATGAAAAACTGCTTTTTCTCCAGCAATTTCCAGACCATTCCCGTTGATAGTTGGGTTTATATGGAAAAATTGGTATTTTATAACCTTATTTTCCTTTAAAAAACGATTTCTTTTGCAAATTCCGGACGAACTATTCGTCGTAAGGTCTATTGCTTGGTACCGTTGGAAGCCCATAAATTATACCTTTCTCCTCGAGCAAGAATTTTTTCATTGTGATCATTTGTTCGGCAGTTATGAGCCCATTTACCGAATGTGGAGCCAACTTCAAGAGGCCGCCACGGGCAAAATAAATTTTCTATTTCAAATCGGAAGACTGATTTGGAATGAAGATTTTGCAAAGTATTTTTTAGTGCCAACGAAAAAAATTTAATATTTTTTTTAGATTTTTTCGAGTTTTTAAAAAAAATTCAATTTTTCTGAAAAAGTGAAAAATGACAAAATTTGTAATTTTTACAGCACGCCCTTGTGGCTTGAAAAGTATCAATATGGCGTTAACTACAGAACCACAATCAAATTTCAGGCCATTCCATTTGATAGTTTTGTATATATGGAAAATGTTTTTAAAAAACCTATTTTGCCAATAAAAAATATGACTTCTTTTGCAGATTCCGGACGAACTATTCGTCGTAAGGATTATTTCTTGGTACCGTTGGAAGCCCATGGATTATACCTTTCTCCTCGAGCAAGAATTGTTTTATTGTGATCATTTGTCCGGCAGTTATGAGCCCATTTACCGAATGTGGAGCCAACTTCAAGCGGCCGGCACGGGCAAAATAAATTTTCTATTTTAAATTGGAAGACTGATTTGGAATCAAGATTTTTTACACTATTTTTTAGTGCCAACGAAAAAATTTAAAAAAAATTTTAGATGTTTCCGAGTTTTTTAAAAAAAATTAATTTTTCTGAAAAAGTGACAAAATTCGTAATTTTCACAGCACGCTCTTGTGGTTTGAAAAGTATCAATATGGCGTTAACTGAAAACCCTCGAGCAAAAGAAGTTAATGTGTTACAGGATAAACAACTTTCAGAAAAGTGAAAAAAAAACATGAGTTTCATGAAATTTCCATTGGAGAAACAGTAAATATAGATGAAGTTAATGTGTTACAGGAAAAACAACTTTCAGTAAATTGAAAAAAAATATGAGTTTCATGAAATTTCCGTTGGAGAAACAAGAAATATAGAAGAAGTTAATGTGTTACAGGAAAAGCAACTTTCAGAAAATTGAAAAAAAATATGAGTTTCATGAAATTTCCGTTGGAGAAACAAGTAATATAGAAGAAGTTAATGTTGTTACAGGAAAAGCAACTTTCAGAAAAGTATGAGTTTCGTGAAATTTCCATTGGAGAAGCAAGAAATATAGAAGAAATTAATGTGTTACAGAAAAAACAACTTTCAGAAAAGTGAAAAAAATTATGAGTTTTTAGGCTATTTCCATTGGAGAAACAGGAAATATAGAAGAAAAAAGTGTTTTGCAGCGAAAAAAAACCTTCAGAATAAATAAAAATCAAATAAATAAACACAAAAATAAAATAAAATTTATATGTGCAAAACGCTTTTTCACGCGATTTCCAGCACTTTTCTACAAATTGCGATTGCGGCCGAACTAGTGGAGCTATCGACTTGAAATTTGCTCTAGTCTGCTAACGGTGATGTTTACGGTCGATTGGAAGTAGTTAGAAGGCGATCCGAGCAGTAGAAATGAAATTTGATTTTTTTTCGTCGGAAGTATTTTTTAATTTTTTTTTTAAAAGTCCAGCTTGGAAATATGATGGAAAAAAAATTTCTTCAATTTTCTATGTTAAATAAATTTTTAAAAAAAAAATTAAGAAAATTTTTTCGAATTTTAATTTTTTTATTTTTTGAAAAAAAATTATTTCATGTCGTAAAGCATTAAAAATGATTATATACGTATATTTTTATTTTGGACTTTGAAAAAGTTTTGAACCATTTTCGCCCACTTAAAAAAAGTACTTAACCGGTCGCCGACCATGTTCTGTGGCGACAGGATCCTATACACTTCGCGGCATGACATATTTCCCGACTCCCGATAAAAAACTGCTTTTTCTCCAGCAATTTCCAGACCTTTCCCGTTGATAGTTGGGTTTATATGGAAAAATTGGTATTTTTAAACCTTATTTTCCTTTAAAAAACGATTTCTTTTGCAAATTCCGGACGAACTATTCGTCGTAAGGTCTATTGCTTGGTACCGTTGGAAGCCCATAGATTATACCTTTCTCCTCGAGCAAGAATTTTTTCTTTGTGATCATTTGTCCGGCAGTTATGAGCCCATTTACCGAATGTGGAGCCAACTTCAAGAGGCCGCCACGGGCAAAAAAAAATTTCTATTTCAAATCGGAAGACTGATTTGGAATGAAGATTTTGCAAAGTATTTTTTAGTGCCAACGAAAAAGTTTTAATTTTTTTTTAGATTTTTTCGAGTTTTTAAAAAAAATTCAATTTTCCTGAAAAAGTGAAAAATGACAAAATTCGTAATTTTCACAGCACGCCCTTGTGGCTTGAAAAGTATCAATATTGCGTTAACTACAGGCAAATTTCAGGCCATTCCATTCGATAGTTTTGTATATATGGAAAATGTTTTTAAAAAACCTATTTTTCCAATAAAAAATATGACTTCTTTTGCAGATTCCGGACGAACCAATCATCGTAAGGACTATTTCTTGGTACCGTTGGAAGCCCATAGATTATACCTTTCTCCTCGAGCAAGAATTTTTTCTTTGTGATCATTTGTCCGGCAGTTATGAGCCCATTTACCGAATGTGGAGCCAACTTCAAGAGGCCGCCACGGGCAAAATAAATTTTCTATTTCAAATCGGAAGACTGATTTGGAATGAAGATTTTGCAAAGTATTTTTTAGTGCCAACGAAAAAGTTTAAATTTTTTTTTAGATTTTTTCGAGTTTTTAAAAAAAATTCAATTTTCCTGAAAAAGTGAAAAATGACAAAATTCGTAATTTTCACAGCACGCCCTTGTGGCTTGAAAAGTATCAATATGGCGTTAACTACAGACCCACAGGCAAATATCAGGCCATTCCATTTGATAGTTTTGCATATATGGAAAATGGGTTTTTAAAAAACCTATTTTTTCAATAAAAAATATGACTTCTTTTGCAGATTGCGGACGAACTATTCGTCGTAAGGACTATTTCTTGGTACCGTTGGAAGCCCATGGATTATACCTTTCTCCTCGAGCAAGAATTTTTTCATTGTGATCATTTGTCCGGCAGTTATGAGCCCATTTACCTAATGTGGAGCCAACTTCATGCGGCCGCCACGGGCAAAATAAATTTTCTATTTCAAATCGGAAGACTGATTTGGAATGAAGATTTTTTACACTATTTTTTAGTGCCAACGAAAAAATTAAAATTTTTTTTTTAGATGTTTCCGAGTTTTTTTAAAAAAAATCAATTTTTCTGAAAAAGTGACAAAATTCGTAATTTTCACAGCACGCCCTTGTGGTTTGAAAACTATCAATATGGCGTTAACTGAAAACCCTCGAGCAAAAGAAGTTAATGTGTTACAGGATAAACAACTTTCAGAAAAGTGAAAAAAACATGAGTTTCATGAAATTTCCATTGGAGGAACAGTAAATATAGAAGAAGTTAATGTGTTACAGGAAAAGCAACTTTCAGAAAATTGAAAAAAAATATGAGTTTCATGAAATTTCCGTTGGAGAAACAAGTAATATAGAAGAAGTTAATGTTGTTACAGGAAAAGCAACTTTCAGAAAAGTGAAAAAAAGTATGAGTTTCATGAAATTTCCATTGGAGAAATAGTAAATATAGATGAAGTTAATGTGTTACAGGAAAAACAACTTTCAGTAAATTGAAAAAAAATATGAGTTTCATGAAATTTCCATTGGAGAAACAGTAAATATAGATGAAGTTAATGTGTTACAGGAAAAACAACTTTCAGAGAATTGAAAAAAAATATGAGTTTCATGAAATTTCCGTTGGAGAAACAAGAAATATAGAAGAAGTTAATGTGTTACAGGAAAAGCAACTTTCAGAAAAGTGAAAAAAAGTATGAGTTTCATGAAATTTCCATTGGAGAAACAAGAAATATAGAAGAAGTTAATGTGTTACAGAAAAAACAACTTTCAGAAAAGTGAAAAAAAAATATGAGTTTTTAGGCTATTTCCATTGGAGAAACAGGAAATATAGAAGAAAAAAGTGTTTTGCAGCGAAAAAAACCCTTCAGAATAAATAAATATCAAATAAATAAACACAAAAATAAAATAAAATTTATATGTGCAAAACGCTTTTTCACACGATTTCCAGAACTTTTCCACAAATAGAATTGCGGCCGAACTACTAGAGCTATCGACTTGAAATTTGCTCTAGTCTACTAACGGTGATGTTTCCAGTCGATTGGAAGTAGTTAGAAGGCGATCCGAGCACTAGAAATGAAATTTGATTTTTTTTCGTCGGAGGTATTTTTTTAATTTTTTTTTCAAAGTCCAGCTTTGAAATATGATGGAAAAAAAAATTTCTTCAATTTTCTATGTTAAATAAATTTTTAAAAAAAAATTTAAGAAAATTTTTTCGAATTTTAATTTTTTTATTTTTTGAAAAAAAATTATTCCATGTTGTAAAGCATTAAAAATGATTATATACGTATATTTTTATTTTGGACTTTGAAAAAGTTTTGAACCATTTTCGCCCACTTAAAAAAAGTACTTAACCGGTCGCCGACCATGTTCTGTGGCGACAGGATCCTATACACTTCGCGGCATGACATATTTCCCGACTCCCGATGAAAAACTGCTTTTTCTCCAGCAATTTCCAGACCATTCCCGTTGAAAATTGGGTTTATATGGAAAAATTGGTATTTTTAAACCTTATTTTCCTTTAAAAAACGATTTCTTTTGCAAATTCCGGACGAACTATTCGTTGTAAGGTCTATTGATTGGTACCGTTGGAAGCCCATAGATTATACCTTTCTCCTCGAGCAAGAATTTTTTCTTTGTGATCATTTGTCCGGCAGTTATGAGCCCATTTACCGAATGTGGAGCCAACTTCAAGAGGCCGCCACGGGCAAAATAAATTTTTTATTTCAAATCGGAAGACTGATTTGGAATGAAGATTTTGCAAAGTATTTTTTAGTGCCAACGAAAAAGTTTTAATTTTTTTTTAGAATTTTTCGAGTTTTTAAAAAAAATTCAATTTTCCTGAAAAAGTGAAAAATGACAAAATTCATAATTTTCACAGCACGCCCTTGTGGCTTGAAAAGTATCAATATGGCGTTAACTACAGACCCACAGGCAAATATCAGGCCATTCCATTTGATAGTTTTGCATATATGGAAAATGGGTTTTTAAAAAACCTATTTTTCCAATAAAAAACGACTTCTTTTGCAGATTCCGGACGAACTATTCGTCGTAAGTTCTATTTCTTGGTACCGTTGGAAGCCCATTGATTATACCTTTCTCCTCGAGCAAGAATTTTTTCATTGTGATCATTTGTCCGGCAGTTATGAGCCCATTTACCGAATGTGGAGCCAACTTCAAGCGGCCGCCATGGGCAAAATAAATTTTCTATTTCAAATCGGAAGACTGATTTGGAATGAAGATTTTTTTACACTATTTTTTAGTGCCAACGAAAAAATTAAAAAAATTTTTTTTAGATGTTTCCGAGTTTTTTTAAAAAAATTCAATTTTTCTGAAAAAATGACAAAATTCGTAATTTTCACAGCACGCCCTTGTGGTTTGAAAACTATCAATATGGCGTTAACTGAAAACCCTCGAGCAAAAGAAGTTAATGTGTTACAGGATAAAAAACTTTCAGAAAAGTGAAAAAAAACATGAGTTTCATGAAATTTCCATTGGAGGAACAGTAAATATAGAAGAAGTTAATGTGTTACATGATAAACAACTTTCAGAAAAGTGAAAAAAACATGAGTTTCATGAAATTTCCGTTGGA
Source organism: Troglohyphantes excavatus (assembly GCA_963932185.1). Lineage (NCBI taxonomy): Eukaryota > Metazoa > Arthropoda > Arachnida > Araneae > Linyphiidae > Troglohyphantes > Troglohyphantes excavatus. Next base: position 69,376,659 of record OZ010675.1, read on the forward strand.
GAAACAAGTAATATAGAAGAAGTTAATGTTGTTACAGGAAAAGCAACTTTCAGAAAAGTGAAAAAAAGTATGAGTTTCATGAAATTTCCATTGCAGAAATAGTAAACATAGATGAAGTTAATGTGTTACAGGAAAAACAACTTTCAGTAAATTGAAAAAAAATATGAGTTTCATGAAATTTCCATTGGAGGAACAGTAAATATAGAAGAAGTTAATGTGTTACAGGAAAAGCAACTTTCAGAAAATTGAAAAAAAATATGAGTTTCATGAAATTTCCGTTGGAGAAACAAGAAATATAGAAGAAGTTAATGTGTTACAGGAAAAGCAACTTTCAGAAAAGTGAAAAAAAATATGAGTTTCATGAAATTTCCATTGGAGAAACAAGAAATATAGAAGTTAATGTGTTACAGAAAAAACAACTTTCAGAAAAGTGAAAAAAAAATATGAGTTTTTAGGCTATTTCCATTGGAGAAACAGGAAATATAGAAGAAAAAAGTGTTTTGCAGCGAAAAAAAACCTTCAGAATAAATAAAAATCAAATAAATAAACACAAAAATAAAATAAAATTTATATGTGCAAAACGCTTTTTCACGCGATTTCCAGCACTTTTCCACAAATAGAATTGCGGCCGAACTACTGGAGCTATCGACTTGAAATTTGCTCTAGTCTACTAACGGTGATGTTTCCAGTCGATTGGAAGTAGTTAGAAGGCGATCCGAGCACTAGAAATGAAATTTGATTTTTTTTCGTCGGAGGTATTTTTTTAAATTTTTTTTTAAAAGTCCAGCTTTGAAATATGATGGAAAAAAAATTTCTTCAATTTTCTATGTTAAATAAATTTTTTAAAAAAAATATAAGAATATTTTTTCGAATTTTAATTTTTTTATTTTTAAAAAAAAATTATTCCATGTTGTAAAGCATTAAAAATGGTTATATACGTATATTTTTATTTTGGACTTTGAAAAATTTTTGAACCATTTTCGCCCACTTAAAAAAAGTACTTAACCGGTCGCCGACCATGTTCTGTGGCGACAGGATCCTATACACTTCGCGGCATGACATATTTCCCGACTCCCGATGAAAAACTGCTTTTTCTCCAGCAATTTCCAGACCATTCCCGTTGATAGTTGGGTTTATATGGAAAAATTGGTATTTTATAACCTTATTTTCCTTTAAAAAACGATTTCTTTTGCAAATTCCGGACGAACTATTCGTCGTAAGGTCTATTGCTTGGTACCGTTGGAAGCCCATAGATTATACCTTTCTCCTCGAGCAAGAATTTTTTCATTGTGATCATTTGTTCGGCAGTTATGAGCCCATTTACCGAATGTGGAGCCAACTTCAAGAGGCCGCCACGGGCAAAATAAATTTTCTATTTCAAATCGGAAGACTGATTTGGAATGAAGATTTTGCAAAGTATTTTTTAGTGCCAACGAAAAAAATTTAATATTTTTTTTAGATTTTTTCGAGTTTTTAAAAAAAATTCAATTTTTCTGAAAAAGTGAAAAATGACAAAATTTGTAATTTTTACAGCACGCCCTTGTGGCTTGAAAAGTATCAATATGGCGTTAACTACAGAACCACAATCAAATTTCAGGCCATTCCATTTGATAGTTTTGTATATATGGAAAATGTTTTTAAAAAACCTATTTTGCCAATAAAAAATATGACTTCTTTTGCAGATTCCGGACGAACTATTCGTCGTAAGGATTATTTCTTGGTACCGTTGGAAGCCCATGGATTATACCTTTCTCCTCGAGCAAGAATTGTTTTATTGTGATCATTTGTCCGGCAGTTATGAGCCCATTTACCGAATGTGGAGCCAACTTCAAGCGGCCGGCACGGGCAAAATAAATTTTCTATTTTAAATTGGAAGACTGATTTGGAATCAAGATTTTTTACACTATTTTTTAGTGCCAACGAAAAAATTTAAAAAAAATTTTAGATGTTTCCGAGTTTTTTAAAAAAAATTAATTTTTCTGAAAAAGTGACAAAATTCGTAATTTTCACAGCACGCTCTTGTGGTTTGAAAAGTATCAATATGGCGTTAACTGAAAACCCTCGAGCAAAAGAAGTTAATGTGTTACAGGATAAACAACTTTCAGAAAAGTGAAAAAAAAACATGAGTTTCATGAAATTTCCATTGGAGAAACAGTAAATATAGATGAAGTTAATGTGTTACAGGAAAAGCAACTTTCAGAAAATTGAAAAAAAATATGAGTTTCATGAAATTTCCGTTGGAGAAACAAGTAATATAGAAGAAGTTAATGTTGTTACAGGAAAAGCAACTTTCAGAAAAGTATGAGTTTCGTGAAATTTCCATTGGAGAAGCAAGAAATATAGAAGAAATTAATGTGTTACAGAAAAAACAACTTTCAGAAAAGTGAAAAAAATTATGAGTTTTTAGGCTATTTCCATTGGAGAAACAGGAAATATAGAAGAAAAAAGTGTTTTGCAGCGAAAAAAAACCTTCAGAATAAATAAAAATCAAATAAATAAACACAAAAATAAAATAAAATTTATATGTGCAAAACGCTTTTTCACGCGATTTCCAGCACTTTTCTACAAATTGCGATTGCGGCCGAACTAGTGGAGCTATCGACTTGAAATTTGCTCTAGTCTGCTAACGGTGATGTTTACGGTCGATTGGAAGTAGTTAGAAGGCGATCCGAGCAGTAGAAATGAAATTTGATTTTTTTTCGTCGGAAGTATTTTTTAATTTTTTTTTTAAAAGTCCAGCTTTGAAATATGATGGAAAAAAAATTTCTTCAATTTTCTATGTTAAATAAATTTTTTAAAAAAAAATTAAGAAAATTTTTTCGAATTTTAATTTTTTTATTATTTGAAAAAAAATTATTCCATGTTGTAAAGCATTAAAAATGATTATATACGTATATTTTTATTTTGGACTTTGAAAAAGTTTTGAACCATTTTCGCCCACTTAAAAAAAGTACTTAACCGGTCGCCGACCATGTTCTGTGGCGACAGGATCCTATACACTTCGCGGCATGACATATTTCCCGACTCCCGATGAAAAACTGCTTTTTCTCCAGCAATTTCCAGACCATTCCCGTTGATAGTTGGGTTTATATGGAAAAATTGGTATTTTATAACCTTATTTTCCTTTAAAAAACGATTTCTTTTGCAAATTCCGGACGAACTATTCGTCGTAAGGTCTATTGCTTGGTACCGTTGGAAGCCCATAGATTATACCTTTCTCCTCGAGCAAGAATTTTTTTATTGTGGTCATTTGTCCGGGAGTTATGAGGCCATTTACATAATGTGTACCCGGATTTTTCGGATTTTAAAAGGTCGCCAAGGGCAAAATAAAGTTTCTTTTTCAAATCGGCAGACTGATTCGGAATGAAGATTTTCAAAACATCTATTAGTGCCAACGAAAAAGTTTTAAAAAAATTTTAGATTTTTTCGAGTTTTTAAAAAAAATTCAATTTTTCATGAAAAAGTGAAAAGTGACAAAATCTGTAATTTTCACAGCACATCCTTGTGTTCTTGACAGTATCAATATGGCGTTAACTAAAGATCCACAGCAAATGTCATATCATTCCCATTGATAGTTTTGGAGAAATAGGAAATATAGAAGAAATTAATGTTTTACAGGAAAAACAACTTTCAGAAAAGTGAAAAAAAATATGAGTTTCATGAAATTTCCATTGGAGAAACAAGAAATATAGAAGAAGTTAATGTGTTACAGGATAAACAACTTTCAGAAAAGTGAGAAAAAAAATATGAGTTTCAAGAAATTTCCAACAAGAAATATAGAAGAAAAGGAATCAAGAACTAATTTTAAAGAATTTGTTTAAAGAACTTTTTAGTATATCTTAAGATTTACCTTACAAGGTATAATTGATGTTTCACAAAATTTCGTCACATATATTATACTTATAAAGTGTGAATTAAATTAATATTTACTCAAACTCAAGTTGTATAATATAAAACAAGCAATTTATTTTGTAAAGTATTTACAAGCTGTTTACATGAAATCACAGTTTTGGTGGCCATTTCAATTCAACTTCTACATGTTTATCAACAGGCAGCCATTCCCAAAATTCTCTTAATAAATCTGTAATAAAAGAGTACTTCATATTATACTACATCCACGTTCCACAGAAAAATTTACTGCAGAATATTTATTTTAACATTAGCAATATATTTCAGCAAATGAATAGGCATATAAAAAACATTGCAGATGCAAGCTTTAATTTATTTGAATATTCTCATTTACACAAAAAGTTTCCACTGGAAATTAAAATTCTACGACTTATCAAGGCAAAAAACAAACCAAGAAATAGGCTTAAAAATAGTTGGCATTATTAAATATTAATATCAAAGCTTGCATCTGTATACTCAAAAAGTATCTGTAACACTCAACTATTTCTTTACATACAAAGCCTTAGTTGCTAAAATTACAAGGATTCTTTTTAATTATTTAGAACATATAAAAATATAGCAAACAATATAAAATTATTTACTAGAGCTTTTATGGCATATGCCAAAATATTTATAGTTTCTCAATGCAACTAATTTTTTTTAAATAATTTTTTGAACAATCAAATTATTGAACCATTTAATAATGTGAAGATATTATTATACTGCATTATGCTTTATTATTTTACAAACATATCTACAGTGGCTCCCAAAAGTATTCCGACACTTATGAATTTCAAAGAAATACTGCTCTATTCATCCTAAAAAATAATATTTCGGAATGGGAAATTTTTAATAAGATATATAAATTGTTCTTAACAGATATATAAATTGTTCTTTCCTGGGCATAGAGTTCATAAGTTGTTTTTTTGTAATTTCTGCATCAATTTCCTTCATTTTTCGATCATTACTTTTTTAGTTTGCTTTTCATTTTAATTTTGTGTCTTCGTACTCTAATCTCCAGTTCTCTACAAATGTGTTTTATTAGGTTTAAATTCAGTGGCTGAGGTGGTTTTTTCAGAAATTGTGGACAATTATAGAGGCAAATGTTGAGAACCGTGTGCTGAAGATTGATATCTTGATAACAAACAAAGTTGATTCTATACAAAAATTTTAAGCTTATAATTTTAAATTGTGTGTTAAAATATTTAAATAAACGTACTGATCCATTGCGCTATCACTAAATACCAAATTACCTAGTCCTGACGCTATTTTGCACCCTTGCACAAGAACACGTCCAAAGCATGCTTCACTGTTCCAACTCAGTTCTTAGTATTCGCGAAGGACAGCCTAAGCTGCCCGTTTTTCACATTGACAAAAACGTTTCTTCAGGAAGATCGCCCATGGAATCCGGCTGATCAGAGATCACTTGTCGAACAGTTTCGATTGAAATTGAAGTAAAACATGTTTTATTAAATTCTGTAGATGTTTTTACAACACTCAAACGTGGATTTTTCTGAAATTTTCTAATTATAAATCTCTGATCACGTTGAGTTAACTTTGCCGGACAACATTTTCTTACCTCGTCTTTGATCCGATTTTCTTCTTTAAAGTGTTTTATCATATACTGCATGTAGAATGGGATAAGTGTATTAATTTAGCGATACTCCAAAAGGATTTACCAATATTATCGTAAAAAATTTATCAATATTTGGATGGGTTTTCCCTTTACGACTACAGACCATTTTTAAATAATAAATAGAATATTACATAGTAAGCAAGCAAAAATTAAAGCCAAACAAATATTAAATGTCACCACAATGCAAAACTAAAAAAAAAGCGACAGATAATATTATTTATGAATTTATCTGAAAATGTTTTGGCATACAATCACTTTTGTGATGTTTTTTCCTCTGCTTCCTTGCATTTTCATTTTTATATAAAAAAAAATTCAATATTTAAAAAATACATACTAGGCTTTATTCAGAATTACATGGAGGTGATGTGAGAAAATATTGGACCATTTTTTGAATTCAATTCCAGACTACAGTGTGCCTTTTATACAGATGTTTAAAGTGTACGAACACTTTTGGGAGTCACTGCATGAAGCAATAATTCAGAAAAAGATCCAGATTTTTGTTAAAAAATATAATGAATATGTATATTAACAACTAAAATTTAGAAAACTATTACTGTAGTGTTGTTGTTCATGACCTTATTTTTAGCTTATTTGCTTACAAAAAAAAATTAAACCTTATTAATTAAAAAAAAATACATCCTAATGAACAGTGTACTACTAGTTAATTTAAAATACTCTAAAATTTAAATTTAATAATTACATTTTGGATCTTTTTTCCAAGCTTTTCTTAAAGATTCTCTAGTGTCCACTTCCTTTGATATAATTGCTTGAAGCAAATACCTTGTCCTTGGCAGCAATCTGAAGGAAAAATTATATTAAATGAGATGAATTAAAACTACAATCCTTCATATATGAAAAGAGTAACCTTCACGCAGAATTAGTTAATTTTCTGCACATTTGAATGATTTTTAATTATTTTTATGACATAAAAACTTTGGCTTAAATTGTATATTTTTAAATGACCATGGCAATGTATGTTGATTAATTAAACAATTTCAGTTAGTATTTAACAGAAATGTCCTTCACAGAGAGAGGGCAGCATCCCCATTTTTTTCTGAAATAACTTCTTTTTCACTTGTACAAGGCTTAGTTTCAAATAAGACCTGCACAAACATTGCAACAACACAGTTGCAAGGAAGTTGTTTCTTATTTTTGGTATTCCAAATGAGTCGTCCAGTTGCAATACTCGTTAGTGCCATCCAGATTTTTTTGCAGGAAGTGAAAAAAACTTTAATAAAGTTTATATTTCGAGCCAACTGCTTGAACTTTGTCATTTTGACACAAAAGTTCATTCTGAATCTGATTTCGTAAGTACTTTTCCTAAATTTGGTATATTTTTTGCGTTATTTAATTTTTTTTACTGCAGTGAAGGTTTTACTGCAAAATGAAGGATTTGTTAAATTTTGCAGAAATAGGCATAAATATTTCCCTCACATGAAACAGTGTTTACATTTTCTTACACAAAAAATAAAGTGAAAAAATGTCGATAGGAGGGTGGTAATACTGGAAAAGAAAACGGGGAGGAAAGAGCGTGGATTTTCAAATCTTACAGCCCAAACACAAGTGTACCAATGGATGAGGATAGGAAGACTTTTGACGCAATGTATTCAGACAAATGTATTCAACGGGCATGCGAGGGGTAGTTACATTTAAAGAGTTTTGCAGCAGTATCAGGGTATTGAGGCTTTTTTAAAAAAAATATTTAGGTGTGTTTTACAACTTTTGGAGCTACAGACCCCATAGAAGTAGAACGAACGAAATGATGCAAAAATCTCAATTTGCAATTTGTGTTGTTGATTTGATGAGTTTTGCAATTGGGCAAATGTATCATCATATACTTCTCCACTTTCCTTTATGTGTATTATCATTAATTTTAGAATCAAATATTCATATCTTAAAAATAAATCAAGGAAACATTTTACAAAAGTCAATTCATACAGTTATTAATAATAGACATAATATTTAAAAAAGTACCATCTGAATTTTAGGTCAATCCTCTCTTGTTATAATAATCTTGTTATAATCTTGGTTATAATACTGTACAGAACCCTCAAATTTTAAAATGCATATTTGAAACAAACCATTGATATTTATGAGATGCAATTTGTCCGTGCTCCGGGAAATTCTCTGTCTTTTGATCCTTACTTGTTAAGAAAAAGGGATCTATGCTATAGAAACAACGCAAGATAAAAGGAGCGTCCCCTTAGATAAAAGGAGCGTCCCCTTTGGTGTGTAAAGGGGAAGAGTGTAGCAATGTTGTCTATTCCTCCATCATCAGTAGATTTAATTTAAATGGTAGATGAACGTTAAATGACCATTTCTATGGTGGGGTAAATTTCAAAATTTGATGGGTCCTATACTACCAACAAGTATATTATTAGCCAGAGCATGTCGATCTTGTTTTAAGAGATTCAGATTTTACAATGGGACAAAGTTTTTCGTATGAAAACTTGAATAAGCTTCCCTCAACCACCAAACACTAGATGGGAGGTGGCATAAGGAAGGGAACCTATGGCTAAGGCAAGTTTCCTTAAAAGGAGGGTTAGACTTTTAGACAGAGTTCGAAATTAGGAGATAAAAGTTAGGCATCATTGGCGCCTAGCTATTCTTTTTAGTTGCTAAAATGTTCTGCTTAGGCGTAATTTTAAAATATTTCAAATAGCTTTTGCAGAACCGTCAACAGTTACAATATTTTTATAATCGTCAAAACTTATTTTGCATAAAGTAAGAAGACCGTTTTCTTTTGTACTCTACGAAGTGAGCACCGATTATAACGTAAGAGACAGCAATACAGAGGGGGAAAATTGAAAGTCTCAATCAGGAAATAGTACAGAGAGCAGAATTCTACTGCTTGCGCTAGTAGCCCAGTGATCGATTTTTGACATTTGCAAAAAAAATACAGGAGATCGATATTAAAAAGCTAATTTGTGTCTTACCCGCAATATATATATATGAATTTATATGTATAAAGTAACAACTGGGTGTAAACATACAGTCGTCAAACTGAAAGTTTAATGTGCAAAATATGAATAAAAACTGCTAATTTCGAACTCTACGTCGAACTGTGTCCCTAAGACACAGTTCATAAAGCAATGAGAAGAAAGTCCTTGCATAAAATCTTTTGCCAGAAAAACTATAGAAATATAATAATGTTCTTAAGAATCCGCTACGTCTTAGATACGGGTGGGACGCTCACTTTGCCCAAGTCTTGAGCATGATGGAAGGGGGCGAGAGGAGGTAGGTCTTGTAGGTGGCGATGAAGGGGCACACCTCCCCCTCCAAGAAGAAGAAGCAGAACCAGCTAAACCTCAGCAGGCTGGGGGACATCTCTAGCCTCACTATTGGGAGCTCCCACTGCCAGGGTCCTGCAAAAGGGAAGGAGACAGTTTCAAGGTTAGATTTGTGAACAGTCCCCTGCGCCACGAGTGGAAAACCAAGATTGAATAAAGTGGACTGTGTGAAGCCTCAATTTTATAATAATGACACAAGATATTTATTTTATTATCATAGATCAGTGGCTCTCAACCTTATAATGACACAGGATATTTATTTTATTATCATTGATCAGTGGCTCTCAACCTTATTTCTCTCAAGTACCCTTTCCTAAAAGTTTTCATTTATGAGCAACCCCCATCTCTCTACGTAAAAAAAAGAAGTTTGTTTTTGTTAGGTAGTCATGGTTGTCTGGCAAGTTAATCAAACAACACAAACTGATGAGACTTATATCTTAGATTCTTAAGTATTAATTTTTTTTAAGTGTTTCCGATATTACTAGTATTATTTTAACGTACCCCTAATCACACCGTTAGTACCCTCAGGTTTATGCCTACTACAGGTTGAGAACTGCTGCCTCAGGTAATTGAATGGTTTATCTCAGAAATAAGCTAAGTGTACTTTTTCTAATTTTCGGTTAGCTGGATGGTGTTTAATGGCACAAGAGCCAAACTGGCTAAGCTGCGCCAAACACTTACATTTTTACGAATACAGTTTATCAGACCAGTGTTGTTGAGAAACTCGAACAAGTTGGGATGCGGTTCGTCGTATTATAAATCCGATTTGCATTGCTGAAATATTTTAGTGTTGCATTCCTAAAGTTGGGACAAATAAACATAAAATGTTTAACTGACAAAATACAGTTATACCGGAGACATGTCGGTGTTGGTTCAGAAACTAAAAGGTGTTTGTGGGTCAATTGGGTGTGGCCTATTTGAAGCATCAGCAAAATTACATCATTTTTCCTATTACAAGTTATATATTTAAAAGATTTAAGCATTGGCCTTATAGAATGCAATTTATTACTTGTTTGGTTACCCCAATGAATCTGCCATATTGAATCATGTGCTTGTTTAAATGCCAGTTTTGAGTCATCGAGAGGTACAAAGTTATATGAATTAATTCCAAAAATACTAACATGGCTAGGTATCCAACAAAGCATGATGTCATAAGATTGTTTTTGGAGCCTGGTATACGTTTCAACTATTTGCAAAACCAAAGGATGACTCTTGCACGAAATGTTTTGCAAAGCTTCAATCCGTATACTAAATAAATTTTGTGTGCAAAGAACAAGATAATTTCGTCAAAGTTACATATATTGCATATATTTCTGATGTAAAAACAGAACAAAATGAATGCATTCTATTAGAAATTGTTATCCTGTTAAAAACAGCAGCCGATCAGACGTGGTCATTGGATTTAGAACCATCAGTGAAAATTACCTGGTATTCTCCGTACCATTGTCCGTGTAAATAAAACATCTGATTACAGACAATGAGGCGTTGAGGGCTTATGAAGTTCAGTGAATTCATTAATAAATGATAGGTTAGGGTCACTCCAAGGTGGAGGTTCGTCCCCTCTGCAAAGGACTGGAAAGTCCTCAATGTTGTAAAATATCAATATTTGTCTAATTCTAAAAGCAAATGTGGTGTGAAAGATGGCCGAAATGTAAACAAGGCAATTTAAATGGGCTACATGACTTTGTTGATCATGGAATGATTTTCGATGCTTGTGATTTAAAAAAAAAATAATTAAGAGATAGTCTCTGCCGACTATTTTCTACAGATGGTTCGTTTGTTATTACATATAAACTTTCTATTGGTGATGTTCGGAACGCTCGAGTGCAAATACAAACCTTGATGGTGAATCGCATCAAGAGGTTTCAAGTATGATTTGGCCATAAATCTCACAGCCGTAATCGAGCTTAGATCATATCAATGCTTTATAAATTTTAAACATTGACACTTGATCTGCCCCCCATGACAAATATGATAAGACCTTTAGAATATTCAGAGATAAATTACATTTTAAGTTATTGATGCGAGATTTAAAATTAAGCTAATTAAATTAAAATTAAAACTGAATGGAAGGGTTGTGCACAAAATTATGTACTTACCATATGAGATTCTGACTTAAAAAAAAAGTTAGTTCATGGGTTTCTGAAATAAACGATTGAATTTTGTTTTGTAAATGGTACACACAAATGTTTATAGACCAATTTTTTACAGGAATATAAAGCAAAATATAATCGAAAATTACTTGTAAATTTTTTTTTAAATATCGATTTCTAGGGTAGATTCTTAAACGGATCGTCCTTGTTTTAAAAACTATGATCCTCAAAGGTTATTTACGTTAAAAAAAAGGGACACAATAATAGAAAAGTTACAAATTATTTATAAGGTGATGAAATAAATGCTAGTGATATTGTTAATGATATGAGTGTGTTGGTTCATGGGGCTTTGAAAATAGGACATCAATGAGGGATAGCCAGTATAAAAGATGAATGGAATGTACCTTGTAATTTGAAAGATTTAATATTGCCATTATAATGGTTAGGCCTCATCTTGAGTGTGGTTTACAAAATTGGTTAAAGGCACTTCAGGAATGAACTCTAGAAATATGCTTATATTTTTAAGCAGATATAGAATCAAGAAGAAAACTAGAGGACATCTTATTCAACATTGTAAATTTATCAAATCGTGTGTTGCTGAAGGGATAAAATTTAATACAGCCAATTGGACTAGAAGTCATGGACAGGGCCTGATTTACCAATAGCCACAATAGGATAGGTCTAGAGCCCCAAACTTTGGGGGATCCCAACTTTTAGTTAATTGTACCAAAATTATATGCACTTTTAAAAATATATTATTATTATTATTATTATTATAGTAATACACTTAATGCCCCATGTTTTTATTCTCAGAGACTATTTTTATGAGAAGTGAGCAATGACATCGTGTCTATAGTATGGTAATTTCTCAGGCCCTGGTCATGGGTACCAGTTACACATGTTACAACTTAATAGGGAAGGTAGAAAGCGTTATTTTTATAATAGAGTAAGAGATAAATGGAATAGTTTGAATGGAGAGGTGGTTAATTAGTCAGGAGTAGTTAGCTTTTGGGGGGATTGTTAAGATTTGTTAAACAAAGCCAACCTTGCCAGGCTTAGAACTTGCAGTTGGTCAACATTATATATATATATATAAAAATTATTTGTATTTTGATTAAATTACAGTTTTACATGATGTGTTCCATAAGTAATGCGACCAATTTTTTCCTGACGCGACTATACACCGCAGCGCCCTCTAACCTGCTCGACTAAGGGGCTATTAGCTTCATAACGCACCCATTCTCAATCGGCTCCGAGCTGCCGAAAAGTCGGGACGTGCGTTCTAGGAAGCCCGTTTTGAGCTTAACGTAACACGACACGATGGATGGAGCAATGTTACGCTATAAAATTTTGCGCTAAACTTGGGCAGTTCGACACCGAAACATTTCTATTAATTCAGCAGGACTTTGGGATTGATAGGTTATCCAAAACACAAGTTCACAGATGGTACAAGTCGTTCAAGGAGGCATGAGCAAGTCCAGGATCAAAACCATGGTCACTGTCTTCTTTGATGCCAAAGGCATTGTCCACCACGAATTTGTACCTATCGGGACCACTGTGAACGCAGATTTTTACTTGGAAGTGCTGAAAAAGAGGGTCTTGCACTGCCGAAGTGACATCAAGGACGCATGGAAACTTCATCACGAACGCGCCAAGCCACAAAGCCTTTGTTATCAGCGATTTCCTGACCAGGGCCCATACCCCACTGGTTTCCCAGCGTCCCTACAGTCCTGACCTGGCTCCCCCAGACTTTTTTTGTTTCCTCGCTTAAAAGGAGCCCTGAAAGGGAAACATTGGGACACGATTGAAAACATCCAGGCTCATGTTACATCGGCTCTAAAGGACCTCCCGGAGAAGGCCTTCCAGGCCTGGAAAAACCGCCTCCATAAGTGTATCAATGCAGGAGGATGCTATTTTGAAGATTTTTGTACGAATATGTCCAATAAATGATTTTTTATGAATTTGGTCGCATTACTTATGGGACCCACCCTGTAATTATGAACCATGTTAAAATGCTCTTCAGAGGAAATACGCACCAAATGTCCCTCTTGAGCTACAGTAAATCTTGTCCTTCTCATTGTCATAGGTTGGAGGCGGGTCTGCAAGAGGGGACAATAAATCACACAAGTTGAGAGCAAAAGCTGGCAACCACTCGGCTTCGATTTCAAATACACCTAATCAAATAAAATCTGTAAATGGATGCTATTTTAAGAATTAAAAGCAAGTAAAACATTTTGAGGGAAAGAAATTTTGATGATGGGGTAAATTTAAATTATTGCTGCATAACGACAAATCTAATTACCTTTCATGTAGAATTTTGAGCTCTCGACAATTTCAGTGTAGACAACGTACTCTGGGAGACGCTGAAACATGGTGGACGCTGGATGAATGAAGACTGGATCTTCAGAATCCAAACACTGTCAATATCCAAATAGAAAATTGAAATAACAGAAAATACATTTAACTTTAAAATCAATACAAACTTTGTGTCATTTAAGACTTTTTTGATATTACACTAACTTTGTGTTTAAACTATGATATTGTAGGAAAATTTAAATAGTAAAAAACATCAGATTAAAAATGTTTCACAAATAAAATTAAAATCTCCACAATTCATACAAACCATTTAGCAGAAATTACATATGCTGTATAAAAATGCAAAATTAACAATTTTAGTAGAAATAAAATTTAGAAGATGCTTCTATTAACCTTATCATACAATTTCATTTACTACACAAACCAACTATATACACATATGAAATCAATTTTGATAAAACTAATTTAAAAATTAGGTGTTTTTTTTTACAATTTTTAAATTATAAGACTTTAAGTGTAAAAATCATAGCACAGGAGCCATTAGGAACTTTACGTGAACTCTTTTTGGACAGAATAATGCCCTTTTTCCTCATTTGCAGATAATTCAAAGTTAGCACTATTGATATTCAGATCAAGAAATTATTCACTGTGTTTTACAATCCTAACAAACAGTTTATTTTCGCAGAAGGTCTTTCTAAAAATCCTCCACTATTCTTTTAAAACTGTAAGATATTTTTATTGTTTAAAATATTTCAATATTGTTTAAATATATTTCGATGATAATTTCCAGACATTCTTGAACTTCAGTAACATGGATGCCTGCTATTGCAAAGAACATTTCATAATACATTAAATCTGAAAATAAACTTTTACCCTATAAGCATTTTTCGAAGACTTCTCATCTTTCGTTTCTTCTCTTGGTAATTTCCTGAAAAATAAAATCATATCTTATTGAAAGTATTTTGTATTGCAACAATGAATAATTAATTTCCCCCTATTTCAAACTATAGAAACAAAATTTAGCCAAAAGCAGTTCACAGGTGCAATATATATTTCTGTAGCTTGGACAATGTCGCAATTGACAGTTTTCTGAAAAATGGTTTCAAAGTTTGAAACTCAGCTTTGTTGCAATGAAGTAAATCACAAAATTGTTTGATTTGAATCATTAGAGAAGAAGTCTAAAATTAATATATTCATAATAGTTTTCTTTTTTTTTTAATAAGTTTCCTTTTTTTAAATCGATAAAATTGACATTGATCATTCTTGTTCCAAGCCAAAGATAACGTATGCTTTTTGCCAAACTGGCTCAAAAAGAATGGTGATAAAAAGCCTTTTGAGAAAATTTGTATTTTTAAAATACTTGACAGGATGGAATATATATTTGCAAATATGTTATTATATACCATAATGCTAATGCAATGCATAACATTAGAATGAAACATTTTGAACACTAATATGGCACAACAGTAAAGTATATTAATCCACAATGGGAGTCATCACTCCAGTAATAATATTTGAACTCAGTGGTTTAGGTATTGCCAGCTATTCTAGCATAGGTGTAGGAAAGAGAGGGCAGGGGCTTTTAACCCACTGACACTCACCTATTTTAGTAATTGTAAATTTGTTTTCCCTTTTTGAAAATTTTAAATATTTTTCCTAGGTGTGCACCAATATTTTATTAAATTGTAAACAGAATACTTTTAAGTTATACCTAAAAAATTATATTTAAAAAATATTGCAAAATTTAATATTTTTATGTATTTAAAAACTGGATGCATTAGTGGAAAAACTGGAGATATCACATCCTTGAGCGTATGAGGATTGATCTAAAAAGCACTTTATCTAATGCTATTTCTACTCATTTTTTTTAAAGGAATGTGTTAGAAATATAATTTAAAATTTCTGGCACTGAAAACAAACTTTCTTCCAACAATAATTTTTCAGAGGGATAAAAGTAAACATACAATAACACAAAACACTCATCAAGAATCGCTGTACACAACAAATGTCAATGTCATTACCTTGCCACGTGGTCCATGAGGCAAGCAGCCACAATTTTCCGAATGGTGTCCACGAGCTCAACGTCAGGTGGGGTGATGTCCACGTTCAAGGGCATTGAGGAATTCGGAAAAGCTCTATTCACTGCAAAAGAAAGCTTCAGGCTTAATACCTTTACAAAAAGTAATACAAAAAATCAGGTAGGTACAGGTTACACTGTAAAATACTGTGTGAATACTTTTAGGTCCCTTGAGGTAAAACAGTCAGATTTGGGATCCTTATGAAAGCAGAAGCGCATACTGCAGCCAAGGGCAACATTCAGCTACACGTTGTACAAAGGGAGTTAACCATTGCCTGTAGGGGTCTGTAGGGGTTTGGATTTTTCGATGAGACAAACGGGTAACGGTAAGAGTAACTTGAATAAGTTTTCTTAAACCACCAAACACAAGAGGGAACCCTTGACTGAATAAAGGTGCAATGGTAGGCAGAGATAAGTACCTGAAGTAAGCCTGGCTCTCTAAGTAAGCCTGGCAGAGTTACATTCGATTTTTAGGGCCATTGTTTATGAAGCATTAAAAGGAGTCTGTACACGAAACTTTTTATCAGAAAAGAAGTTGCATAGTCTCATAAGCTGCGTCTAAACGCTGCCATATCACATTACATAGAGATTAAAGATGTCATGTATAATTTCACTTACTTTCTCTAATGAGCTGAAATGACATTTTCTGTATTTCTGTCATGGCCTTGAACCTAATGCCATTTTTGGCACAAAACTTCACTTTGTGCTTAGATTCTCCAAATAAGGCCACAGCACGCAGAAGGACCATCACATCTCCTAACAGCTGGGACCTTCCCTAAGAAAATAAAAGTTTTTAAAAAAAATCCTTTTAAAAAATAATTTTTCAAACTAACGTATGTAATGCCGAAATCAAATGTTCCGGAAACAGTGTCAACGTGGGGCAGTGAGTGGCCCCGTGGTAGAATACTCGACTCAAAATCAGATGGGTAGGGTTTGAATTTTGACATTGAGAGTGTAGTGACCTCCTGATCGGAGGGTTGCCAGTTCCGTTCCTAGTCATATACAAAACACATTCTCCGTGTATAGGGGACTTGTGCATTATAAATCTGTCATGGTCCAAATGTCCTCTAGCCTACACAAGTACATGAAGTGTCAGCTTAGATATTGTCCTAGTCATCAGTCCATGGCTTAGAATTACAATGGCTATTGGCCATTTCGGATAAATCTGTGGCGGCTGCCCTTACACGCGGCTGTCCCTAAAAGTGTGTGGACTGGAACAAGATGTACACATGCCCTGGTTAGCAGTGAGCTCAGTAAATCGGAACGACTTCTTTGTAAATATCACCACTCTTAAATATGTATTTATTCTGTAACTATATCATAGTCATACTCTGTTTTCCAGTAGCAACTGTAATCAACTTTCAGTTTAGTTACATTATTAAAGTTGTTATGTTTACCAAAAGCTGTTTCCTTGCCTCAGCACTATCACCCGCTTACCACAAAGGAACTATAGTAAAGTGTGGCTGGCCAAGATCTTGTGCAGTCCCACAGATCCCAAACCATTGCCAATAGCCTATTGTGTAGCTCTAGTGCAGTAATTTTTAACAAAATTGCTAATTTGCCTCTGCAAATTCATAGAAGAAGCTTTGCATATAAAATTATTCAACAACATGTCCTCTGTTCTTCCCACAATAAGTACTTACATGTTTATGGGAAATCCAGTTTTCTAGTATTGTCTAAGCAGATTCAGCTTGTCTAACATAAATCATAAACTCATGAGAATACTCTAGACTGAAATATTTTTCAAATATAAAACATTGGGGTATTTTTGAAAAGATATATCTATTAAAATAATTTTATTTAAAAAAAAATACAAAAAACATGTATTAGAAATAATTTAAAATATCTTGCAGTAAAAACAAATCTGCAGATTCGATATTTTCATCATCACTTAGAGAGCGATTCTGCACCTTAAGGTGACCGTGGAACACTGTAATGAAAGTTATACATTGCGCAGATCACCACTTTCTATTAACAGTAAAAAAATATCAGGAACAAAATATACATGTAATTCAGGTATTAAATGCTACATGTTTTAATAAAGTTATTAACAAAAGAATCTATTTATGCTCTATTATTTTAATTACATTAGGTAGCTTTTGAAATTAATGAAATCATATGTTTTATTTGACTTCAAATAATTATGATGGCATTTAAAATTGCATCATTTCACTAACTTCTATATTCTTGGGTAATGCGGCATACCTTCAAAACTGTATTAAAAATACACTTTTAAAGCTGCAAGTGAAAGGGTCCTATTTACATTTTTATTCCAAAAATACATACGATACTCATGTTATCGATAACAGAAAGAAAAAAGTACCTTTTACAACAAAATATTAAAAATAACTCATTCCTGGTTAAAACCTATAGGAATTAAGAGAAAGAAAAATGTATAAAAATGGAGTACCAATGCACAAAGTGTTTACCCTCTCGCAGATCATGGGTTGGAAACCACTGATTTAGAGGGGCTAATTAAGTCCTCTTCAAATTATTAATTTTTACTAAATAATAAAGTTATATAATTTTTAACAGACTTCTTCTGACAATTATTTAAATCCTTCTCATTTAAATGCATCTTGGAGCAAACGATTCCGGTTCTCAGATTTTGCCATAGCAATTCGAAAAAACAACTCTGATATTATGTTTCAGTATGCAAAAAGGTGTTCCAACACTGAAGCTCAAATGGCCTCAAAAGGTATTGGTGAATGAAGGAAGACTCTGTTCGAAAATATATATATGAAATCCTGGTCCTTTTATTTTGACTTTTTATTTTCTTTGTGATTAAAAATCTACTCAAAATTGATAGTCTGAAAATTTCTCCAAAGACAGGAATTGTAAGTTTAAGGAAAAATGGTCATGCTAGTTTAGTTTAAAATCTTAATTAGTACATTTGTGTTTAATTAGCCGAGTAATGACAAATTGGGGAATAATAGAACTAAATGACAAATTGGGGAACAAGGGTAGCACAAATAGCCTTTATGTATCAAGAATGTGAAATAATGAATGAGTAACATACAACAGAAATGCACATACCATTCCAGTACCAATTTTCTTGAAGCCTTCTTGAACCACCTTTACTTCTTCTTCTCCCTAAAACACAAAAACATGTATTAAATACATTTTGCTCTAAAAAATTTAATTTGAAATTGAACAGTTTAAAAAAAAAGGTTAAAAAGTATCATATATTTCAAAAATATAGAATGCAATAGTTTTAGAAAGAGTTCAGATGGTGCACCATATTCATACTCTTATGATATAATTTTTCCTTCCCTATGCATTATTTATTTAAATAAGCGCAATTTAATTATATTAAGGTTAATTTAAGAAAGTTCGTAATTTGTATTGAATGTGCATTGATGATTAGCCCTTTGTACTCGAGTTGGCAACTCGTAAGTTGCCAAAATAACAACCTGTTCTTTTGTTTAATGTTCTTCACATTTAATGAGAACTGTAAGTTTTTTAAATTAAAAAAAATATTTTTATTCCATTAGTTTGTTCTTTTATTTAACTTCATTTAAAATTATGACATCACTTGGTAACAACATATTTTATTAACTCTTTGCGCTTGATTGTTAACCCTTTGCACTCCAAGAACACTTTGCGATTTGTGTTCTTTCTATGGAACAGTTATTCCTCTTTACATTCTTTTCCACAGATTTATTTTATACTCATAAAGGGAAAAAAAACCTCATCTGTTTTGTATTTGCAAGAGAACAAGTTGAAAAAATGATTGCTGTTCTAAACACAAGATCATGCTGTTCTCGTTTATTTTAAAGAACAGGGAAACAAAAGAACTGGTCGTTATGTTGTCGCCTGAGAGGCGACATAGGAGTGCAAAAGGTTAAGTCTCCAAAATAATGTGTTATTCCTCTTTCTTTGTTCTTCAAAATAAAAGAGTTTTCACTGCAGATCAGATGAGTTTAATTTATATTTCTAACACATTCCTTTTAAATATATATATACAGTTAAACTCTGTTATAATGAACCCTCAACGGACTGGTTCAGAAGTTCGCTATAGCCGAGGGTTCACTTTCAAATATTGACGATATAAAAACTTCCTAATGTCTTTAAACACATTTCTGTGCGAAACAAATCAATTACCCTGAATTACGATTATTAATGGGCAATATTAAAGTAAGAGAGAGAGTTCTTAAAAAACAATTAAACAATAAAATTAATTTTACTACTACTTACATTTATTTATCTGAAGTATGAAAAAAAGTTGTGATGTTTCGTTAAAAGCATCAAAAGAGTCCATTTATTCTTATCCACAGTTTCTGTTGCAAAGAAATTATGCAAAATCTTCACAGCTGCCTTAGCCTTCAGCATCAGAAATTGAAGGACCTGAACTTACATCACCTTCGTCTTCAATATCTGAATATAAACGTTAATCACCGTTTTCTATTATCTTGCTAATTTTCGCTTTTTTCTCAATAAAAAAATCTTTTTGCTTACTAACAGGAGCGATTTTAAACCTATGTGCAGTCCAGAAGTCAAACGATCACAGGTAATAGCAATACAATGAAAGGAAGGCAGAAATGTATGATGACCAGTAGAACGGGGGCAAGGGAGGAGCTGAGCAGGGGAGTCTATTGTCACCTTTGAGGAAACTGGCTTCTGTCAAAGGAACAAGGGTAGATAATGTGGTCGTGGCGAGTAAAATTTTCTGTGAAAAACCTGAAACTAACTTGAAAAGTGCGAATGTCAGTTCGTTACATCCGAATTCCTTACTTTTGAAGATCGTTATAAGCATTTGAAAATACATTAATGAAACAGGAGTTCAGTTGGGACCATTTGAAAAGTTTGTTGAACAACCGAGGGATCGTTATATCCCGGGTTCGTTATACCAAGGTTTGACTGTATATGTATATTTATATAATTTATTTTGGTAGAGTGTGGTTTTAAAAGTCCTTCTACTGTTTTAAATTAAATATTTCAAAGAAGATATTTTTTATGAATTTTAAATTATATGTACTTCTGGAAAATACACGAACAGATATACATGTCTTTCGGGTGGTAGTACAAATTTGTAGAGATGTCAGTTCACATAATTTAAAGTAAGTGACTTTACTTTAACTAGTAATTCTGAGAACAATAGCTAAACTTTGCATGAAGTGGAACCACTAAAACGGTGATCACATAGAAACAAAAACAATATTTATTTATATAATATTGTTTTCAAGGAAAATTCAATATAAATTTGAAGAATCTCGAACAATCCTTTTGGTTGTGACGGCATAACAAACAATATTTTTGGGTGAACAGGCGAGTTAACACAGAACCTTGCTAAAGCTTCAAAATTAAAATTATTTTATAATTGCAAACAATACTCACGTCATCCAATGTGGTTGTGACCGTGGAGTTCACAAACACGTCTGGCACTGTTAAGGCGCAGACTATTGAAACAATGTGCCTCGTGCACCCGTGCTTTTGAGCGAGAAGGAGCATCTTGGCATAACGAGGGCTCAGGGGAAAGCGCGACATGGCCTTTCCCAGAGGCGTCACTTTTGCAGAAAATTCCCCTGAAAGACAGTATAGCAAAAGAACGTTGCTTTACATTGAATAAGTATCATTACGAATTTTGAAACATAAATTAATGTTATAATTTGGCTGTATAAAAAGCTCTGAGGGATTTAGTGGAAAGTATCCCGGATAATTTAAAATAATTAGAACTTACATTTTTCAAAATCTTTGTAGCTTTCAGATTTATGGAAATTTTTCAGGGCACCAAGGGAAACTAAACGTCTTTCAGCTTGCTAAAATAAAATAAAAAATTTTACAAATGCCATCAAAAATTATTTTTAAAGTGGTTAAGCAACATGGCACTACATCAGTGGTGGCCTGTGGTTGGTCAAAAATGTGACCCCCCCCCCCCCCCCCCCCCCCAAAAAAAAAGTGAAAAATTTTAAAGGAACTACTAAAAAAAAAATTAATGTTTCTTTAGTAGGAGCAAAAATAAGGAGTTTCTAAGGACTCTTGGTCAAAATTAAGGACTTTAAAGGGCTCTTAAAAATGCAAACCAAAAATAAGGAGTTCTTAAGGACTTTTAAGGACCAGTGGAGACCCTGTGTATGATGAATCTAAATAAAAAAAGTTTTAATTCACTTTTCAGTCTATGAATATCACATATCATTGAATAAGAGTTTTTCAAACTTTCATGTGCCATTTCTGGGAAGTTTATCGAAAAGTCCCCAAAAAATGAATAGTCGTCGAGACAAAAAAATATAAACATTCTCTACCTTTAAATCTGACATCGAATTCCATTATTATGGTATCCAAAGTTTCAAAATATAACATCTTAAATTTCTTAAACACATCCTCGTGAGTTTGGAAGCCATCCTGTCTTTTGAAAACAATTTTTGTTTTCTAATTTGCAATTTCGAAAAAACGTTTGAACATGTTCTCATTACGATTTTGTCTTATATTGTTTTGAGTTATCTTGACTTGCCAGAGACAATAATTTATGTCTAAATTTTTTTTTGAAGAATGTCATATAAAATATCTGTTTATTGCAGGGCATATTTTAACATAGAGTTGGTGGGGATTTTTCCCTACCAGTGTGTAGAAATGCCCCACCAGTCATGCAGATTTGCCCCACAGGCATTTTGTTTTGTTTAATCAATTTTCCATAGTAAAAACATGAACCTAAATCTGTGGCATAGGAAAGAATTATGTTAGACAGAGACAGATTCCCAGTCCTGTTGAAAAGGCCCGATTTCGAGACACTCAATCTCCTCAGATCCCCATTCCTACAGATGTCCCTTAACTTAATGGGAAAATTACAGACTACTATTGTATCTTTAACGAGGGAAAAAAGTTTTCACACCTCTCCCCGTCTAGCTATTTCCCATCCACAAAAATCCTTTTGTTCAGAACTGAGTGGTCTAGCAGTTGACAATATATTTCGGCTTGCCTATTGTTCAAAATCGTTTTATTACACCTTCCTTATCTACGCAGGATTTCTTAAGTGGACACCAGCTGGTTTTTTTTATAGTCAGGAAAACTCCTGGCATGTATTTGAAGGGATTAGGGTAGCAATATATAGCCTGGAGGTGTGGGTGGTGTTATAAGGGGTGGAAAGTGTTTCAATAGATCCTTTTGGTATGGTTCTCTTGAAATGTTGCCAGTACAAAAAAAAGAATATTCTCAAACAAAACGTACCAGTATCATTCCTTAGACCGATTTTTTACTCTAATTTTAATAAATATTTTTACCCGGCATTTAACAGCTACAAAAAGTAAGTAAACTAGATTTACATTTTATGTAGATTTCTTTTACGGTGTGTAGTTTAACTAAATTTTATTTGTATAGTTAAAAGAGATTTCAAATTTTTACTTTAGGGGGAAAATGTATTTCTCGATGTTAATAACATATTGAAGGGATCATTATTTACGAATTTTAATACATATAAACAGAGGTCTAAAGTTTTCAAATTATTGGGGGGTCTCAAAACTCTAATTTTTAATGAAATGCATAAACTACATGAACGTTGAGCCAGTCTTTTAAAAGATTATGCTTCTGAATATAAATGTTTTAGTTTCTTTTTTAAATTTTAATTGGTATCTTAATATGAATAAAATATATCATAGATGTATAATGGACAATTCCCACATTTTTTTTTTATTTTTTTATTCTATTCGGACAACCGAAAAAGAGTCATCCATCGCAAAATTTTCACTTTCCGATTCGTATTTATTTTTTTATACGACTTCAAAGTTGGTCTTTTTTAAAGTGCGCGAAATCAGGCCAAAAGTGCGCGAAGGGGCTGTGACGTACCATTACCCTAAACACCCGCGGCGAAGGAGAAACCAAGCCACCTGGTATCATGATCTTCGCTAGGTCTCGGGCGGAAGAACCACATCGTCGCGAATTTGCATCATATCTTCCCTTATGTTATAGCCAAAAACTGTGTAGAGATATTGGCTCAATAAAGATAAGTTGTAGCGATTGTGTACAAATAAATATAATATAACGGACACAATTTATCCTTGCAATTGGGGAGCCAAACATTCAAAACGTGTTTTGTCACATAAGGCGATTCTTGGTGAAACGCCAGATAAGTTTTCCTAAATGCATTTATTGGTTCTTGAATATATTTAAATCTTCAGAAAAAATTTCATTTTGAAAAAATTTGTTTCAGGCGAATAAAATAGGTTAGTTCTGTAGAAAATTTGAAGGCGAATTCGGGGGTGTAATAATTTCATTTTCGGATATTTTGGACAAAACTTGAATGGTTACTAATCAATTTTGCATCACCAACTAGAAAAGTTCCAAACAAAGCCCAACACTTGCACAGAATACGTGAAATATTCATATCCTGATGAACTCTAGTATAACAACTAGTAATGTATCAGTGACTGACTGATATAAGTATTCGGATAACTGCGTCAGAAAATGCTTACGTTAAAGAATGATTCTGAACAGCAGTCATGCACCCACGCAGCCGATTATCTATTCTATTTGCAAACCAAGATCAATATTGGCAATTGATTCAAAAGTCAAGTATTAAAAGTTATCTCTTAAATACAGGAAAATCCAACTACATGTAAATTATGCAGCAAACAATTCGGAAATAAGTCAAAGCTCACGTGTTAATTCATGCAAGAAAAAAGCTGCACAAATGTGAAATGCATTAAAAAATTTACTCTTCGGGATCCTATCTCAAGCGCCACCTTTTTGTGCATACAGCTGAAAAACCACACTCGTGAAGTATGCAACAAACATTTTACTAGTAGATTCTAACTCAAGCAGAACTTTCTCTTGCATACAGGAGAAAAACCACACTCGTGCGAAGTATGCAACAAACAATTTGGAAATAAGTCGAATCTCAAAGCTCACTTCTTAATTCATGCAAGAAAAAAACTGCATAAATGTCAAGTGTGCAACAAGCAATTTACTCGTGGCGCTGATCTCATGCGGCACCTGTTCTTACATACTGGGGAAAAGCAGAACAAATGTGAAGTATGCATCAGTAAAACATTTACTCTTTTAAATCCCATCTCAAGCAACCTTTTTGTGCATACAGGAAAAAAGCTACATTCTTGTGAAGTATGCAACAAACAATTCACTTCTGTATTCGATCTCAAGCTCCACCTTTTTGTGCATAGAGGTGAAGAACCACACTCTTATGAAGTATGCAACAAACATTTTACTCGTAGATTCACTCTCAAGCAGCACTTTCTTTTGTATACAGGAGAAAACGCTCTCATATGTGAAGTATGCAACAAACGATTTGCTGATGGATTCAATCTCAAGCTGCACCATAAACTTGTTGATTGAGGGAAATAAGACTACCATCAACTATTAAGCATGTGTGTGTGGTTTTTTTTTTTCAGGAAAGAAAATAAACTTCAAACTTTATGCCCTCTATCAAATGCAGTAATATTGAAAATAACGTCGAACTTAAATGTTAGATGATATATTTAAATGATAATTATAAAGTTATATTAGAAAAACGTGCAAACGGTGAATACACAGGTCTCACACTAACAACAAATGCCGATTTAGAACGGACCTATATTTTATATTTAGCATATAATATCCGAAACAAGGGAATCGAATAGGTCAAGAAAATGTTTATGTTTGACATTCAATACAAAGGTAAATAACGTATGCAATATTAATTATTTAGTGTGTTAAATTATTTTAACTTTATGATGTCAAAATTCGCATTTTTTTCAACCACCCTCAATCTCCAAATACAAGGAACGGTCATCGGAAAGTAACGAGAAGAACGCTTTATCCCAAATACGCTGATCTGTGTTTAGAGTATTCGTACGTCATAATCGGAGCAGCCAATAGCGGAGCGATTCGAGAAGGAGTCAAATTTTGCGATTTTCCTTTCGTTATACTTAACAAAGTAATTTTTTTTGGTGATTATCGTGTGGATATTTGAAATCAGCATGGTTTTCTCATTTAAAAAAAGTAGTTTTTACTCATTTTTAGAAAATGTGGGAATTGTCCAACCAAAATTAGCATATATAAGTTATTTGTACTAAATGTCTAGAGTGACACGACAACAAGAATAAGGTTAAAATAATTTATTTGAAAAATATCTTTTTTTTTCGTTACTTTCGTATGATCGAAAAGAGATCAAATATTTTTTATCAAAATTGTTATGAAAATATTTTATTTTTAGATATTCTCAATATATTGATACCAATATAAATTAATCGAAAAGTAAAAAAATTGGATATATTACTTTTTAACAATGTAATATGCCAGGTTAATGGAATTAATAACAAAATCGCCAACTATCTTACATAAAAAGCCCTTCAGTAACACATTCAAATTCTGGGACAGTAAGTCTTAGCCTCGCCACCAAATCTTTCATCAGTACTACATTTTAACACATTTTAAGAGGACCGGAGACTATTTTAATGTAAAAAGTTTCAGATAGACATAGATAAAAGAAGGGGGTTTGATCTATTATTAGAATTGAAGGTCATACAGTTGCATTTTTCTATGTAAAAGATATGCTATTTTTTTTCTCCAAAAATAAAAACAGAATGAGTAGATATGAGGCGGCAATGGATTATGTTAGCAACTGTCTGTCTGGAAATCTGAAAACAATGCTAATTAATTTAGATAATGAATTTATTTTATATTTAAAATGTGGAATTTTTTTTAAAGAACAATACCACATTCGTTCATATTTTTTTCACTTAACTTTCCTTGGGAGGGGTTTTGAACCTCCTGACCCCCCCCCCCCCCCCCCCTCAAACACACACACACCTCTGTGCCTGTGGTAGTGGGAGGAAGTTGGCGTTAAAATTTTTTCCTTTGTTCGGCAATGTAGTAAAACAATCGACTTGTAATTTAGTTTTAAAAAGTGCAGGGACAACCTCCCGCCCTTGCCCCCCCGAATCGCCGCCACTGGTCACACTAAATAGCCAAAGCAACAATCATATCTTGCCAAGTGTTTTGATCTGATGATTAGTGAAATCAATAATTGAACTAAAAAAGGTTCTGTGAATAGAACCTGCCAATTGCACAGACGTAAGTGCAAGATCAGCAGTTACTCTAAAAGAACGGTAGTTATTAAAATATCATTGACAAATAACAATTATTTTTAACAGTTACTGAAGTATTTTTTCAAAGAGAAGGGGGGGGGGGGAGGGTAAATATAAGTGTACGACCTAAAGCTCTAAAAAACTACTGTGTAAAAAGTTTCTGGATTTTAAACTAACATGTCAGAATTTAGCACATTTCATGCTTATTAGAATATGGTTAAATATTAGAAAAAAATCATGGAAAATAGAATACATATACTATTACAAAAATAACATTAAATTTTTACATTGCGTTCAGCCATCTTTTTTAGACAATTTATATAATTTCAGTTAAATTGACCATTTAATTTTGTTTTTAATTTTTTTTAAAAACTTTTTTACTTTCTATCAAAAATATGTACATGGCGTTTCTGAAGATAATGCAAATATATCTTTTAAAGACCAAGAAATATTCAACACAGTAGCAACAATTAAATTTATTCAAACGAGCTAGAACTAGCTAACAAGCGCCAGGTTAAAACACACCCGCACTACAAATACCTTTTCCACCTCGCCCTCTGTCGCACAAACCTATTCAAAAATTCTCCTAAAAAGTTGCATAAAAAGCACACCGGAAACATTATACGAAAACTTCTAACTAAAAAAAACAAGGATATTCCTCACCTGAAATCCTTTATAAGAAATTGTGAAGAGACAATGAGCACCCAAGAACAGCCGTATCGTGTTAAATCCACAATTAAATTAATCGTAATTTATGGCTTTTCCAAACGCCAACTTTGCTAAAGAATAACCACAACAAGAACAAAATACTTTACACACCCGAAAACTGAACAAAACCACCCCGACACAAATGAACTCTCCTATCCTTCCCACAAGCCAACACCATTAAAATATCCCAATTCAATCATAAGATACAATATCGATAAATCTCCAAAAAATATATTTTGAACTAAGGAGTCCTAATATAAAAATATAATTTATCGCATTAAAATTTTTTAATGGTTTGGATTACAATTTGGACATGTGCCAATAACGAAGTGACGTAAGCGATCCTTCTGGGATTGAAGGAATTTTAAAAGTTAGTTATATCACAGAGTAGGTTTATTTCAACTAAGGCCGTTTACATGTGGGAACAGGTCTGTCTTCCGTTTTCGTTCCTTTTTAGTAACATGGTAATATTTTTTTACATGCTCTTTTTCTAACCTGTACTTTTTTTTAACTTTCTCTTTTTTGACGATTTAGGTGATTTGGGATAAAATTAAACAGCGCTTCTATAAATAGTTTGAAGAATAAAAAAAATTCAAATTTTTATTTCGAAATACTGTTGAGTTTGAGCAATTAAATAACTTGCAGCGGCCATGGGTTCATTCACCTTCCTTTCTCTACAAAGAGTTTGCACTTCATCGTTTTCACCGAGAGCCAATGAGATAGCTCCAGCACATGACGCCCACGCAGCGCGCGGCCCAAGTCACGTGAACACGGACTGAAAGAAGGCATTCTCGGACATTCCTAAAAACGCTCTACATGCTAATTCAACGTGCTCCACATCTAACTGTAATGTCCTAGATTTTACCCTTAATTGTAAAATATTCAACTATTAAACATGCATCATTAAATTACATTTATTCTCTAAATAATATGGTGTTCATCAAATCAATTATTATTGCTGTATTAACCTACTGAAATGGAGTTACAATAGTGTGGCCACACCTATAGAAGATGGCCGCCGCACTGGTGACCCGGACAATAGAACATTCTCTACTCCGACGATGCAGCCACTGATGACTAACCGAACAACAATGGCAATCTAGTCCAAGAACAGCATTAATAAATCTTCACCCGGCAACCACGAGGATATACTCTAGTTTTACCTTGGCCTTCTTCGAAACAACGCTGACTCAGAAATCTGAGATTTCACCCGAGAGAATCTTCCGTCAACAGACTTCGGACCTTCCGCAACTACAAGATCTTCAAACCGACCCCCGATATCAACTTCTTCGGGGAAATCTAATAACTGCAAGAACACAGCAAATGTCATCGTCATTCGCTCCCCTCATCACAACAGAGCAATCGCCGTCGCCGAAGTCAGCTTGGAGAGTTCAATCACCCCCAAGACAGTTCCCCATCGGTTCGTCGTGCGCCCTACTCCCACAAGTGATATATGGCACGGAGTGGGATCAGCTGAGTTTCTCCTCTAGTGAAATCTCTTAGCGTTCGCCAAGTCTTGTGTTGTGACAGCTGATTTTCCCTCGTGAGTAGTTCGACATGGAAAGTTCTGTGCGTTAAGTGAAGTGTTATTTTCGTGGTGCATACTGCCAACATCAATACAAATACCTCTCTGTGCATTCTTTTTTAAGTGTGCATAATATTTAAAAAGGCATCGTTCACCAGGGTTATATATATATATAAAAAAAAAATAAGTGTTTCTTTTTACACGTTTATATATTGCATATTATTTAAATGATCAAAGTAAGTGTTTATGCTTTACACAACTGCTATTTGCATTATTGATATTCATTAGTACTATTTAGTTTATTTTTGTTATACATTTATTTATCTTGTAAGCTTACAACAATTTTTCAGCTTTAAAATGACTGATACAAATAATCAAGTGAATGGGGCTGCTCTATCTGGTGAGGCATCACAAATTTGCCCTATCAGCTTAAAAATTCCCGCTTTTTGGCGTACAAATGTTGCGCTATATTTCAAGCAAGTAGAATCGGCATTTGAATTGTCAAAAATCACCAATGATGGCACCAAATACAATGCTTTGGTATCAACAATCGACTCCGATGTGCTAGCACACATCTCAGACGTCGTACTTAATCCACCTAGCGATAATCGATATCAAACATTAAAAGATCGCTTAATTGCCGAATTTGCTGATTCCGACAGCCAACGGATTAAAAAACTCCTCTCAGATTTACCGTTGGGAGATAAGAAACCAAGTTTTCTGTTACGGGAAATGCGGGAGCTTTCGGCTGGTCAGTTAACCAATGAAATTTTGAAAAATTTATGGTTGCAAAGACTACCGACCCCCATTCAAACAGTTCTCTCAGCTTCAACGGAGCAACTACAACAAATCGCTCTTCTAGCCGATAAAATTTCAGAGGTGACAAACAACCAGTCATCAGTTTTTTCGGTATCCGAAACCCCTCGGCACAATAGAGAACTTTATGAGCAGATAAAAGAGTTAACAACACAAATGCAAATTTTAAGTGCTAAAGTTGAGAACCTTAGTAACAGGTCCCGAGCTAATTCTAGAAATCGCGGGAATTATAGAAGAAATAACACTCGTTCCCCCACTTGTCCTGCCACCGATACTAACGGCATGTGCTACTATCATGCAAATTTTAGAGATAGGGCACGTAAATGTGACAAACCTTGCAGCTACCAGCAGCCGGAAAACCTTCAATAGCTGCCACAGGCGGGGTGCCAGCTCTCCCTCAGAACACCCGTCTATTTGTCTTTGATCGCCTTTCAAATAGAAAATTTCTTATTGATAGTGGGAGTACAATTTCTTGCCTGCCAGGCCCTCAAAATTCTTCTCGTGCAAATTCAGGGTTTTTATAACTTTTTGCGGCAAATGGGACGAAAATTCCAGTATACGGAACAAAACGTTTGGAATTAAGTCTCGGCTTGCGCCGACAATATTCCTGGGAATTCCTTATAGCTAATGTGTCTCTCCCCATTATAGGCGCGGACTTCTTACAACATTTTGGTCTTCTCATTGACCTTAAGAAAAAACGTTTAATTGATCCGGTCACGCGGTTGCATTCCGTGGGAAGCATTAACTTTTCCGCACAAGAGTCCGTCACTACAATTGCCTGTCAAACCCCTTATCATAACATTTTGAAGGAATTCCCTGATATAACGAACCCTTCATTAAAAAGTAAATCTATTCCACATAACACAGTACATCATATCTTAACTCGCGGACCTCCTGTCCATTGTAAACCTAGGCGACTACATCCCAAAATTCATGGAGAGGCTAAGGCCGAGTTTGAATTCATGCTGCAAGAAAATATCATTAGACCTTCCAAATCTAATTGGGCTTCTCCCTTACACATTGTAAATAAAAAACCAAACGGTGTAAGACCAGTCGGGGATAATTGTTTTTTGAATTCTAAAACAATTTTTGATTCTTATCCAATCCCTTATTTGCATGATTTTTCCCATGCACTTTATGGAAAAACAATAGTCAGTAAATTGGATATATTAAAGGCTTATTTTCAAATTCCTATAGCCGAATCTGATATTCCTAAGACGGCAATCGCAACTCCTTGGGGTCTTTATGAATTCACACACCTAAATTTTGGTTTACTAAATGCTGCGCAAACATTTATGCGTTTTATACATGAGGTTTTGAGAGGATTGGATTGTTGCTATGCCTATTTAGATGACATTTTAATTTTCTCTCAAAACGAGAACGAGCACAAAGAGCATTTGGAGTTGGTTTTTGAGAGGCTTCAAAAATACGGGCTAAAAATAAACCTTTCAAAATGTGTATTTGGCGTACCTGAAATTGAATTTTTAGGACATCTCGTCTCTAAAGAAGGTACACAGCCGTTGCCACACAAAGTACAGGCTGTTTTAGATTTCCCTAAACCCCAAAATATTGCGGAACTTCGACAATTTCTTGGCATCTTGAATTTTCACAGACATTTCTTGCCGAAAGCGGCAGATAAACAAGCTATGCTATCGGATCTTCTGAAAGGTTCCAAAAAGAAAAAAGATAAAAAAAACAATTCAATGGAGCCCTGAAACGGAAAGCGCCTTTTCTGATGCAAAAACAACAACTTGCAAGCGCTACTCTGTTGGCTCACCCTTCCCCTAATGCTAAACTTGTCCTGTATGTTGACGCTAGTGACTACGGCATCGGAAGCTCATTATATCAAGTTGAAACAAACGGTCTTCAACCTCTTGGTTTCTTTTCTCGAAAGCTTTCCGACACAGAAAAACGATACAGCGCTTATGACCGTGAACTTTTAGCAGCTTATAGTTCAATTAAATACTTTAGGCACATGCTGGAAGCTCGCAATTTCTCTCTTTATACGGATCATAAACCATTAACATACGCATTTCAACAGAAATCAGTTTCATGTTCTCCACGCAGAAATCGTCACTTAGATTTCATTTCCCAATTCACTACAGACATTAAATACGTTAAGGGTTCCCACAATGTAGCAGCCGACGTAATGTCTAGGATTGCTGCAATTTACATGCCAAATCCGGTGGACTATAATGAAATCGCTGTAGCTCAAACAAATGATTCTGAATTAAACGAATTGATGGAAAACCTATCATCGTCTCTACAATTAAAAAAAATTATTCTACCTGAATCCAATGTTGAATTAATTTGTGATGTCTCCTCGGGTATTGCTCGTCCATACATACCTAAGCCATTTAGGCAAAGTATATTTTTAAATATTCATGGTTTAGCACACCCTGGTGTTCGACAAACAACAAAACAAATTCGCACACGTTTTATTTGGCCCTCTATAAATAGAGACTGTACTCAGTAGGCAAAACAGTGTATTCAGTGTCAGCGAAGCAAAGTCCAACGACATACATCAGCACCACTACAAACTTTTCCAGTGCCATCTAAAAGATTCGATCACGTGCATTTGGATTTAGTTGGACCTTTGCCATCATCAAATGGACACTCCTATTGCCTCACTGTAGTGGACCGCTATACACGATGGCCAGAAGCACTGCCAATACCCGATATTTGTGCTGATACCGTTGCTCAAGGTTTCTTTACCTGTTGGGTGTCACGATTTGGTGTGCCATCATCAATATCTACTGACAGAGGACGCCAGTTTGAAGCATCACTATTCAAAGGTTTGACAAATCTTCTTGGCATAGAACGCATCAGGACCACTGCATTTCATCCTCAGAGCAACGGCCTTCTAGAAGAATTTCATAGGCCTCTAAAAACTGCGCTGAAGTCTTACCAAACATCAAAGTGGACAGAATCCCTACCAATGATTCTCCTCGGTTTGAGCACTGCCATAAAAGAAGATTTGTCCTGTTCCTCAGCCGAATTAGTGTATGGTTCTACACTGCGACTTCCTGGTGACTTCTTCGACTCATCGAGGGCTGAAGTGGATCCAGCTACATTTGTAGAACATTTACGGACACAAATGCAACAACTGCAACCAAAAGCAACATCTCAACACGGTTCACGACCAACATTCGTACACCCACAATTGCAAACAACCACACGTTTTTCTGTGTCACGATGGTGTACGAAAACCATTGCAACAACCGTATGATGGACCGTACAAGGTTGTAAAACACGGACGAAAAGTCTTTACAATTTTGTACAAAGACAAACCAACTACGGTGTCCATCAATCGATTAAAACCTGCTTTTGTGGTGAACGATTCAGGTACACAGCAACCCAAACCACTTGCAGAATCAAAATCTGTTACACAACCGCCACCTACTCCCATCACCACCACCAGATCCGGACGACATGTCCACTGGCCGGACTATTACGTGGCATCATAACTAGATGCCACTGGGGGGGGACTACTGCAGCGGCCATGGGTTCATTCCCCTTCCTTTCTCTACAAAGAGTTTGCACTTCATCGTTTTCACCGAGAGCCAATGAGATAGCTCCAGCACATGACGCCCACGCAGCGCGCGGCCGAAGTCACGTGAACACGGACTGAAAGGAGGCATTCTCGGACATTCCTAAAAACGCTCTACATGCTAATTCAACGTGCTCCACATCTAACTGTAATGTCCTAGATTTTACCCTTAATTGTAAAATTGTAAAATATTCAACTATTAAACATGCATCATTAAATTACATTTATTCTCTAAATAATATGGTGTTCATCAAATCAATTATTATTGCTGTATTAACCTACTGAAATGGAGTTACAATAGCGTGGCCACACCTATAGAAGATGGCCGCCGCAAACTGTTATTTCCTATAAATAATATTTTTAATTATCGAAAATTGAAATAATGATATTTTATAACTGTTATTTAAATATCACTCATCACTAATAGAAATATTCTGTAGCATTCCTTATTTATGTCTTTTTTATTTCTTAAAAGTTCTTAATTATAAATATTTATAACATGTTAATAAAATTGCAAGTTCTCTAAGTGATTTATTCAATAAATTGATGGTAAATTGTTTCAGCAATTAAATTATCTGTCATGTAAATAACATACAAGCAATACATATCAATTGAATTAATCAATGAAATCAGTTTCTTAAAGTAAGAAATATATGTAAAAACATGTCAAAATTTATAGTTATAAAAATAAAAGACTCACTTTAAGAGCTTCTGCATCTGGTGGGGATGGAAAAGGAAAACCAACAACTCTTTCGATTCCAAGAGCCTAAAAAATATTTGGTGTTTATTAAAAAGATATTACAAGCAGTTATTAAGAAACTTTATCTTTATTTTCATAAATACAGAAATAAATGACTAAGGAACACATTTATATATTTCTCAAACATATAAAAAAAATTGGTGCATAACATCATACAGTTATGTTGTTAGTCTTAACAAAATCAAGGAGCATTTCACTTTCAATTCCAGTATATTAACTTTTCATGTTTTATACAAATTGTTTACAATAATATTGAAATTAATAAATAATGTGATTTTAAGCATTCACCTATAAAAAAAACTAATTGTTATTTTTATATAATTATCATCTATTGAGAAAAAATTATATCAATGGAAGTGTACAGTAAGTAACTTCTCAAACTCTATATTTTTTTCTTCTTCTGGGAATAAAAAATATTTTTGTTTTGAACGTACACAGTGTAATTTGGATATTTAACTGCCAGTTATTATGTGTTCAGAAATTCTGTGTTTTTAACGATCTAAGGGATATGAATGTGTATATCTGTTCACGCATTGCTAGTTTACCCAATAATACACATAATTTAAAACTTCATAAAAAATCATATTAAAAACATTTTTTAAATGTAAAGCATTGGGGGAACTTTTGAAATCCTTCTCTATAAAAATAATATTTTTTTTAAAGGAATGTATTGGAAATGCAAATTAAATATGTTCCATTTGGTACAGGTTCAATTGACCCCTCAGCTAACTTTCAAAAGTTTATATAGCTGTTTTCTCATAAAGGAACAGAAGAAATTACATTGAAACCAGGGGGAAAGTGTCTTGATTAAAAAAATTATTTATTATGAGTTTTTCTCATAAATAATTTATTAATTAGACGAATAATTAGACATATAATTAGACGAATCAATTCAATACCTGCTGCCGTGGAATACTAGTTTACAACTATGGAGTGGGATAACATCTGAATTTTTCCGCATGCTGGAGACATGTTAATTAAGAAAAGAGTACAGGGTCAATTGATCCTGTGGCGCACTTATGGCTAAATATAGATTTGACGTCTGCAGTGAGTGTGTTAAGTAAAAATAAATCTACAGATTAAACATTTTGCCCATCCCTCAGATAGTTAAGCAAATACTACAAAATATTTAAAATTTAAATGTGTGATTCTTACAAAAAATTTCGTCTTAAATAAAAGGAAAAGTAATTACTTTTAGTTGAAGTAAGACATCATCAACTGGTATCCTTTGGATTTCAGGCAGGGAGTAGGGAGGGAAGTCATTCTCAAACACTGAAGAAGAATACAATCTGGAAAAGGAATAATGTTTTGAAAATATAACTTTGAAAAATTTACAGTTTCTAAGATATACCGAGCAAATACGTTTTATACTTCATTTCAAAAAGACAAAAGCTTGTTGATTCACCCATCTTCCAATGTGACAGCCTACCATTTACCTGAGCTTATGTAACCAATTGTATTGTATAAAGACAAACATGTTGTTACAAACAAACAGTGCGAGCATTTTACCTGAATAAAGTTTCAAAATGTACCATATGTAAACTATTCAGGATGATTAAAAACAGAAACGTTTAAAGTCAAGATCAAATGTTATGTACACAATAATAAAAATTTTAAGAAAGTTATAGATAAAAATATCAAAACTACACAAAAGAAAATTATATTTTAAAATGAAATGACTGAATAGGAAAATAATAACAGGTAAATATTGAATTAAAATACATAACATTTCTCATTTCCAGCAAACTTTATCACTTAAATAAATGAAAAGAAGTTGATTGTAATATAAATAGTAAGAGTATTCGTTATTTAGATATAAATATAACAAAATATGTAAGCAATACAACATAACAAAAATATAATTTAAAGTAAAAAATACCCATATAACCCTTAGGTGTGAGAGATGTCTGTACAGTTAAAAGATTTTTAAAAAGACAATATAATAGGTCAAACCAGTAAAATTAATTCCATTTGGTATCAAAAACAGTCTCACAGAAGATCAAACAAATTAATTCATATACCTCCAAGGCAGAACAAATAAAAATCTTGCAATAAATGAATGGTATATGCTAGTCACTTTAAATAGAAGATAGAGTATACAATCTTAGTGACTGTTTTGAATAAGAAGTGTAGAGTATGTCTATATATAGAAAGAAAGGTCTCAAGTTCAAACCTAACCCAGTGCACATCACTACAAGTAAAAAAATGTATGAGCTCACCTGTAGCAGTGCCCTCCTTCTGTTCGTCCACAGCGTCCGGCTCGCTGATTGGCCGATGCTTTTGAACACCAAACAATTTCGAATTTGGATATGCCGCCTCCGTTACTGTTATACACTTTTGTTTTGGCCTGGAAGATACATGCATTTAAAACAATAAATATCGTTATAAGAAATATTTTTTAAAAATTGATGTTTCTAAAACATATTATAACATGCCTTCCCAGAGTCAACAACATATTTCAATCCCGGTATGGTGATCGAAGTTTCAGCCACATTTGTCGACACAACACATAGCCTTGAGCCAGTTGGTGGGGGTTTGAAAATCTACAAAAAATAAGTGTTAGATAATGAAATATTTCTGATTGTAAAAAATATGTAGTGGTTTTTATCATCCTTTATCAAATTTAAAGAAAAAGGGAAGAACTACGACCCACCCCAATCTTTCTCTTCATTTGTTTGCAATTTTTTCTAAAATGAAAACATTGGTTTGACTTGTATTTTTAGATGTTTTTTCAAATGACATTTAATGTGTACATGGAGAGTTTCTTGCGTATTTAAAAAAAAATTATTCAGACATGACAATAACTTTACATATATTTATTTTTGTCCTTAACAAACAAACCAATTTTTATGAGAACTTAAAATAAATATAAAAATAATATAAATTTATCAAAATTTTCACTATTCTCAATTTTGAACAACAGCAGAATAAAATTTAAAAGTAAGTCCAACATAGAAAACTCAGAACATTCAATGAATTCACACTAAATTAGAAACATTTGAATCGTGTTAATAATGTTTACTCATTTATTAAAAAAAAATTGAAATTGAGTGAAAACCACAGAAAGGATTATGATGAAATAGGGTCTGAACAGAAGCAATTGAAACTAATATGATCAACAAATATAAAATGAATAAAAAAAAACCAAGATGAATATGTTTGATCCTATGTGAATATAGCTCACAAGGAAAATACTCAAATTAAACAAACAATTTGAACAAGACCTAAATCATTGCAACCAAGAATGGTTATAAAAAATTATTTAAAACAATACAAAAACTTATTATTTAATTGGAAAAGATAAAAGATAACTTTGAAGACAGCAAAAATGAAAGAGCTGTGTCTCATAACGTTTCAATAATTGATTTCTTATTTAAAACATTAGTTAGTTAATAGGCAGACATTTAAAATTTAATAACTGAGGAACTAATTTTCAAAAGATAAAATTTCCTGTCTGGGTTTAAGAAGCCGTAGTGAATGATGAGTGGTGATTAAATGCAGGCAATTCACTTCTAAATGTGGAATTGGGACAATAGAAGTGACTTGCTTGAATTTTTTCGACAATTGAAGTTTGCTACAGCTGCAGAAAACCATCAAGGAAAATTTCTTCTTTTGAAAATAAGCTTTTCAGTTATAAGATTGACCA
The DNA here is from genome assembly GCA_963932185.1 of Troglohyphantes excavatus. Taxonomy (NCBI): domain Eukaryota; kingdom Metazoa; phylum Arthropoda; class Arachnida; order Araneae; family Linyphiidae; genus Troglohyphantes; species Troglohyphantes excavatus. The sequence goes on from OZ010675.1 coordinate 69,413,979, forward strand.
AATAGCTGAAAACAAAAATCTGAATAAATTATACACAACATGCACAAAATATCTCAAAACAAAAATCGGAGGGAATTAGTCATGAAAGACATTACAAGTGATAAAACATTCAAGAGTTTTACAAACCTAACAAAAATACTACATCGGAGAAATAATTATTTAATTCATATATATAATATAAAACAAACTTGGAAATTTTGACTTTCCAATATTATATTAGTTATGTGGCAAAGTAAATTCTTGTTTAACCAATCCATTTAGCATAGAAGTACATGAGAGAGCTCACACGAAAATAGAAAAATTGTTCAGCCTGCGTGTTACTGACATTTCATAAAATATTCAACAATACAGAAGCATACAAGAAGATATAAAGTAGCCCTTTCATAAAGTAAGGTGTCTTTTGCTAAAAATAGTTGACACTCCTCTATGGTTGAACATAGTATAAAATTTTAGTTTCCCGTGAAGACCGAAATAAATACTATTATCACTTTAAGTCGTTATGTACAAAAGAATCTCATCCCTGAAGATTTTAAAATCTAATAAGTGAATGATTAAAATTTATGAATGCTTACTTTTTCTTGCTCTTCAAAGGGCAGAACAGAATACAGTGGTAGAGCATACAGAGGAGAATCTCCTTCTTGGGAGCAATCTGCTTTAAAACCACCACATTGAACCGCATCACCTTCCACATCAGAGAGCTGGTGTTGCTGATCTTCTGCATTCAGGGGCTCAACAGCAAAACTAGAATAATAATAAATAAAAAAAACTTCAATTTATGAAATGTACAAAATTTACCTACCATAAAAGGGCCTCATGCGAAGTGATGTCTACTGAGTTTGAACTCAGGACCTTTTGCATGATACGCCGATAATCTAATGATTAGGTTAAAGTATTACTTTCGCCCGACCAGTAGAGTATTGGCTGTCATGCAAAAGGTCCAAGATTAAATTATAGTAGACTGCACTTCGCTACAAATGCTTTAAGTAAAATATTTATTAATTACTTAAAGTCTTTATAACCCTGTATTTTTCCGTAACAAATATCCATTTAAAAAATATATATATTGGCCCCTGTCAGAACTCAAACTGACGACCTACTGTTCATAAATAATGATTGCTAATGACTAAGATACAAAAGAGCTAATGTAAGCTTTAAAGCACCAACATCTTGTTTGTACAGTTAATTAATGGAGAATCATAAACTGAACTAAATATCTTCGATATGAACTTGATAACATGTTGTTTACAATGGTGTTTTCTAAATTACAAAAATATTTTCTATTAAAGTTTGTGAGAGAATAACTTTTTTAAAATCGTGGGTATGTTGTTCTCTTTCATTTGGAAGAACAGAGAAAAAAAAATAACATGTCAGTATTTTGGTAACTTAAAGCCGACTCAAAAAGCAACAGATTAATAAAATATGTTGATATCCCTCTTTTAAATGAATACTTTTAAATAAACAGCAAGCTGTTTTTAATATTCAAGAACATGCAGTTTTTGTTCTGTCTAAAGAACAGGGAATAAAAGAACTGATCGTTATTTTGGTGACTTAATGTTCCCTCTCGACCACAAAAAGCCTTCATTGAAGAACATTTGTTTAAAATAACTACTTAAAAAAACTTCTAAAAAAATTGGGTTATAAATCAACCTTAAACTTACTTATCAAGATCAATTTCATGTACAATATCACAGAAATCGCTTTCTTTTGAAGCAGACTTCTTTTTCTTTGGATGACCTTTAGTTACAGCTGGCGGAATGGGTAACTCTCCTTCCCTTTCATTCTGCAGGTTGACTTTCGTCTTGAATGGAAAAGTCTGTCTCAGGATCTTGCAGAGGCCTTGGACTTCTTTTTCACCCGTCAGAAATGCCAGTATTGCTCCTGGTGGAAGTTGACGATGAATTTTGCAAATCTAAAAAAGAATATTAATTACTGATTATGTTCCTTTAAAAGGAATGGTGTTATTTAGAATGTTCTTTTGCAGATCTCACGGTTATTTTTTTGCTAAAATTTGTACTTTACAAAAAATATGTTGGTTTTTGTGCAGCAGAGGAATACGAGAGCTGAGAGCTTTCAAGACAAAAACGATTCATTTACACTTTAGGTTTAAACTAAAGAAATATTTGAAAAAGACATTTAAGTGAATGCCTAGGATACAGACGACCCACTTCACAATTCACAAGACCAATTACATGAAAGTTTCTATCATGAGTGTGACCATCACCTGAGTTACAGATGTTCATATGCAGGGTTGCTCTATTATAGAAGGTGATGGGAAAATGGTCATTGAGATCCTACAAAAGAACTTCTACATATCAGTAGAAAATCTGAAATGTAATTATCAATAAACAGTTTGATACTAATAACTCAGTCAATATGCAGATATGCGTTAAAATGCCATGATGAGTAAAGTCTTTTATGCCTTAAGAAAAATATGCAAGACCATAAAAATTTATACAGTCAAAAGTCCCAAACCCGGAATCGTCAAGACTTCGGCATTTCCAGACTTCAGAAAATTCTAGATCATCATGATATCCATTAACATTCCATACTCTCTGCACAAATGCAAGTCAAGATTCCAATCCGGAGATGAAATACCCCCCCCCCCCCCCCCCCTTGAAATTTCAATTTTCTTTAACATGGAATACCAAAACTATTCAAAGAAACCGCTACATTAGAGAGAAAAAAAATAGCTGATAGCCGTTATTTTATTGAAGCCTGAATGCTTAGAAATTTTTTAAACCGGTGATGATTCACTAGAAAATACCATTGAGCAGAATTGACATTTTTTAACATTTTACACATGGGTTGTTTGTCCCTTTTGTGTGCCATGAAGATAGGATAACTTCACGAGGTTTAAATAGATGCAAGTTCACATGATAAAACTAACCTCTCCCCCACCCCACTCTATCTACAGACCAATTTGATATGGAGAATTACTAAAAACATACAGAATTTGTTAACATTCAACACAGTCTGGGTTTTCCATATTATGTACCAAGGAACAAGATGACTTTGAGTGGCATAAATGAATGCATGCCCAAGCCCATTAGGGTGCATCAATAAACCTCATAGTTTTAAATTTTGATGGCCCTATGCTTAAAGTATTCATTCTACTTGAATGACACTGTGGTAAATATTAGACACTTTATAAGATGCCTATTAGGTCCACATACATCCTGCAGTATGAAATTTGCTTACATTACTAGAAAATACTAACAAAACTAAAATAACAAAGACAAATAATAAACTAAAAATAACTAATATAACATAAATAATACTAAAATAGCATAAAAATAAAAAATACCAAAAAAGTTGCCAAAAGCCCTTATGTGAACCAAAAATAGATTTTCTGAGACATGTAAAACCATTCCGTTTCATGAGCATTGAGCTGTTTTCTGGTCTATAGTTTGATGACAAATTGTATATGCATTTGTGGCAGGGAAGACAAGGTAAAATTGAAAATGGTATATCTGTCAGTAGAATAACAACACATAACCGTAATTTATAGTATTTGTGTTCTGAAATAATACCACTAGCTTTATTCAGTGACATATAACTCAATATTTAACAGAGACTTCTGCCAACAAAGCCACCTGATGCAGTGACAATTCTTTATAATCGCTTTGGCATAGGATTCGAAATACCCAAATTTCCTACCATCGCAAGTAATACCAGGCTTGTCGATCTGACCAATGTTGACTCTTGGTTAATTTTCCTGCTTTTGGAAATGAACACAGAATTTATCAACAAACATGCTGACATTTGGCCAATTGAGCCTTCATTCACTGGCATCAAAAGCAAAGACAGTTGCTCTAAATGTTGTCAATCATTCTGCAGCACGTGTTGTAAAACTGAGTAGTGACTACCTCAATGTTGCTACATCTGAGCAATATTACTATAGAACATTATGCAGCTAGTTTAGGGAAACTGAAAACAGATGCCCGATCTCTGCATAAGAAAATGGTAAATTGATGTCAATGATGATCATGATCACTGACATTTTACTTATGAGGATATTAACATTGATTTATTGAAAGCTCTTAAAATTAGTTATATTGTGCACTGACAGGGTGTCCACAGGGAAAGCATTTCGAATTTCCCTGATATTTCCCTGCAAGCCGTACTTTTTTATGGCAATATTTTAAAAATGTATTATTATGCAAGATATGCTTTGACATTGTCTTATTATTTCCCAAATATATATTTTTAATATATAAGTTTACTAACTATTTCGCTTGATTTTTTTAACTCCAAAAAAAGTTTAACATCCAAAAATCAATAATCAATGCATAAAAATTTAATGTACCCCAAATTCAAAATTACAGAGCATTTACAAAATATCAATAATTCAAAATTCTACTTAAAAATCATAAAAGTCCCAGTAAGTGCAATATATTTCTTAGATTATTAGTGATTGTACTTTAAGATCAAAGACTAAAGTAACCTCAATATTAAAAAAAAAATCCAATACACTCAAAAAATAGAAACCCAATGAATTCCTATCCCTAATAATAAAACTAATTTATTAAATCTAATGCATTATCTCAAGATATACAGCTTAGTACACAAAATATATTTCCTAAGATCTTAAATGTACCCAAAAAATAATAGAGGCAACAACAGTTTCGTCAAGTTTCACAGAAAAAAAATCGTTCAACGGATGTTCAAACGAAATTTGAATTTCACTAGGCACTTAGCAAGTTTTAAACTTTTGAAAGATATATTTTTTTAATAAATTGAGTGGGCGGGCAAGTACCTAGTTATAGATAGCCAATTGTTTTGTCAAATTTTAGAAACATCAGCATTTCGGTGCGGTTTCTACGACCTTGAAAGAGAAAATTTTCACTTTTACACACTTTTAAAAGTCCCATTTGCAATTTCCCACTTTTTGATTGCATTTAACATTGCAATTGAACATTTGCAATCAATCAACAATGTTTCACAGCCAGGAATCAAGTTAAAAATATTTTTTTTTACCAATTCCCTGATTTTTTCAAAAAAATCCCAAAATCCCTGATATTTCCTTGATTTTTCCAGAATGGTCAAATTCCCTGTTTGTGGACACCCTGTGTTAATAAAGATTATTGTATTCTAAGTTCCTAAAAATTTTAATATTCTATTGGTACTCTACAATTATGGAAAACCTAATTTTCGAACTTTTATACAAAAATATTATATGTCAATTTACCACCATCATGTGGACCCAGTAAATTGCTTAAAAAAATTCTGAAAAAATTACAGGAAGTATCTTTTATGACATAGAACAGTTTTATTTTAGAGCCAAAATAATTGCAAAACATTTTTTTAAAAAATGATGTTTTTGATGCACCTTAATGCCCATATGGTAATCTTCAATCCCCTCCACTCTCCCAACTAGTTGATTTGTTACAAAAAAGTACTGATAATTGATTGTAGAAATGGAATTTCTTTTCATTCCGAGTTTGTAAATTTTGTGCGCCAAAGTAATAGAATCACAAAGTTTAAATTAACGCAAGCACATGTGGTGAGCTCCCCCCACCCACCCACCCACCTCTTTCCATGATCTTCTGTCTAATTTGTTGCTTTGTGAAAAAAAGTCGAAAATTTCGAATTTTTTTTCAATTAAAAAGGTTTTACGATAGATCATTCGGATTGTTAGATGTGTGGATTTTGGACTTCATACAGTATTGATTGTTTCCTGATTCAATAAATGAAAATTCAGGTACCAATTGCAAATATTTGTATAAAATTGTGTATTGGGAGTGTAATTTGTTTAAATGGACAGGACTAATTTAAATAATAATAACTTTGACATTAAAAAAATCCACCTTATTATAGGCTGCTTCAACATAGTCTTCTGAAGTCTGGAGATTAAAATGAATCTGCACTCTATGTTGCCGGGAATCCACCTAAAACAAGATTTATAATCTAAGAAAATAGAATATCACTAAAGACCAAATTTTACAAATAATACAGAATAATCACCCGAATCAGAAATGGCTGAATCTTAAAAAGCCGGCTGTTGTCCATGAAATCTTCTACTCGCATAGTGGCAGACATGATTATTAGCTTTAGCGGATTATCGTCCTACAAAAATAATAGAATTATAAAATAGAAACACGTTGAACACAAATATGGAAGCAAAACAGAAACACTAAGGTTTTATAGAAATAGAACATAAGAGGGTTTTGAGGAATTAATATATGACTGCCAAACTTGTTAGGGGGTACTTTTCTTTGCGGAGAAAACCCTTCATATTTATAAGTAAAATATTAATTATTTTTCCAACTATTAATTTTCAAAGAACAAAATCCCTTTAATTAAAACTAACCTATACAAAATTAGCAAAACCTCTTATTCCAATGTAAATAGACTTTTTAAATATTTTTAGGATTCAGTGTCTATTTGTGCACTAGTCTGATTGATTTAAATTCAAATATTTTGCCTTGTGTAAGGGGCTCATCCAGCAGACACCCAATTTTAATTTAATTGTTATAATTCAAAAATACAAGTTTTGCCAAGTGGTGTAAGTTCAAAAACAAGGTTAGAAGATAAAAGTTTTCAACTAGCCTTGGCTATGAATTCAACTCATTATTGGGCAACTTATTGAACTAGGACCCACACCACTTGGCTAAATGATACATTTAGCTTCTAGTGATATAAAAACAGTGTTTGTGTGTGTATACTTTCCGATTTTCCCTGCCTATTTAAGAATGTTTTTCAGATATTTATCGCCCAATTCTGTAGCAGTAGCATACTGGTCTGCACGGAATGGGCACAGCTTCGAATCCCGGCTAATACATGGAATGGATGTAAAATGTAATGTAATTGGACGCAGATTTATTTGGCCTGATGTGATTAAATTATTATTAATACTTGTGGAGTAAATTTAATTTTGAATGAGGATTAAAAGTTAAGGCAACACAGTACCATCTAAACTAATTTTTATTTTTTGAATAAAAGTTTTAATGTACATTATTTCAGTTCATATCAGAGAGAACAATATTTCCCACAAAACTCCCAGAATTGTTTGTATTTCTCTTTAAAAAAATTAAAACTTAAAAAAAAAGAAGCTTTTTTTTAAATTCTAAGACTTTTTTTTATATAGATATTTTTTCACAATTTTTTTTTTCTCAGATCCTTTGAACTATATTACATAAGAAATGGCATTTAAATTTTCTATACTACATTTATTCAATTTTTATAATATATATATATATATATATATATATATATATATATATATATATATATATACAAATATTTATATATAAATATATTTTTATATAAATATATTTTTTATAAATATTAATTAAAATAACAGACATATTTTTCTTAAAACATTTTTTTACTTTAGTAATTAAAAAAAATACTACTCATAGAGCTAATTCGCCCCTGCCAAATTATAATATACACATATTTTACAATATTCCTATTAGAGCCAAGTCCTTATGTTTTATTAATGGAGAAAACAAAGAAAGCTTTTCAAAACACTTAAAATCTAGGAAACCCAAACATTGAGATAACACGATTTATTGTTTCTTGAAAAACATAATATATACAATACACGTCAGAAAGCAAAAAATAGCAAATAACTCAATAAAAAACATACAGTTCTAGAATTTTGCATGCATATTTAGAAAATTCCAAACTATAATTTTAGAATGTGTCATTCCTGGTAATATAATTTTTTAAAGTCTTGCATTTGTATTAAATAATTTTTTTATTTATAGCAAAAAAATAAAAACTATATTTAAATTTAATATAAAGTTATAATACCACACTTACCTTTTCTCGTTTTTTAATGATACGAGAGAGTAGGCCGATCAACACATCAGAGAAAACTGACCTTTCGTGCGCCTCATCGATAATGACAACTGAATATTTAGAAAGACAAAAGTCCTGTAAAAAAATTCTTAATGAAATTAATTTCACAATACAAATAAAGATTTAAATAGTTGCATTTCAAACCTATGACTACTTGGAAACTTCCGCACTTACAAATAAAATTTTTGCTTTAAAAGCTTTTTCCAATCGTTTGAGCCCATCACCATCATAAAGTAGTAAATTACTATCCGCCACAAAGACTTATAAAAGAAATGAGCTTTTACTGGTTTACCCATTAAGGCACATACATTTAAAAAAAAGAATTTGAGTACCCCCGTCAAAACTCGAACCTGCAACCTATTGTTCCGAAGTTTCATGCACTACTGACTAAGCTACATACGCGCATTCTAGATCTCGGAAATATTTTTTTGAAAGATTTCCTTTATGTAATATTTCTAGCATTGTTAAAATCATTTAAAAAACTAAACAGAATTTTACAAATCCTAGCCTCAGATTCAATAGTACTGATATACAAATTTTTAACCTTTTATACACAGAGGAAATAGGTGTTTCTTCTATAAATAAAATAGTATCAAATAGTATCCTTTCAGTTGCCTATGAATGACTTCTAAGTAAAAACTACTAACAATTAAATTAAAAATATATTGGATTTCTCCATTTCAATTGTGAGAATGAAAAAAAACTGAATTATTTTTGGAGAAAAATAAATGTTTTGGAAAAAGCAAAAACTATCTCTGTAAATCACGAAAAATTACATGCCTGAAAATATTGATGGTCAAAACTAAAAAAAAAACAATTACAGTAAATCCTTATTATAATGGGCTAATAGGGATGGACTAATAGCCTGTTTCAATAAAAGTCCGTTATATAACTAATTCTTACTAAATTTAACGCAATCATACCTGCCAACTACTATGAATTGTGTTAAGTTTCTAAATATTGCCATCCCGAACTAATGAGTTATGGAAACCTTATTCAAAACTATGGAAAACGTATGTACTTGTGTATAGCCCAATCAATTTAAGTAAAAAATTTCCTCAAAAGTCGTGAGTGCGCCGGTTAATGGAACCCATTAAAAGTTAGAATATAAAGTGCTTATTATAAGAAGATAAAATTAAACAGATCCGATAACGGTTCGCGATCCGAGGGCGAGCAAGTGTACTATTTGAAGATCGTTGTAACTAAAGTTGTTCTAGTCGTTGTAACTAAAGTTGCGCTATACATAAAAATCAACAAAAGAGCTAAATAAAATGTATATATGATTAATTATCAAAAAAAGTTGGTATTTCTTTCATTTGAGAGTAAAATCAATCAAATTAAAAAGGGGTTTTCCACGACAATTTTCCAAATTTGGTGAGAAGAATATTTTTTTTCAGATTTATCACTCATGTTTTTAGCAATGATTATATATGCTGTATATATTCTCAATCTGTCATGCTCTCTCATTCTAGCGTTGTTTTTGTAATGTTAAATATTTTTTAAGAAGTAAATGCATTAATAAATGACTAAACTGTCATTTAACTTGCTCTGTCAGAGGAGAAATTGTGCAATTTTTATCGTTATCAACTTTATAATAATTTGTAGGTATATACTCTTTTTTTTCGAGAAACTTTAAGAAGGTTGTTTAAAAAGTAAATAATCAGTAAATAATTTACAGAATTTATAAAGGTGAATGCCTCTATTTACCCGCACTTGCAGATGAATAGCAGCAGTGCATAAATTGAAATTTGATTTGCCCTCAAAGTAATTAAAAATATATATATTTGTCCAGGAGGGCTTATAGTACAGGTCGACACCAAATTTTAAGGAATTATTTATAACTTTAAGTGTACTAGAAGAAGGCTTAATATGACTGGAAAGTTCAAAACTACTTATGTTCATTTGGTTTTAAGGTACATTATTAAAAACAGAATATATTTAAAACAAAAACTGCCTCTTACGTGTTGCATTTCTTTCAGCAGCACACCATCTGTCATGAACTTGATTTCGGTGTCTTTGCTAACGGTCCTCTCATACCGGATGTGGTAGGACACCTTCTCTGGGGCGTTCATCTCCTCTCCAACCCTTGCAGACATCGTCATGGCCGCAATTCGGCGAGGTTCAGTAACACCAATAATTTTGTTATTCCTAAAAGAAATAATTGAGAAATAATGAAACACAACAGTGACTAACAAACTTATAATACTTGCGGATTTATGAATTAGAAATTTCTTGGCTTTCCAAGACTATTTGAATTGTTATTATCAAATGTAGTTTTAATTGATATTCCATGACAATCCTCGGTATTTTTTGTCTTTCAGGTATACATTTTTTTCTCTCAAAATGGGTCAAACTTTTAGATAATAGAATGTGTATTTATGAAAAAGCATATTTCTTCATAGTTTTTATTTATTAATAAAAAGAACACATGAAAATTAATAATTTATATTGTCTTGTAAATAATTACTGTGGCAGTATGGTTTGAATTTGTATGTCTTTTTGATCTTGAATGTTGCTCAAATATTGTTGGCACCTCCATGGCCTATGCTAAATTCTGTAGAAAACATTTTATTTCAGAAGTCCGATGGAATATTTCTTTTATTAATAAACAGGTACTTAGTTTACATATTTAACATTAAAAATGCAATTGTGATTAGTCATTGTAAAAATGAAGCATTCACTTACCAGAAATTTAAATTGACAACAACAACACACGTCATTAAAGCAAAACCGAACAATCATCAAGAAAGACAACAGAGGTGTCTATGCACACACAACCAAGAAGCAAGCAAGCTAGCAGTCTTCTGACTGTCATTTTCATGGCACTATCTATACCTGCCGAAACTAAACTTCACGGCATCCATCTCTGTCAGCTGTTACTTTCCAGTCCCACACATGGTTCTTACTAAAAATCTGGCTCATTATTTACATGTGCCCAGTCGCTCAACAGTATCGCATACATAATCCAAATTAAAAAAATTTGCACTTTAAAAACCACTTTGAAGCATTTTGTTGTACACTTTTGGTGAACCACTGCAATAAAAGAACATATAAAAGTATTCTAACTCACTGGGTGAAGCCTGCTTCATACAGGAATTGTGGCACTTGGGTCGTTTTCCCACTTCCTGTCTCTCCGTGTATTACTACAACCGGGTGCTCCTTCACAGCCTCCACAATCATCTGCTCTTCGCAAAAAATTGGCAGAGCCTCCCTTGCAGCCTGAAAGAGAAAAGAATAAAAAAAATCTAGCAGGCAGGTAAGGAAAAAGCTTAAAAAGGTCTTTCTTTTAAGTAAATTGTTTGTTTTACATTTTGCATGTATGAGGCTTTACTCCAGTGTGAGTTTCGAATTCTAAACAAGATATTCCTGAAATTTATGGGGATTGCTTTTTAAATGCAATGTGGATAAAGAAGTGCGTAAAAAGGTTCTTCTTTGTTTGTTGCACATATTGCAAATTATTTGTTGCACACATTGCATAAATGAGGTGAAACATAGTATGAAAACATTGTTTCCAATGTGCTTTCTAATTGCACAACGAGATAAAAACATTATTTTCAATATGTTTTCTAGTTTTCAAAATGAAAACGTTATTTGCAATACCTTTCATAATTTTTCAAAACAAAAAATGTTCTTGAAATAGGTTTCTTAATTTTTCAAAATGAAAATGTTATATTAAATATATATATATAATTTTCCTCACACCTTACACACAAATTAAAAAAAAAAGATTCAACTAATTAGTATAACAATAAATTCAAATCGAATCTCCATTTTCAACTGCCGTGCCCGTCTCGGCTGAAACGGCATTCCCCTCGCATGCAAGCCATTGTACCGTGAATACAGCTCAGTAAGTTCTAGCAGTAGTAAATAGAAAATGACTTTCGGCTAGGAAAATCGCGGTGATTGTGGAAACGGTCAAGCAAGTTTCTCGCTCGTCAATACACAGCTTAATAGCCTATTCCTATGAGCTACAATAAACCCTCTTTTGACTTTATAACGTTCAAAATCACTTGGGAATAGAAGTAGTATAAACACTTTTCTGGTACTTACATATTTGGTGATAAAAAAAGTCGCCAAAGACAAAATTAAAATAATTTCAACCCAAAAAATGTGAATTAAACAATGAATGAATACACAATAAGCAAGGCATAGTTCCGCAAATCAAGGGATTTTTTAAAATTTATTTTTTAATTATTGCCTATTGGTAAAGCCTCTTAAATTTGATGAGAAAAGTCTTTATAAGGATTCTATACCCTCATTTGCACTGATATTCTTTAAAGGGTTTGTCGTGAACAGAACACCTTTCTGTTCATTTCAACATGCAACATACAAAAAAATATATATCAGCTTACATACTGTTACACAGATATATAACTATAATTATTGTAAACCTACTTGCAATTTCATAATAACATATCACTGCAATTAGGATTAACTACAAATAAATTCACTTTTGAAATTGTAACTACTTTGAACAGGCGAAGAAGTAGCAATATACAGGGTGTTCAAGAAATATCTTTAAAACTTTGACATGAAATAAGTTATGTTGCTAGTTAATGCAACAGCAATACATGGTTTTATTTGTAATTTTTTTTTTCTTTTTCGAAAACCATCAATGCACTGACCTTTATGATAAATCTTAAAAAATAAGGTAGGTAAGTTTTTTTTTTAACTGCACATAAATAATATTAATGTGTTGCTATCACATGTACGGGCAATATAACTTAGATATATTATTTCTATTAGGTTTTATTGTGTATCAAAGTTGTCAAGATAATTCTTAAATACCCTGTATTAAACTTGCATAACACAGTGTCTTTTTAATAAAATGTATTTCCTGAATGCAATTATAAAAAAAAAAAAAATCTTCAAAAACTTACTTGGAGTTCAGGTTTTCGGTTCAGAGAAACAAAGACGGTGGGAATCCTTTCTTTTTCAATTTTTCTCTCCACCTTTTCTTCTTTTTGAGCAATGTCAACTTTCTTAACTGTTTCCTCTTTGATGACAACAACTTCTTTGACATCTTCCTCTGCGACTACTTTGGTAGAGACTGTGATATTTGGCTCCTCTTGTTCGATCTCAGAAAAATCTGAATCCGAGCTGTCATCATCAGATTCCTGTGCAGGTAGTTTGTTCTGCTTCTTATTAATTCCTTTGATGTTGCTAACTTTGGGGCGTTTCTTGCTCACAGTATCGTCAGCTATAGCTTCAGAACACCTATAAAGAGTGAATTAATATATATATTAATTTTATACCTATTACAACTTTCTGAATTTTTTTAAACATTGAACATGTTATTGAATGATACGTATTTATTGTTAAAGTGCCCTTCAGACCCGTTCAGATCTGCCAAGGCCTTTGACAATCGTCGAAAAAACATTTTTAATATAAAAAAATCAACCATATCATATGTGGTTTACATATACACAAAATAAAACTCAATATTTAAAATATATTACTTACTCCCTTTTTTAAATTTATTTTTGTTTTCTATAGATACTATATTTCCAGGTAATAAATGAAACATTTTAGAAATTATATATATATATATATATATTGAGAAAAAATTCTTTGTTGGGTTATAATAAATTATAAGTAGGTATATTTCTAAAACTGTAAGTAACCGGATCTCTAAAAATAAAAAATAAATTCTGCTGCTATACAAATAAAGAAATACTTTATATAATTTTCTTCTAATTAAAATCAGGTTAACTAAATTTTCTGTTTCCTAATTTAAAATTCAAAGCAACCTGTTTTAAATATTTATTAATGGTACAATGTTATTTAAGTAGTCACCCCAAGAAATTATACCATATTGAATTCCAGATTATACCCAAGCAAAATATAATTATTTTAAGAATGATTTCTTAAATAATAAGAAGCATATATATAGAAGCGTAACTTATAGTTTATTATATTCATGTAAAAACATGAATGGCATAAGGATTTTTATAAGCTCCCTCTCATAGGGGAGAAAAGGCAGATTTTAAAACCTTAAAACTGAATTTTGTGGAACTTTCCACTCAACTACTAATACTTTTTTTTAATAGGTCCCTGTTTTAACTCGACCTTCCAGTATTTCGTCTGCTTGTCTAAAAACTTTTTACATTTATGACCAATCGCATTGTATGATTTTCTTCAAATTTAGGATGAATGTTGCTTAATGTGATAAAAATTAATTTACATGTTTTTTTTTGTTTGGTCACAAAGTCTACTGTTTCCAAAATTACTAATTTTATTTAAATTATTGTTATTGTTTTTTAACGTGAAAGCATATAAAAATGCAATACTTTTCTGTAAATTTAGTATTATTCATTTCCTTATCATACTTTTCAGCTATGTAATGCCACACTTTTAATTAAATGGTTTAAAATTGAATTCTGTAAAAAATATATAAAAAAGATCATAAAGTTATATAATAAATTCTCAACACTTTTTTTTTATTTATTGTTTTTTAATGAGACTTTATAACAATTTTCATAAAAAAATATATAAAAGAATGACTAAAAAAGAGTGTTTTAGAAATTTATAAAATCCTAAAAAGATAAACACATTTTATGTAAGAAAGAAATTGACTCACCTTTTCAGCCCGAATGTTTGCATTTTGGAGGTTGAAGTGAAAAGCTTCATCTCTTCTGGTTTTGCCTGCACTTGACTTAGCTTTTGCAATAGTTCAACTCTCTACAAAAAAACAGCAGATATTAACAGAGCTAAAATTATATAGTTTCAATAAATTAGTATCTTTATAATTACATAAAGCTTACAAAAATAACTCAATTCCATTTCAATATATTAGAACAGCCTTAAAAGTTTGATTTTATAAACATTTTAGCATTTTAAGCTAAAATGCTAAAACAAATTTCTGCTTTTCTAAAAATACCTCTTTAGCATTAATTTTTTTAATTAAACTACTTATAAAGTTAATTGCATGTATATTACATTATATAATCGCAATATTCTGCAAAGGTATTTTTTTACATAGAATTTATAAAAATTAGTAAAAAAAAATATAAATTTCCTGATTGCTTGCCTCCAATTTGAGTACTAATGGAGAATTGAGACATTTTTTTTCTTGTTTTAAATCAATACAAAATATCCTCAAATGACCAAAAATTTCAGTTTCACATTTTTGCAATATTAGAACAGCCTTAAAAGTTTGATTTTATAAACATTTTAGCATTTTAAGCTAAAATGCTAAAACAAATTTCTGCTTTTCTAAAAATACCTCTTTAGCATTAATTTTTTTAATTAAACTACTTATAAAGTTAATTGCATGTATATTACATTATATAATCGCAATATTCTGCAAAGGTATTTTTTTACATAGAATTTATAAAAATTAGTAAAAAAAAATATAAATTTCCTGATTGCTTGCCTCCAATTTGAGTACTAATGGAGAATTGAGACATTTTTTTTCTTGTTTTAAATCAATACAAAATATCCTCAAATGACCAAAAATTTCAGTTTCACATTTTTGAGACACATATTTATTTTTTTATTCAATATTAAATAACGTGGGTTTTGGAATCGTTCTTAAGCCGGAAGTCACGTGTCAAACGACGGAGTGACAAACTATGATCTTTAACAAATCAACAGCATTTCTTTGAGCATGGTAGTTTAGATGCTTTCCTTCATAGTTTTGACATTTAGCAACTTTGCATAAGGGTCATTCCATATCAAATCAACAAAAAAAAAGGAAGGTGTCAAACGACGGAGTGACGAACTATGATCTTTAACAAATCAACAGCATTTCTTTGAGCATGGTAGTTTAGATGCTTTCCTTCATAGTTTTGACATTTAGCAACTTTGCATAAGGGTCATTCCATATCAAATCAACAAAAAAAAAGGATTTTGGCACCCACAATCTCCAATTTTTTTCAAATTTGGTGAAAACACTTTCCTTGTGAGTCAAAGTAAATGTCCGAAATTATTTTGCTGTATTTAAAATAGGTTTTATTTTACAGCCATTCGAATTTTCAAAATTTCAGCTCATCTTGCACGTCAAAATCAGTTGCATATATTTAGAGATAAAATTCTTTCTTCAGAACTATTCATTGGATCTCTATTTTTTTTTGACAAATCAATAAAAGTATATTGATGTTATAAAAAAAATATTCCATTTCCCAAAATCAATAATAAAATTTTTCAGGAAAATTTTTTAAAGAGGCAAGTATTTGATTTTTTTTGTAGAAAAACTTACTTTATTAAATCTAAATTATCAAAAAGAGCGTCCTCCACAATTTAAATTTTTTTATACATGAAAATAATTGTAAGAACATGTTTTATTATAATAAAGAATAAAATTGATGGCTATTTTTCCCTTTATAGTAAAATTTTTCACTTTTGTCGCCATCTTGAAATTTTTTTTAAAAACAAACACATTTTTATTTAGCAATATAATATAATTATTCAGTACTCATGTTCACATACATTCAGCTTCTTCTTTTTCCTTTCCAAGACTTGTTCGAGTTTCTTTCTTTGCTTTCTAGTGAGGGGTTTCTTCTTGCTCTGAGGCTTTTCAGGGACCTTCACAACCTTTTTATTAGTGCCACTCAGTACAAGAGGGTTACTCTTATCATACTTCTCCTTCTGGGTGTCCAAACTGACTTCGATTTGGACCTATAAATGAGGGAAAGAACGGAATCGTTAATTTCAGAGCTAGAAATTCTACAATCTTAAAAAAAATGAAGGATTTCTTTTTCTTTTCTCCACTCATTGCCGAATATACCAATGAGCGGACCCTTCATTACTGTCTGTATTTCTTGATTATCAGATGCATGGCATTTGTAAAATTATTTTTAAAAAAAACCTGAGGAAATAAATTATTAGGAAGTACTTAATTAAAGCACAAGTAATATAATAGGTCTGTATTCAGTGGTGAAGCATTACTTTTTGCGATGTTCATAGCTCTGACTATGGAAAGTATAGTATTTAAAACCAAATACAGTGATCACTCAAGGTGTTTACTGAAGGGCGGTCCGCCCTGCCCGCCCTTTCTTCATCACAATAGCGCCCTCGTGCCCCTTTTTCAAAAATGCCGCCCTTTTTCAAAAATGCCGCCCTCTTTCGAAAAAAATTCCGCCCCTTTTGTCCTTTTTAGTCAAGCACAAGCATCCTTGCTTTCCTAGCTGTCTTTAAAATAGGCATCAATTAATTTTTTTTGTGTGTGTAAATTGGAATTAAGTGAATTATGACAGTAGAAAACAAACTTCTTTTTAACTAAGCTTGTTGTGAAATCGCGATGATTCCGCAGTAACTTCGAGCACGGGGCATTGCACAAATCCTATTGGTTGCCTGTAAGATGGTTTGGGGCGAGATTATAAACTAAGACATTTTATTACCAAATTTTGGATTCTAGTAGCCTTTTCATCAGTTTTGTAAGGGGCCTAATTCGGGCTACTTACCGATTTGGTTTTTAGCGAAAACATTAATTTTAAAATGTCAAATTTTGGATATCAAGTAGTATTTCCACAAAGTGACATCAATTTTGTACTGTTCTTTCCTTCGAGATAAGCCCCGAGCCGTCACCAATAGCCCAACAGCTCTAGTGCAATGACAACTAATAAATCGGAATTTTTTTTGTTTGGTCACTTGTCCAATGTGTCAACGGGTGGCCACGGCCATCCAAATTTTTTTTTGAAAGTGCCCTTTTAAAAACAAGAAGTGCCTTTCCATAAACGGGGTGCCCTTTTTCTGCTAACAGCGTCCTGCCCCTTTTTATTTCTAGAGTGAACACTGCCAAATATGTTGGAAAGTTTTTTTAAGGAAAGTCACTATTGCCAAATGTGGCCTTAAAAAGCTAATCTGTCAACTACACTGTACACAAAAAAAAATATCTAAGGTTGCTTGAGAGAATCATCAATTTTTAACGATTAATGAGTCTGATTCAATATAAACCAGGTTTAACCATAGACTTGGAAGTGCTTTAGCTACCATACATTTGACAGCTTTAGAGTTTGTGTGTTTTAGTAATTTGATTGAATCTGTTCTGGCAGGCTAAAAAGGGTTATATGTAAAAAAAAAAAAATTAAACATGCTTATAATAAATCTAATTTTTTCCCTTTTTTTGCTCATGGTCACTGCCGAAATTACCGATGACTGGACCCTTTGCCAGTATCTGAATTGCTTGATCATTGAATAGTTTAAGTTACCATGAGATTAGAAAAATATCTCAGAAAAAAAAATATTAAAAAGTACCTTCAAAATTTTTTAATTTGTTAAAACAAATACTGAATTCTACTGAATTCTTATCATGAGTATCTGATCGGGGGAGAGAGACATCATGCCACACAATTAATATGCTGTGTAGAGGGAAAATTCATTATGATCCTCACATGCCTATTCAGATCGCGTGAGCTAACAGCTCAGGTGTGGTCCTCGTCATATAACCATGGTTCAAAATTAGGGGCAGTGTTCTCGGGTCTTTTTTCTTCTCCGGGATAGATCCAGAACTACCACCAGTAGCTCACTGCAATGTTAGTTCACCAATCACACCAATAAAGTTCCAATTTGTTGGTTGACATTTCGCTAAAGCTGCATATTGTGATATTGGCAACAGTTCAGGGATTATCTCAAAAGAAAGACCCATACAAAACTGGTCTCTTTATGAAGATACTACTTAAAATCCGAAATTTGACATTTTTAAATTAATATTTTTGTTAACAACCAAATTAATAAGTAGTCCTGATTAGACTCCTTACAAAACTGATGAAAAGGCTACTTAAATCCAAAATTTGGTAATAAAATGCCTAATCTGGTAACCTTGCCCCAAGCCATCTTCTCTTTAATAAAAACTTAGTATTCTATAATCAGGTACAAGCAACGAATAGGATTCGTTGAATGCCCATTGCTGGAAATTACCGAGGAATCATCGCGATTTTGCAACATGCGTAGTTAGAAAGAAGTTTTTCTAAGCTGTCATAATTCACTAAATTCCAATTTACACAAAAAAAACGTAAATCGCCTTTTTAAAGACAGCTGGCTTGTGCTTGACTGATAAGTGCAACAGGGGAGGCATTATTTCAAAAGAGGGAGTTATATTTAAAAAAAAAAAAAGGCATGAAGGCCCTTCAAAAAATGCTTAGAGTGAACACTGACTTAAATAACAATTACATCATTTAAAAAAAAATTAAAGCAAATATTTAGAATAGATATAATGTACATACCTTTTCTGTATTGGAACAGCTTTGTTCGCCATTCGATCTTGATTTGGAATTAAATCTTTTTCTTGTACGTCCCATTTCTGAAAATAAATGTATTTATTTATATATAAGAATCACATATATGATTCTTATATATTCTTTGTACAAGTACCATATGTACTTGCGTACAAGCCGTCCCCCCCCCCCCCAATTTCCGGAGGAATTTTTGTCCAAAATTAAAAACTCGCTTATAGCAAAGTTCTATTTTCGTAAAGAAAAATTTCTAATAAAAATCCAAAAATATAGTGAAATTTTAATTCTTAAAATAAATATTTAAGTCAGGAAATCAAAAATTAATAAAAAGTTACTGGAAAAGCGATTATCCTCGAAGTTTGCGATGATTCATCATGCCTAAAAGTATGCACCATGCAGGAAGTTCTTGTGCCTTTCAAACCTCCATCGGACTTCTTAAAGTAAATCCCTCTCATTATCATAATAAAATATTTTAAACCAAATACTTAAATACCAAAATGTAATGTGTAATTCTTAACATTGCTTTGTAATGATTTATAAACTGAGAAAACGCAAACTATTTTCTGTTGACATTGTTGACTGTCGCTATTAAATACAGATGTATATTTTTTTTTATCTGTCTTGGAAGAAAATACAAGTATATTATTAATTAAAAGAATATTATGGATAAATGTATACTTCTTATTAAAATATTTAGCTTTAAATTACGAAATAAATTACTTGAAGGCATCTTAAATTTGGGGATTAGCAATGTCCCGATTTTACAGCTTAAAAGTCAATTTCATCCTATTTTCTAATTAGACAACCATTAATATCAAGCAATAAAATCTGTACAGGTGAAATAAATTTGTTTAATTATTGCAATCGAGTAAGAAAGACATTGACTTTAAAGTAGTGTCATTCGCCACACACTATGTCAACATCTTAGTCTTCCATCCAAAATCATTAAAGTAATGTATACTAGTTTCATAGATTCTACAAACTGATTATTTGTGTGAGTAGTGCAATTTTGCATTACGATTATGCCACGATGCGTAGAACGCTCTTCAGTCAGCACATGTGATGCATATTCTTGATCTCTGATCGAGAAAATTCTCAGCTTATACGCGAGTATATACGGTTATATACAAATATATACGGTTATTTACAAAGGGTTAATTCTTGATCATATGTTTTGTACATTTTAAACTTAATTTCTGAATAATTGTATTTTTATTGTAATGTATTGTAATTGTATTCATTCCAAACATGAAAACTCAAGTTTGCTTAAACTTTTGAGAAATTATGCTAGATGTTATGACCCTCCACCATAACGATTTGTTAAAAAAAATAACTTTTAATAGAATTTTAAAGTTAAAAA
Source organism: Troglohyphantes excavatus (assembly GCA_963932185.1). NCBI lineage: Eukaryota > Metazoa > Arthropoda > Arachnida > Araneae > Linyphiidae > Troglohyphantes > Troglohyphantes excavatus. Next base: position 69,434,319 of record OZ010675.1, read on the forward strand.
TTTAAAAAAAGTGGGTTTTTTAAGGAATTTTGAGGTAAGAAATTATATAAAAAAACTTTTAATATGCTATAAACTTTTTGGTGGGTCATAACATTAAGAAAGGTACTTCGAGTAATTTCCAACTAAAATTATGCTTCTAGATAAATTACAACTTGCATAATCATATTTTTAAAAAAAACATGATAATTAACTAATTAGCATTTGACTTTATTCCGTTTTTTTTATAATGAATTATCATGAATTTTAAAGTGTTTTCATACAGGAAAAAATATTTAATTAAATTTATAATTTTAAAAAAATGTTCCAAGTGTGTACATACACCTTAAAAGTTCTTTAATAAAAAGTTCATATTTTTATACCGATTAGTTACCAGATAGTTAAAAAGCAGCCGGATAGGCCGGAAATCCGTTTCATCCCTAGAAATGACTTCATATAATTTCATGCAAGTTATCACTAAAATGAATTCAGGTAAGCTTTTCATTCCATGCCTGTCATTGGTTTAATCTGCATCAAGAAGCTATTGCTGTTTGTTTATGTGACTTCGATATTAGCATTAGAAACCTTAGTTATGCACTGTTAAAGTTGTCGATGAATATTGATTTGGCAAAGTGCCCGTTTGGTAATATTTATAGACATCTTTTTTTGTGGCAGGTTCTTATTTTGGCAAAAATTTCAGTTGGGCTTCACAATTGAAAGGCGGGTAGTTCTTGGCGACTTTTTCGGGCGATTCACTTCTCAATATGGAAATAAGAATTTGCGGGATTAGTTTAGAGGGTTACGTGACTTCCAAGCATCAGATTTTCTTATTATTTGGCAACAATAAAAAAAATACAGCCAAATCCACTGTCGTTCTAACTCTTTACCAAAATTTCACATTCCTTAAGTATTAATTTGAGGATTTTTATAATAAATATAAAATGTTCACACAGGAAAAAAATTGAATATGTAAACCATGCTGTTAGAAAAGAAAATATATAGTTTTGCAAATATTAACCTAATACTTAAAAAAAATCCTTTTCCTTTTTAATATTTGGAAATCTTTGTTTTTTAAGACATTTTGACTAATTACAAGTTTTTAAGTTTTATTATAAAATCCACAAAAAAATTACCGAAAATAGACAAATTTTATAATATACCTGTATTGGATTGTGAACGCTCCTGATGTTTTCACATAAAATCTGATCTATTAAAATTCCAAAACTCAAAAAGTATTCTCACACGATAAAATATAACTTGGTGAGTTATCTTTACTTAAATTATCTTTAAAAATATACTAAATCTAAAAAATAATTACTACTTTTATGAAGAAAGTTCTATCTAAATATTTTATTTACCACCACATGTTTCTTTCAATTCAGTGTTTACAATTAAATTTTTTATTTACTTCATTTCAGTTTCAACGAATTTTATCCAAAATTATACAGATTACTGATATCGGCCTTGCTGATATATTACAAAAAATAACTTTATGACTAAATTCTCCTAAAATAAAATTTTATTTTTAAAATCACAAGAAATGTTATTTAAAAAAAAATAGAAATTAAAAAAATAAAGAAAGAATAAGTAAATTTTAATCACCAGCATAAAATACACCTCATCTTCTTTGCTTACATCTTTTTACCTACTCAAGGCTATACTGTCAATTGAATTTAAAAATGTACGTGTAAGTTAGATTCAGTGTTATTAAATTGTATTTTTTAATTATTTCCATAATCCACCTTACAACAATGTCGTCTGATGATCATAATGTGGATTATGAAGAGGTGTTCCGGGTTCTTCCGGAATCCTTCCGAGACGCTTGGAAAGACAACCCGGACGTATTAGTGTACCTCGCCGATCTGGGCTCCTTAGGGCTACAGCGTCTGAGCCAGGAGCCGGATCGTCTGTCGGAAGAGAGGGCCTCCGTCTTAGAACAGACACAGGACCTGGCGTTCCATAACTACAAAACCTTCATCCAAGCGGCCGAATGCTCGCACAAAATTTTTCAAGATTTCAACATAATTGAGACGCGACTTGACTCCATGGTGGACAAGCTGCCTACGTTTAAGGACAAGTGCGGGGAGTTCGGGAAAGAGGCGCAGAAAATAAATGCCAGATGGCGCCAGGCATCCTCCACTCTTAGCAGGCACCCCCAGCTGCTGGAGTTCCTGGAGATGTCCCAGCTGATGGACACCTACGTGAGAGGGGGATACTACGACGAGGCGCTGGAGTTGTCAGGTTACGTCAAACGACTGGAGCGAAAGCATGCCGATATACCGCTCATAAAAAGCATTGTACAAGACGTTCAGATGTCTGCCAATGTCATGCTCTCTCACCTCTTGACAAAGCTGAGGACCAACATCAAGCTCCCCGATTGCCTGAAGGTAGTCGGTTACTTGAGGAGGATGGATGTCTTCAATGAATCTGAGCTGCGTATCAAGTTCCTGCAGGCTAGGGACTCATGGTTCCAGAAGGTCATTGGCGACATCGACAAGAGTGACCCATACGAGCATGTCATCAAGGTCATCGAAAGCAGTCGCGTCCACCTCTTCGATATAACAACCCAGTACCGTGCAATATTCTCAGATGATGACCCCTTGCAGCTGGTGAGGGATGACTGTCGTGGCAACTGCGCCATTTTCCACAGCTGGATCACCTGGAAGATTTCCTGGTTCCTGCTTGTCCTGGAGCGGGACATATCGTCTAATCTTGGCGGGCGCATCGACTCCGTCCTGGCGCAGTGCATGTATTTCGGGTTGTCATTTAGCCGGGTTAACATCGATTTCCGTCCTCTGCTCGTACCCATATTCCAGAATGTGGCTCTCAAGAAATTGTACTCTTCGCTCGAGCGAGCAACCAACAGGTTCGAAAGCACGATGGAGACTTTCACTTTTTCTGCTTACACCAACACCACTTTGGTTATTGCGAGTTTGTCGGAAGAATCGACGCAACCCCCAATCAGCCTTTTGGATTTCCATCCATTAGCGCAGTACTGCAACGACGTCCTGGCCGCTTTGAATGAACTAAAGCTCTGCTGTTCTTACTCCATTTCGACAGACGTCATCGCTGCAGTCGCAAATTCCCTCAATCGGTTGGTGACAACGCTCATCAACGTCCATTCAAAGTGGAAGAAACGACTGAATGAGATTGAGACGGAGAACTTCAACCGACTTTGTGTTTTGCTGGCGACCGATCTGGTGCCCCATGTCGATCGGTGTCTGGCAGTGATATTCCCGCCGGAAAATATATTTCAAGCTCTAGGGATTGCGTCGCTGGAATTTAAGAAGTTAGAGCACCTGTGCAAATTGAATGTGGAGGAGATATTGGAACCACTTCAGGCAATACTGCCAAACCGAGATGAAGAAGAGGACTTGGGTCTGATGATAACGATTCACAGTAAAGATGAACAAATTGATTCTGTTTTGCCAGAAACAAAAAAAGCCGAAATGGAAAACAACCACAAAGAACAGACAACCGATTTTGATAAATTTGACACGGTATCAAATGATTCTTTAAACACAGCAGAACACAAATTAATGGAACAAAATACAATCTTAGAAATTGAAAATCCTGTTTTATGTGCATCGGATGAATTGGATGGAAACGTGTATGGTGATGCACAGGCAGAGCAACGGACAGATTGAGCGGGAATATGTGAAAAAAGTTATAAATGAATAACTTTTATTTTTCAAAATTATTGCACCAGTCTTTGCGGTTTGTATAAATAAAATGATGGAAAATTATATTTTTGTTAAAAAAATTATTAAAATATGCAAAATTTCTATGTTTGAATTTGATCTTTGGATCATTCCGTGTCAAATCAACACACTTCAATAAAAATTTGACCTCACCATCTCGGATTTCGATCAAATTTGGCAGATGGGTAGCCTCCAGGTAGACTAAGAAAAATACAAAATTTTATTCAAATATATCAATCCGTTTGGAAAATATGGCTGTACAAAGTTTTTTTTTAAAAATCGCAAGACCAACATGTGTTTAACTTGCCATAGCAGCTCTCCTAATTATGCTAGAGAGGTGGGTAAGGTGTCCTTTTTTGTACAGATGTAGTATAGGACATTTGGCGTGCAAGTTTTTTTTTGCGTGTTTTATATGGCCGATAAATTTATAGCTTGGCAATTCCACCTGACATTGTTCGTATTTTCCTATTCTTGTGGCGACTTTCAATTTAGCAACCCTATAACGTCATCGTGCTGTTTAACGCAATTTTTCGTCGCCAAAAAAAAACTAGCATAATGTCCTATGCTACATCTGTTCCTCATTTTTTTATGACCTTTCTTATGATATGCAACACAATAGTGGTTTGAAAATAAAAAAAAATTAATGAAAATTTTAAAAAAAACGTATTTTAAAAAAATTAGAAAATAGTTTATACTAATGTTAAATGATATACAAAGTGGGCTGATAAAGGGTTCATAGGTAAAATAATTGAAAACCAAAGCAGTTTCTCATCAAAATTCTGACCCTATAATAAATAGCAACAGAAAGCATAATACATTAATTTTTTTAAAAAATTGTTGAAATAAGGAAAATAACTCGTACTTGATATTGTATTGTTCAATTGTAGTTGATTAACGCTTCATTTGATTTCTAAGTGTCATTTTCAGATAACACATAAATTCTAACAGTTTACAGGATTTACTATACGTAATCTGTGAGAGGCATCTAAAACACATTTGGATTCCGTGAATATGAAAATGATTGGAATGGTCCAGCTGGATGAAATGTTATTTTTATTTCATGAATGACTTTATCATGCATAACAGAAAACTGGGGTATTATACAAAACATGTGCCAGTTTAAAGCTACCAACTGCATGGTAACTTAGGGGAAGAGGAATTTCAGAAAGTGCTATCCCCAAACCGGGCAAAAGCCTCTCGAAAAAAGTAGTTGAATCTGTTAATTTGTTTTACAAAGTTAGTAGAGCGATGCCAGGTGCTAAAGATTGCTTACAGTTACTAAACAAAATTTCAAAAAAACTTATTTTGTGTAACCTGAAAGAAGCATACTTATTATTGAAGGACAAATTTCCAAATTTGGATTTTAAAATTGGCTTTTCCAAATTTAAGACTCTAGCATTGTATTTTAGCAGGATCAAGTGGTATACCACACTGTGTATGTATGTACACTACATCTAAATATAAAACTGATGATTGAAAATGAGAGTACTGATAATGGTGAATTGCCTATCAAAAATAATATGCAATCCCTCAATAATAGATTGCAGATCACTACCAACATGTTCTGTAGGTCGTCGAACAAGATTGACGAAAACAGAAATCTGCGAAAATAACCGAAATTGGCTAAATCTTAAATTCAGCGTACTTGTATGAATTAAATTGAAATTAGAAAATTAGTAGTATATTCTTTTATTATATTACAAAACAATCTTAATTGCATTATTTTGTTAGAATATACATTTTTTTTATATATTTAATTATAATGCTTTGTTTTTCAGAATTTGTATTTTTATTGTACATTCCTGGAACCACGTAGATGTTATTCAATTTTTACTAAACTTTATGTATATTATTTTTTTAGCATTTCGAACAAAAATAACATAGGTATAAACAGTTTCCGTGAACTTTTTAAAAACATGGGGCGTTTAATGCTCCCTAATAGGCAGGTATAGAAAATTTTGTATTAAATGTGAAATGTTCCCACTTAAAGAATAATACTATCCAGCATTTGTTTAAATGGGTTTTTTTGTTCAATTTGGGTAATTGTATTTTATGTATTCCTGACCACTTGAGATCAAATACAATAAAGGCTTGTCTAACTAGTATTATTTTTTATGCATCAAGAATATTTCAAGGATAAATACTTTAAAAATTATCACTTTAAAAGACGACCCTTCTCATTGGTCTGAATTCATCTTCAGATATTCTGGAATGTAAGATTATAATAAATTCTATAATTTTTATCAAATCTTGATTTTAGAAACGATAAACAGTTGACAGGGCAAGAAGCAAATTCCTTAGGTGTTTTTTTTAAACTAAAGCAAACTTTTAGAAGTTTTAACTGATTTCAAAGAAGCGTATGAAAATTATTTTTAAATTTAACTTTTGAAACATATCAAAAGTAATATTAAATGATGCCTTATTAATACTGATTTGGTGCCATGTGAGTCTATGAAAAAATATTTAACTTTTAATGTCAATGTTTAAGTGATCAATCACATTAAATCACTTGCTTAAAAATTAAATCAATTTGTTCAAATGTGTAATCTTTAAATGCCAAATCAAAGTTTATATTTTACAACAAAGGTTTGCAAAAACACATCCACTGCTGTTAAAAAGAGGAAATTTTTTAATTGAAACTTCTCTCGCAATTCTAGTGAATCTGAATTACCGACATACAAAATCAAGTACTAAACGGTAATACTCGATGAATTTTAATCAATATGCAGTAAAACCTATATCGTCGTAAAGTCCACAACAATACCTTTAACCTTGTGTAAGTTTAAATATTGTGAGTGTGGTTGGTTGGTGTTTTATGGCGCAAGAGCCAGTTATGCATTGTGCGTGTGGAGAAACCTTTGATTGGACAGCATGATCTGCACTCCATTTCTTCCTCCATTGAAAAAACGATGCATTGATAATATATAAATTTTATTACAAAATATTACAAGCATATGTCTGCAATTCCAAGAAATCTCCTTTATGACAAAAAACTACATACATGTATGTTTTACACACTGGCATGACTTGTGCAAGGAACCTCAGTGTTTGTTTAGTCGCAGACAAAGTGGTGGATAGGTAATGGTTTGGGCAGCCTTTTGCTACAATGAACAAATGTTGCTGCACATTACCGGTGGTCGCCGTACATCACAGCATTATACTAAGACATTGGAGGATAATATGCTGAGTTCCCAGGTGGCCCTCGGTGGGAATTTTAGAAAGACAATGCTTCGATTTGCACTACAATCAACACGAAAGTCTGGTTTAATTCTCAGAATATAAAAGTTATCGACTGGCCAGCACGTAGCCCAAATCTTAACTCAATAGAGAATCTTTAGGGCATCATTTGTCCCAAAGTTTTCAGCAATGGTAAACAATACTCTACTGTAAATGAACTCAATAGGAATTAAAGATGTATGGTACGAAATCCATGCAAGTTTTAGGTTCTTCAATGAAAAGACTTCTGTCAGAAAGAAGCCTGTCACCTGACTACATGGTCCTGCACAAAACTGTTTTGAACAGTATATGAAAAACTTGTATAATATGCTTTCACTTGAGTTAAACTTTTTTAGGAGTTTAGTACTCCCTTAATATATTAGCAAAATAACATAGACTTCAAGCTAGTTTTTCAAACTATGGGCTTCCATGTAAAATCTATAGGTGTCCATGATTTGTGTGACTTTCTTAGATATTTGCAACTTTAATTCACATATAAAATTGGCTAGAGAATATTTACAGAAAAATTAAATTTGCTTGTTATTATATATACTATATAAATTACTTGTATATTATATAAATTGAGCATAATTAATAAAAAAAAAATTAAAAATGGAACAAACCAATCAAGATATACTTAATCCAACTTTTTTATATCTATATTATAGTTTGTTTCAACAAAATATGTTTTATAAAAAAAAAATCACATTCTTTAGCCAAGTTTGGATTTACAATGTACCTAATTAAAAATAAGAATTGACAAAAATCTATAACTACTATAGTACATCTGTGGCTTGAACAAGAAGGACCAATGTAAATTTAAAAAGAAAAAATCAATTTAAATTTATCAATTTTAAACATCTAAATGAAATAGAAACCAATATTGTCACACTTTTCTAACCCTACAAATAAAAAAAATTATTTGATTTCCGTAACATTGCAACAAGGTTGAGCTCCAAACTTTGAAGGCATTGTTATCATAACTGCCAATTATGAAGACGTTCTAATTTCAAGCCACATATATACTATAAAAAATTAAGAAATTTTTTTAGGTTAATATAGTAAAAATTCTAAATCTCGTATAAATACACATACATTTTATTTAAAAATTTACAAAACACACCGAAATTAATGCCGCAGTGAAGCTTGCTTTCTTTTCTTTTTTCCGATAATTGTGGGAAGGGCACCGAGCTTAAAGGCAGTTCTAAAATTTATTTTTAAAAAAATGAATTAAATATGTGATTACATTAAATAGTTATTACAGTATAAACAGTCATTAAGTAAACCTAATCACTTGCAGGTGGTCACTTCATACACCCATTTGGGATTGAGTGATCCTTTTAGCCTGACCGGTAGAGTATCGTGCAGGAGGTCCTCGGTACGATTCCGAGTGACAGCCAAAAAGTCCATAGCGTTGCACACAATATTTGATACACAAGGATCTGTTCAACTTACAATGGAAAATCAATAGAGTTTTGTCATGTTATTACTGTAAGTATAGAGTTTTAGGTGAAGTGAAGAATAAATTAATAATTTATAGAATACTAGCTGTTTGGCCCCCCCATTAATGCCTACACATTAAAAAAAATGTGGGGCTCCATTGGGACTTGAACCAATGACTTATTGTTCCAAGTCCTGTGCACTATCAACTAAGATATTTAGATATCAGAAGTATTTCTTTAATATGATTTGTATGCAATATTTCTGAAATTGTCAAAATCATTTGAAAAACTATGCAGAATTTTACAAATCTGAGCCTTAGATGCACATCTTGAGGATGACTAATACCATTAAACATTTTTCAAAAATAAAAATAAGGAGTTTTTTAGGACTTTTCAAGGACTCCAAAATCAAATTATAAAGACCTTATTTTTAATGCAAAATAGGTGCAATCAGCTAAAAGCTGTCAGGTGTAAAGAAGTAGATTTTTTTTTACTCTGATACAAAGTTGTGTTTAATTTACATTAATATCAAACATTTTTAATAGCTGTTTAGTAAAATGACTTAAATGATTATCATTTTACTGATTTGTTTGACGATTGATAAATTATTTAAATGACAATCATCATTTCAATGACATTTTAAGAGCCTTATGTAATATAAAAGTTTTTAAGGACCTTTTAAACAAAATATGGAGTTTCTAAGGACTTTTAAGGACCGTAAAACCCTGTATTATAGATAAATTAATAAAAAAAATGCATGCTATAACTTCAGTTTTTAAAATAAGAATATTGTAAATTTTTTAAAATGCAGGTTATTGAATTTATATCCAAATAAATAAGAACTTAAATAAAGAATAAATAAAAATTTATATTAAATAAAAATGTACTCACTGGCAGGTGGAACAGATTGGACTGAATGTACAAAAAACTGAAAGAAAGCAGAATTAACAAATAAGTAATAGAATAAACATATGAACTTAATTTCTAAATATGGCATGCTTTTATTTTTAAAATAAACTGATTTGTATCATGCTCACTGTTATATGTGTCCATCTCCACAACTAATACAGATGAGCTCATAAAGTAAGATAATATTATAGAATACTTAGAACAAGTCAAAACACACATGCATAATTAATACAAAAATATGTTTTTAAGTGCAAACTGAAAAGTAAGACGATAATAAGAATTTGTAAAATGCTCCCCCATATTTATAAAAATATTCAAAGAAATGAATTTTAAGCTTTCTATTACAACATCATATCAAAACATAATAAATGCCAATAGATTTAACTACTAAAACTCAAGGTGATATTAGTCAAAGCTTTAATATTATAAAATTCATAATATAAACAAAAACTGTAAGTTTGCTTAATGCTTGCTTATGTCATGTGCTTTTTAAAAGCCTATAAAATGTATAGGGAAGCTTGGTAGATTTGTGAGATAGTGTTACTAAATATTGAAATACTTATGTAATATTAATAACGAAATTATGTTTTTTTAATGAATAATTTTGTTCAAACTATGGAAAAAAGGAAGAAATAATTTCTAATATTTTCTTACTATCAATTCTAGTTGAAAAAAATTTGGCAATAAGTTAAAAACTATGTATAAATATTGAATTTATAGTCAAACTGAATTAAAAGTTAATTAAACAATATATTTTAACAAATCCTTTTCACCCTTTTGCTCTTGGTGTAACAAATTTGTAGGATGAGACCCAGTAGTTTCTATGGTGAAGGAAAACAAATAGCGCTATCTGTTGACGCATAGCGAAAATTTGAATTTGTAAATAACAGTGAAAAATTCATAAGTCACTTTCACAGAGAATTGTGCAAAAACAATCAGGTTTTTTTTTGTTGATAATGTGATTTTTGTAAAAGCCTGTCAATATTTGAGTATTTTTTTTTTGGTTAATAAAGTAAATATTTTTAGCTGTAATTAGGGTCTGATGGTTCAAATGGAAATTGAATACTTTAAAGAATGCTCCGTTTATCCTTTATGTTGGTCCTTTGAAGCTTTTAATTTTCTAAATGAATGATCCAAAAATTGCGTTATGTCCTAATGCTTATATTGGCTGCCAGCTCAGGAGTTGTCCATGTGATCTGACCATGGTTAAAAAATAGGAGGCATTGTACCTGGGTCTTTACTTTGACCCATAACCATCGCCAATAGCCCACTTTGCAGCTCTAGTGCGACGTTTTTTCAACCAACCAAAAAAATTGTGTAAAAAATTAGGTGCCATATTTAGATGACCAAAAAACACAATTTTAAAGAAAGAAATATGTTTTTTTACTACAATAAAAAAGTTAGGAGATAAAAACAGGGTTTGAAATTAGCAGTCATCTTTTGTATTTTACACCTAAAATTTTCAGTTTGACGACAACATTTTATATTCAATTCCAAAAATATGAATGACGACTGCTAATTTCAAACACTGGTTAAAAACAACAAAGAAAATTGAGAATTACTGTAAGAATTATTTCTTCTTTGTCCCCAGAAGCAAATATTTTTGATTTCCTATCATACAGCTTTGATCAGGTCCTTTTTTACAAGTCTATCAGGATTTATTGGGTTTTTAATTTACAAATGACATTTCTATATAATATGAATGGCAGCTTCAAGATCTATCTTATGAGACTCTCTGCGACTCTTTTTCTAGTACAATATTTTACATAGAGATCATCATCTCATTGATTTATGAACTGTGAGCATAAAATCAATTGTAACCCACAATAAGGCAACATTGATCACAACTTTCTTCCGTTTTTTTCTATCCACCATCGCACCTTTGTTTAGTCAAAGGCTTTCGCTAGTGTTTCGTGGTTCAGAGAAGCTTATTCAAGTTACCCCAACAAACAACTTTGCCCCATTGAAAAACCTGAACCCCTAAAAACTCAGAAGGGCACTTTATTGCTATCACTACTTTATAATTGGTGGTAGTATAGGGCCCATCCATTTTCTAGAAATTACTATTTTATGGGTTCAACATTTCAAATTATATCTACTGGCGATAGAGAAATGTTAACCCTCTTCCTCTTAAGGCATCTGTGGGGGTGCCACCTTTGTGTTATGTTAAAAACCCTGCTTTTTACACATGCTAAACAAATGTGTGTGCAGTACATTCTACTCACTGGACAGGCAAACAGAACAGACGTATCCGATCTCGATGAGATTCCTATGACAGAAACAAGCGGCCCTGTAATCGACATGCACCCGCGTAGGGAGAATCATCTTCTTCCTGGTCTCCACAGCTGGTAAAAAAATCCACTATGGAAAATAATAAATTACAGTTACCTAATAATTTATTAACAGACATACCATCCAATTAATTCCATTAATTTTTTACATATATTTAACACTTATAAATATATTTCGCATTTTTGACAACATGTGCGTACCAGTAGGTCAAGTCAAACTATAATTGAGATTTCGACATCAGTTCAAATTAATTAATTTTTCAGTTTATGGATGGATTTTGGTCAATGAAGTTATTTTCTTATTAGTCTATCAAAATATATAATATAATTATAACAACAGTTAACGGTTTTGATATAATTTTTTTACAAAGAAATATAAGATCATTCAAGTCTTTAAGGTATTAACTAATGAATTTAATAAAAAAATTGTACCAGACAATATTGCAGAAGGGCAGCAACATTTTGTATCTTTAAGTACATTCCACCAGTTATATCACAGCCCTATAAATATAAATTAAAAATGTAAAAAATTTAATTTAAAAAATAAATTATCTAGCATGCAACATATTTGAATGTATTAATTAAAAATAGGAAAACTATTCCTTGAACAAAAACATGATTAAATTCCAAATATAATAAAATTTGAGGCTTTAAAAATGTTTTTCGTTTTTCTTCATAAAATGATTACTTGGATGCTTTTGTTTATTATACAATATGTAAACATGGAAAATATAAATATTAAATAGGGAATGAAAACCATAATTTTTAAATGTTTTTTATTCTTACTTGTTGTAGCAAACCAGAGTCCTTCTCTATCACACATGCGTCAATCAGAACACCCTAAAGTATATAAACATTAATTTAATTAATAGCATTAAGACTAAGTATAATAATACTGAAGGCTAAGTATTATTCAGACAAAAATTTCTCCTAACTTCATAAAATGGTCAAAATATATATATATACATAAAAAATTTCAGAAGTTTATCAAAATTGTCTTTTTATAGTTTCTAAAAATTATAAATTTATCTATCTGTTGAGTACAAAGCATCTTATTACACCACATATAAGTTCGAAACCTGAATGCAGGTAGCGTGTTCTTTGGCTTTTGTGCTAAAATATTAGATACTGATTTCTTTATTTAATAGAATACTATGTATAGATACCTCTTTTTGAGAAGTGAAGAAAACATTCATGAAATTCATGTATTGAGAAGCACTGTCTCCAGATGCCGTTACAATCTTAAAAAATAGAGGGAAAGAAAGTCTTCAATCTTATTATCTTCTGTTATTAAAACTAATAATTAAGCAAAAAGAAGTTTTTTTATCACTTACTAGAATCCTAGCTGGAATTTTTTTCTCTATAATTTGTTGTTTTCTAAATCGATGTATATATGTGTGTATGTTAAGGGTGAATCAATAAATATAATGCAAATAATAAAACTATACTTACAAGGGCTAGAAATAATCAGGGCTCACGATTTAACATGAAAATACCTTTAATTTTACAACCTTAATTATAAAAATTACATCTCAAGGGATCAATCCTCAAAGCTCATTTAGACTGGTCGTCCAGTGGACACTGGCATTTGTATAAGGGGTACAATGCTACAGATTACATATAAATGTGACAGGTAAAAGAAATATGTG